>CM055270.1:13915271-13971867 GCA_029237695.1 Conchocele bisecta | reverse complement strand
GTGGTGGTCCAATTATGAGTGATTTATCGAAAGATAGAGACCGGCTAAATCAACGAATCCGTTCGTTAGAGGCAGTAATCGGGTCACGAAATAACGAAAGTAGTTCCCAGTTTGGGTTGTTCAATAGTAGACAACAACAAAATTTGCCAGACCAGGCAATTATTAATCCAATTTCGGATTCTCGCGCTGAAGGTGCCATTGGTCCAGAGCCATATTGTGAATGGAACTCAGCCAATAGTCAACCAAATATTGATAACATTCAGGATAAATTCCAGGTACACAAAAGTACGGTAGACAAAGTTCCCCTACCAACAAGGTTAAAATTAAACGAGTCTCGCTCAGAAATAAAAAGAGAGAACCAAGGAACTCTTAATGTCATTACAAAGTGCGGTAGGTATGTAGAAACCACGTTGAAATTGTTAAGTCAATTTGAAGAAGGGAAACCTGCAAATTTGGAACCGGTCCTAGAAACATTAATTGCTAACATAAGATACTTTCAGGATGAATCAGCAGCGCATTTGGTGAAAGGACGTTTTGATGCACCGACAGCATCGTTGTTTAGATCGCTACAGAAGAACAACTCTGGTTTTGATAGTAGACGTCTGCATAACGTTAAAATTGTCGAGTTTGTCGACACGTCAGGCAGTACCACAACAAGGGTAGTACCATTTCAGGGGCAGAGGTTACTCAAGACCTACAGGTTTCCGGGGACGCGGCGGTGTATATCAACAGTTCAGATTTGGCGGTCCACCTCGGTTCCGACCACCATTCAATCAGTTTAATGAAGATTAGTTTTACATGTACATGTGTTGTTATTCAATGTGTAGCATGAACAATTATGAGAAATCCACTATCAAAAATTTTAAATAATTTACAGAGTATAAACACCTGAATTAATATTAAGGTGGTTAGAAGAAGGAGTGAAGTTTCCTGTAGTAGAATACAGAATACAAACTTTACCAAAAAAGAGACTGAATTTATTGAGGTCGAGTTACATAATTTATTAAATGAGGGTAAAATTGAAATATGCAAAGAAACGCCTTTGGGTGTGTCACCTATTACATGCGTTCCTAAGAAAAATGGTGATTTTAGACTAGTAAGCGATCTACGCCATCTTAACAAAGCTTGTAAAGCTCCAAAGTTCAAGTATGAAGATATAAATACTGTGATTCAACTGGTTAAAACAAATGATTACATTTTGACGGCAGATTTAAAAAGTGGTTTTCATTATGTACCTATACACAAACAACACCGGACATTTTTGGGATTCAGTTACAAATGGAAATGGAAATGATTCTGAAGTGCTGTCAAAGCATGTTTCTAAAGTGATTTCATTTGTTTTTTACAGGAGATTCCAGCACCCTTTACTACTACCGGGAACACAGCCTTTGTGAAGTTTGTGTCAAACGGCGTTGGGACGTCTCTCGGATTTAGACTCGTATACACTAGTTAACACTGCATCATTATGCTGGGACGTGGATCCAATTTGTGTGAAATCTGAATATGCAATATTGTTGTACAGTCTACACTCATTACCTCAAACTCTCTGAAGTCAAACTACTCGAAATCAAATTATTGGTCCTAAGTTAATGTACATGTTTTTCTATATACATTGTTATAACTAGTTAACTGAAATTTTCATTAACTCAAACTATTTTCCTCAGTCCCCTTATTTGAGTAAATGAATGTAGATTGTAATTCTGAATTTGAAATATTACAATATTGTTAATTATTTACTTGGTTAATAAAATGAATTAGAAAATGAATGGAAAACATATTCCTTATTGCAACTAAAAGTTGAGTTATGTCGATATATGACCCAGCATTCATTTGAACATATATGTGGCTGTGACTGGAGAAATGGGGCTTATGGGTTTTGCGAGCACTGTCGATCAATATCAGCCTGTGCATCCCTACAGTCTGATCAGGATCTGCGCTGTTCACTATTCCATCAATGAAACGCCCCGTGCTGCTTCTAAACACCAATGTTGGTTGTTATCAGAATCCAGGTGAGCCGTTTCACTAAACTTTGTCCAACCAAATTGTTCGTAAGTGCAAAATTATAATAGTCTGTGCATTTCACATTAACACTGTTTTCTTGTAAATACTTATTGGAATATACGAACATTTTAGTCATACGAAGTTTAGTCAAACTGGCCCGAAGAGTGTGCTCTTTAACCAGGATCTACACTGGTCACAAATTACATAAGCCCCATTTCGCCAGTCACATCCACATATATGTTGAATTCATGTTTATACCCAATCTTTATACCCATAGTCAAGTTTAGCTTCTTTGTACAAATTGCAGGAAGGTGTAATGACGTACCTCTCATCATTCACAAAATAGAGAATACCAGTAGCCGATTTCATCAAAATTGCTAAGCATACTTATCTAGCAAAGTATACTTTGAGGGAGTAATCATTTATTTTCCCCTAAATGCATTATTTCATATAGAACTAACCACTGCATATATTTGATGATTAAAAGTATGCAGAATTATTATACTGAATTTATTACATTATCACAGCCATTTTGGCTGTGATAATGTAATAAATTCAGTATAATAAAAATTAATAAATTTATCCTTAAATTGAGAATTTCTCCCTCAAAGTATACTTTGCTAGATAAGTATACTTTGCAATGTTGGTGAAAGGCTACAGACTGATGTCTTTGATATCAGTTTTATCAGGCAAAGTTGGGAAATGTGTAGGAATTACTATGAGTGAAGCAAGCCTGATAAACTTGATATCAAAAGATACCAGCTTGGTTTTCTATTTATCAGGTAATGTTCTATGCGACGGTTGAGAAATTTCCATGGATGGATTTTCATTTACATAGGCTGCATATGCATAAGGCGACCCCACATATGTCCAACCTTACAACCAGCCAACCGAGTGTATATCGCTAATCGAGCAGTCTGTACACTCATTAGCCATCCCCGCCAGACGGCCTTATATATTCTATGGATGACATTTAACCAAATTACCTGGTTTCAGCCAGCCACAACTAGCACGTCTGTCACACCGACATGAACAACATGCCATATCGTTATATAAAACATTCAAATCACGTTCTCAACATTCGTACTCGAAATCAGACGGTTTGATTGGCCGAGACTGAGCCCTCTCGGCCAATCAAATTTCCTGATTTTGAGCACGAAAATGGAGTAAGCAAGTTTTATATGCGCTGGCCCTGATTCACTATTCTGCAGGGGAAGGATATGCAAGTCACTGTAACTCTAATAGCCTCAATATAAAGTAGTGTTACGTTTCCGCAATTAATGTAGATCCTGATAAGCCTGCCCCGAGTCATGCAGACTGATCGCAATGCTCCTTGTTACTTAGATTAATCAAAACGTTGTCATATCTGTTTGATCGTCAGTACATGTTACATGTGACCTTGGTGTGGTCACAATGGACTTGGCACCATATGTCCGGTTATTGTAAGTTCAGGGCTGGATATATATTTTATTTATGCAAATATTCTGTTCTGATTTTGGGAGTTCCCCCCACCCCCCCCCCCCCAATGCAGCAGGTTAAATGCAGGATTGAACCCTACCTTAAATGACCTTAGCTGTTGATAAGCCGTTAAACACCAATAAATCAAATCCTGTACATGTTGATCACTGGGTCATACAAAAGTCCTTAGGGCATATGTAGCCTGTGTAGATCCTGATCCTTATATATGGCTGTGACTGGAGAAATGGGGCTTATGGGTTTTGCGACCCAGACCAGTCCGATCAGGATCTGCACTGTTCGCCATTCCATCAATGAAACATCCGTCATGCTCCCACCAAGCAATATATAATCGTTATCAGGTTACAGGAGTGTGCAATTTGATTAGTAGCTACACTGGTCACAAGTCCCATAAGCCCCATTTCTCCAATTACAACCATTTATTATTCAGAGACATAAGTATTGTCAGTTTTACTGGATTGCTACCTATGTGGGGTCTGATCAGACTGCACAGATGCGCTGGCTGATCTGCGGCTACACTGATAAGTAGAGTTTATTCAACTACCATTTTTAAATACCGGATTTATTTCTAGAGACATCTGGAAATCCCATAAAGAAACGAGTGCGGAGCACGAGTTTCTTTGTCGGATTTACAGATGTCAAGGGAAATAAATCCGGTATTTCAAAATGTTAGTGGAATAAATTGTATAATACATGATCTTCGAAAAATGTGAAATTTGCTCTTAGACCAGCTCATAACGTTGTCAAAATTGACAATTTGGACGTTAGCGTATGAATTGTTTCTTCGCCGGAAATGACGTCAAAACATTACGAATGTCTAGGAGGAAATATTTCTTCAAGGAAATAAATCCCTCCAGAATCACGGTAAATCACTGTGTAGCATGTAAATGTCATTTGAATATGAAATTGAGTAGACTAGCTGATCTGAACTTGTTAATCAAACATAAATAATGTCAGTTTGACTGGAAGACAACATGTGTGGGCGCTGATCAGACTGCACAGATGCGACACTGATAAAAGGCCCTTAGGGCATATGTAGCCAGTGTAGATTCGTGTAATACGAAAGTGATCAGGGGCCTGTTTCACTAAACTTTGTACCACTAAGAAGTTTGTAAGTGCGAAATCCACAATAACATTTGTTCTGATAGCCAATTTCGGAAATTCTTTTGTGGATGTGCTAAGGAGGTACACAATGGTAACATGAAAGAAACTAAGGTGAGAAGCAAATTGATAGAAATCTTCGTACAAACATTTTTATCGTACAAAGTTTAGTGAAACGGACCTCTGAACTGACTGATCTGACCTTGTTAACCCTTACTACGCTGAATTAAATGCTGTCGTTTGCTGGAAATGTTTTATTTTCAATATTTCTCGACAAAAACCTGGTTTTGACAGCACATGTGAATCGTCTCCATCCACTGGAGATGATTCTCATGTGTTGTCAAAACCAGTTTTTTGTTAAGAATTAAAGCAAAAATGAAAAACAGGAGACGGCAATTTCCGTCAACAGCGTAGGAATGGTTAATCCAACATAAATAATGTCAGTTTGAATGGATGGTGACGGGTGTGGGCCCTGATCAGACTGTGCAGATGGCACAGATTGATCAGTAGCCGATTTCACTAAAATTGCAAAGTATACTTATCTTGCTGAGTAGTATAGAGGGAGTCAAAATGATACCACCAACGTTTTTAACGTTATTGAGCTGTATTGTAGCTCCCACCACCAACCAAAATTTGGTGGTGGTATTGAATGATAAAAATTTGTATTGTAGTCCCAATTATATTGAACAGAAAAAAACAATACCAATTATACCACTATAATTAGAGAAAATGGATAATAAAATACAATGTGAATTGAAAGCTTATAATGACTGTGTTGAAGAAGTTTACGAAGATTACGGGGGTTATAGTCCTATATATAAATTCTATAAATTGAAAACACTATGCGATATCGAATACATGAAATATCAGCGTAATTTATTACGCTCCGATAAAAACGTTGCATTTACAATATTATACCGGCAATTATGCGAACTATACAAGGGTCAAATACAAATATTAAGACGGATAATGCGTATCGGATATGAAACTAAGGTGTATTATATAAAATTGTTAAAACCCAACGATTCGTTTACGAATATACATTTCTACGATATCGCTTATAAAGATAAAATTATTATTGAACAGAAAAAACACTACTAATTAATTTATGTTGTAATCACAACACCAAGCAGACGACAATGTTCCAATTACACGGGTTATGAACATGTTTATATGTATAGCCGAGGTACACAGACGGTACAGTTTATTTATAAACACTTACTGAAGGATTACAGCGTAATTCTACGCTCGACTGAATTTGTTATGCGATTTCGGTGTAATTCTCAGTGAAAAAACACATGTTGTATAGGTATGTAAATTTGTTTACTGCACCAATATAATTAATTTTTATAGCATAGAGGGAGTCAAAATGATACCACCAACATTTGTAACGTTATTAGTATATTTTAAACCCCCCACCACTACCGCGTTTATGTGTTGAAAAAATAGTGTGTGACAGCAACAATATTGGTATAATTTATTCTAAATTATTGGTCCAAAACTCTGAGCACAACGAAAAATAGCAAAAGCCTCCACTCACAGATACCCTCAGCGACACTGGGTAGATTTCTTAGCCGGCACCCAGCCACTGGGTTGTTGGGACCTTTCTTAAGTCGACGCATCTGTTGGCTCACAGTCTCTAAATATGTGGATTTGGTTTCCGAAATTGCAAGCTCTTAGGCAGAAATCCGTTAGGCCGACACCTTTGAGCTATGCAATTCCATCACCAAATCCACATATTTAGAGACTGCTGCCATTAAACAGACGAGACGGACGTCATACCGGATCAACAACATGGCATGCACGAGATGAGACAAATTGTTGAAAGGTCAACAAAGGTATATATACTCATCAGTTTCCTATACAACATACAAATGGTGTGCAAATTATAATTATTTATAAACACTTAGAGAGGTTCACGAATTTCCGGGATGGTTCGTTATTTAATTAATTTTGTAAAAATTATTAATAATTTAAAGCTGAACACCCCCTATTATTATTTTTATTACTGATTATTATGTTTACTGATTTAAATTGTTTACTGCACCAATATAATTAATTTATAATTAATTTTAAGAAAATTATAAAATTAATTATTTTTTAAAAATTATTTAATAAAATATCACAATTTCGGGATGGTGGTGCTGTAATATTTCCTCCGACTTTATTTCCAAGTTTTACCCTAAATTTATCCCAATCAGTACTCTCAATCTTGGGCATGGTGGCGCGCGCTTTGATTCTAATATCATTTTTTAATTCTTCATATCTCCACATTTCTTCCACCACGGATTCAAACTCTAAATTTGATATTTCATTATCGGCCAATGCTTTGGACACGATAACGTCGATGCTATTTTTCTTAGACCTGGCGAGAACGGATATTCTATCATGTTTTCTACATTTTTTTCTCGAGTTTTCCACCCGCCGCCCTAATTACCATACAAAGTATTCCAGATAAAACGGTAATTCCACTCAAAACCCCAGCAATTGGAACTGTTACAATTGTAGATAGCGTTGCAGCAGTCCCCGCACCACTCATTACAGATAAACTTGCCAGAACCGTACTAGATGCTTCAGCTATGTTCGCCGCCTGCTTATATTTGTTAGCGTTTCTTTTTCTATTTGTACATTCTCTAACTAAAATATCCTGCATAGCGACTATATTATCCAACCTAAAATCTAAACTTCTTTCGCGAATTGGATACAGTGTTGATGGATTGGTATTGACAATTGGAAGCGTATTCGGAAGCTGTGATTCGTTCATGATTAAATTTTACAAATCAAGTTCAATTAACAATGTAACAATAGTGGAAGAACTCGCGGGGTCAGCGATTTTCGTAACAAAGTTAATAACACTACCTTCGGAAAGACTAATTGGATCGTCACCGGCGAACAAAACCACCGATGAACTATTACCAGCGAGTTTATTGACTCCAATTGCCCGTTCTTCCCAATCCAGTACGAAATTTACCATGACCGCACCCACAGATTTACCATTAGCATTAACCGAGCAGACCGCCATTCGGAGAAGTGTACCTGGAGCTGTCATGGCGTATCCCCCATATGTATTGCTCGCTTTGGCACCGAACGAATATTCATAGAGCCCCTCATTCAATGGGCCCCGCTTCTCAGCCCAAACTGTAATGACACGTTTTTGCGTTTTCAATAACTTAAACTGCTTTACAGATGTGGTCAACAATCCGGCAAGCCCCCCGATAGAGGTATGGGCCTCAGCACGAATCCTTTCAGAGGTCTCCTCAAGTGCTTTGTTCGCGGCTCTACGAACACGTTTCAGTTTATCGGAAACTTCCATAAACTCTGTATGGGCCTCTTCCCGAAATTCTGTTATTTTTCCGCCTAGTTCAGTAAGTGCTGCTTCTCTGATGAGAGAGTGCTCTGAGCGCAACACCCTATAAGCATCCGTAAGGGTCGCCTGGTCTTTCTCAATACCCGTTCGGACTCCCTCAATTTCCACCCGGGCCTCTTCGCGAACTTGTGCAGTCACCGTCAGGACGTCTACTCTAAGCTGTTCTATACTCCTGTGAATCCAGTTTGTGGCCTCCGATATAGTTTTATTGATCAGGGCCTTGGTTTTTCCGGTAGTTAAAAAGTCGCTCTCTGTCGGGATGAATCCCCCTTCTGCCGGTTCCAAATTCTTTGAATCTGTCACCCAACCCGATTGGAATTGGAAGAACTACCTGGTCCGTATATACTAATTAATTTTAAGAAAATTATAATATTGGGGCACCTATACTCAATTGGAAATTTCGAGAACGACCGAAATCGGGTAATAGTTATTCAACTTTCTCGCTTGATCATCAATAATAGCGACAGTAAATTCGTGGATGTGCCCCGTTTCCAAAACTTTCATCTCGGGGTGTGGGAAGTCTAAGGTCACCGTCTCCCCAAAGAAACAGTCGCTGGCTTGCACGGTTTTCAGTAATGTGCTGGGGGATCCGTCTACCATGTTGTACGATGTGTTCACCCGATCAAAGTGCACCCTGAGAGTTTTTTTGAAGGGGAAGTCCACCGGGTTAGCACCTACGTACTCACCCGAGACAAACACTCCTTTATTTGCGGAGTATGGTCTCTCTAAACCCGAGTTGAATACCTAACGCCGGGGAGACCACTACCTTACTATCTGGGTCGATGGTCATTGTTGTGAGCCCTGTAGCCTTCGATACTGTGAGGTTGACTCTACCGCCAAGCTCTGAGGTGACAAAATCTTTGAGCTGTATAAAACTCCACAGTCCGGGAAGTAGCTTTACCCCTACTTGTTTTTCATCCTTCACATAGTAAAACCCTTCGCTCTTCCCCACATTCTCCCATCCGACCGTGAACGTGATTGATCTGAGACCGACCCGGCGTTTTCCGCAGCAGTTGTCGATTGACTTTTGAAGTTCACAACTCTCTTTTTGAACATTAGTGATAGTAGCAAACATAATAATATCTTTCAATGGATACCAAAGCATTTAGCTTTAATTATAATGCAAATTACAAAGTTGGTGGTAAATACACACAAAAAGACGTTGTTAACCCCCTTGTACACCCAACTGTAACAGTTACACCGGACAGTGGCTTTGCCACCAATTTCCCTAACATCTTTGAACAATATAGGCTGCCCAAGATTACCAAGAGGCCGTGAACGGGTGGAAAGCAACACCGATGCAGTTTTGGCAGAATCAGCTCAACTTCGCCGTATGGTGTGCAACAGCCGGATGCGGGGTTTCCTCTCAGGACCATCTGGTCGCGGAGGATCCCTTCTTGAGGGCCGCTTATAACTTTCATGTGTATTATACTATTAGGAGGATTCTCAAAGAACTAGGTATTCCAATACCTCAAGACGACGCATGGAATCCCATTTCCAACGCATACGACCGTATGACGTTTGAAAGACTGTGTAACGAATTTAACGTTTCAAAAGACGCGGACTGGAGACAGAAAGAATTCTGGTACACTTTCGGTTTAGGTGACGTTTACATAACGGGTATGGGGTTTGTGAAGCACCCAAAGGATCCACCACCACCAATAAAACCAAAGAATACCGACTTCGTGCCACAAGTACCATGGTCTTTCAAATCGGCCCACGTTGATTTCATTCAGCAACCTGCGGGGGTAAATACCGCGTGGGGATCATTTATGTTAGATAAAAGCACTGGATTTACTCAGGCCGGTGTTACCCGCCTCAACGACTCCATTCGCACATATGTCTGGGCCATCCTCGGCGCAGTTCTATAATAGGAGTCGGAACGGCGTTTGACGAGCAAAAACAATTCTTGGCACTTGTAGAGAACGCCATCTCAGCTAAGGTGGACCTGGAGAAGGCGATTCAGAATTATCAAGACGTTTTGCAGAATGCCAGCACCCAGTAGACTATGTATTTGGAATAGGTCTTTATATGGCGCCGAGCAATATGATACTACGAGACGACCCGGTTGACGGTTACAATAATCAGATCGTAATCGCCACCGTCAATCAAAAAATCGGCCACAACGGGAACATGAACGCGGATATCATCAAGCGCACCCCCACGAGGCCCGGGTTAATTCAATCTCGATTGGGAGTCCAATCCCCCAGGATTGGTGTTGGAAATTCAAATAAATTTGAAAAAGATTTCATAAAACCGCAAGCATCTCCCTCAACTCCGTTGAACCCAGTACCCCCAAGCCAACCATCAAGTTCCACCAATCACAAATTGGGTGAAATTGGAACAGAAGAGGGAACTAGTGTCACAACCCACGAGGAGGAGAAATTAGGGCTCGTCGTCGCTCTCATGGCAATAGGACTACTCGCACTTTGGTTTTAGGAACTCTCGGGCGAAGAATAGTAGGAGACTGGCGATCGCCACGATTAGAGCTCAAGTATTTTTGGTGAGCCATCCGGCTGTTTTTGATAATATATATAGAAAGTAGGAGACGACACTCCCGATCAACCCAGGCAGTGCGGCAGCCACCTTTCCAGCTAATGGTATCCCCTGGACTCCGTCGGGGGATACTATGGATTTGACAACGGGCCGCGTCCGCGTCCGCATCCGCGTCCGCGCCCGCGTCCGCGTCCGCGTCCGCCGCAGACACTTCTTGTCCAGAGCATAACTCGAACACCCTTTGGAATATTTTCATGAAACTTCACACATGCATAGACCACGACCCAGAGGTGTGTCTCGCATAAGAATGACAACTCTTGCATAGCTAATTTTTTAGTTATCTCCCTTTCTTGTTTCGCGCACTGATTGACCATAACTCGACCACCCTTTGGAATATTTTTATGAAACTTCACACATTCAATTAGACCACGAACAGAAGGTGTGTCGTGCACAAAAATGACAACTCTTGCATAGCTAATTGTTTAGTTATCTCCCTTTTATGTTTTCGCACACTGATTTCCTGTCCGGAGCATAACTCGACCACCCTTTGGAATATTTTCATGAAACTTCACACATACATAGACCACGACCCGGATGTGTGTCGCGCACAAGAATGACAACTCTTGCGTAGCTAATTTTTTAGCTATCTCCCTTTTTTGTTTTGCGCATTCTACAAACTGGACAATAATGCATGAAGACCCGTTTTCTCGTCTGCTCTGTACACCTTTTCTCGTGTGCTCTGTACACCTTACCTGTAGAGAGAACAATAGAGACTGGGAGAACCATTCACCTGTGCATGTGCTAGCATGTGCAAATGTCCAGTCTTGACCAGTCTTGACCAGTCTTGACCACAGGTAATTTATACAGGTAAATTACTACATTGGATATTACATTTCCGTAAACTGTGTTGAAAATATTGTGGCATTATGTGGACCTGTGCAGATATATGTAGATAAACATAGGACTATTAAAGAAAAATTATGGGCTCCAGTAGCAAGCTTTATTATTTTTAACTTTTAAACTTTTTTTTTCCATTTCTTTTTTTTCATTTTTTTTTTCAAAATCTTTTTAAATTTTTGTCTAGTAGCATAAGGTCGTAAGTGCTATATACAGACTATTATCATATAATAAAACAATTATTGACTAGTGAGCCATAGAATATAATCTGATATTCCATGGCTCACTAGTCAATAATTGTATAATATGTTCGGGCCAGTGAAAATTGCTTTCGGGCCCAGGCTCGAGGTCAAGGCGGGACAAGGCGAGGCATTTGATTCCGCGGAATTCTTGTTTACTTATCTCCCTTTGTTGGTTCATGCTCTGATTTCGTATCCAGAGCATAACTCGAACACCCTTTGGAATATTGTTATGCCCCACCACGACAGTGGAGGGGGCATTTAGTGTTACCCTCGTCCGTCCGTCCGTCCGTCCGTCCGTCCGTCCGTCCGTCCGTCCGTCCGTCCGTCCGTCCGCCGCACACACGAATGGGTACTTGTTGTAAGCGTACGGGGATCTTATTGGGTAGGGTTAGGATAGTGTTGGGTATTCTTGTTGGGTATTTTTATACAGTAAAAACCCAACAAGTATTCATTCGTAGGAACGTGCGTCCCGTCCTCCCGTCCGTCCGTAAGTCCGTCCGTCACAAAACTTTAACACTCGGGTAAATGTTTCATAATTTCTTCATCCTTCGACCGATCTGCTTCATATTTCATATACACATTGCTCAGATGGTTCACTACCACCCTGTGCCAAATCCACGTTCGTCCTGCCCCCGCCAAGCCCAGGGTCAAGGTCACATACTTGGTGCTTCAAAAACTTTAACGCTCAGGTTAATATCTTATAATTTCTGTTTTCTTTCACGGATCAGCTTTATATTTCATATACACATTGCTCTAATGGTCCTCTATCGCCCTGTGCCAAATCCACGTTTGTCCTGCCCCCGCCAAGCCCAGGGTCAATGTTACATACTTGGTGCTTCAAAAACTTTAAAGCTCAGGTAAATATCTTATGATTTCTGTTTTCTTTCACGGATCAGCTTCATATTTCATATACGCATTGCTCTAATGATCCTCTACCGCCCTGTGCCAAATCCACGTTCGTCCTGCCCCCGCCAAGCCCAGGGTCAAGGTCACATACTTGGTGCTTCAAAAACTTTAACGCTCAGTTAAAAGAAAATTTTGACTTGGAATTTGGCCTCATTTATTATCAAAGCGATATGTGGGACATCCGTGCTCTATGAACACATTTTCTAATTTATTAAACTTCACACATGCATAGAACACGACCCAAGGTGTGTCGTACGTAAGAATGACAACTCTTGCGTCGTTAATTTCTTAGTTATCTCCCTTTGTTGTTTCGTGCACTGATTTGGTGTCCGGAGCATAACTCGAACACCCTTTGGAATATTTTCATGAAACTTCACACATGCATAGACGACAACCCTAAAGATGTGTCACGCAAGAATGACAACTCTTGCATTACTAATTTTTCAGTTATCTCCCTTTCTTTTTTCCGTCACTGATTTTGTCTCCGGAGCATAACTCGAACACCCTTTTTTCAAACTACTTGTGTATCTGGCGAGGGAGATACACATGCGCTTGTCGACAAGCGTCCATTTCTAGTTTAGCTAGGAGATTGGCTAAGGCTTTTAGTTGTTTTTTTACCCACTCCTTGGCTCCACCGGATGGCGCGGGTGGTGGCGTGGGTGGTGGTGGCGTGGGTGCAGTCGCACCACCAGTGAAAGCTAGAACTATGGTCGATATAGTCATGCCGAGAGCTGCGAGGATGCTTGCTATCGTGACACCCTGCTCTCTGAACAGAGTGCGAAGACGCTCACCGAGTGTCGTGTCCTCGTGCAGAACCCTCGAGATTGTTTCGCGGATCCGACTTATTTGGGTGCGGAGAGCCTCACGGCAAGCCGATGCAGCCTCTTTCATCCTGCAACGACCGCAGGCGTTCGGTGATTCGCTCGGCAGATTCTCTATCGCCACGGGCTTCCTCCAGTTTCCTTTCTTCTAGAGCGATATGTTCATCCAGCGCCGTGAGTTTGGCGAGGTTATGGACCAATTATCGAGCCACCGGAGTTCGCGAAGAGGTAACGGTGGGTCATCCATCGTGCTGAGTATTCCGTCTATTTCGCTTTCGCTGAGCTCCATTGTGCGAATAGCGTCGGTGGCTACAGGAGGGACCTCGCTGATCTCGACAGTTTCTATCGCGGCGGCCGTCTTCGCCATCGTTTCGTCTGTAGAATGTAGGGTCTCTACAGCGCGGGTCGGCATACTTGTTTTACCACGCGCCCAATCTACGAATCCTAGTTCGTTCTTTATGATTTGGCCACCGCCCCGGCTTCCAGCAATGGTGTTCAGCGATAGGGGTTTACCGGTCCTCATATTGACGAGCTCGATATTTGATACTTTTAGTCGAAACCTACCGCGCAGATCTAATTCGAACTTGGACTAGTCGCGGCCGACAGAAGGGACCACACCTTTTTCTGCCAAATTGTTGTAGTAGTCGTCTACAGCTGACTCGAGTAATTCTCGACTTAGACTAATGGTGTTGGTAGCGCCACCTATTTCCCCCAATCCCGATTGGATTGGAACTGGAGACTCCATGAAGGGCGTTTCGTTATCATCATCGATGTCATCATCATCGATGTCATCATTTCGGACATCGTCTCTGCCGAATTCGTCCATGTCAAAGTCATCCATCTTATACGATGTATTAAAGACAAAACCATACGGGTTTAATAGAGATATTTAATTTCACTGAAAATATGTCTTGCAGTCAATACGGTCGCAAACTCAATCTATACCACAGACTGCGTGAGCCCCTCGGGGCAAAAGGCGTGAGACAGAGTGTCGTTATTACGAACAACCCATCCACGATCGACCAAGACCAGCAGCTCTTAGTCCGCTTCCCGAACCGCGGAGCTAGCGACGTCATTGTGCCGGGGACTGTTCGCCTCCCTTTCACTATTTTGCTGACGTCGACGGACGCGGACTGAACCGTCGTTCAGAACCTGGGTCGCGCCATCATTAAGAAGACCATGATAAAGATTTCTGGTAATGAGGTGATGTCGATCGACGACAGCGACGTCTACCATTGTTACCAGGACCTGTGGAAGACGGCGCAAGAGCGCGAAAATGCGGCCTATCAGGGTATTGATATAAGCAAAAATAAGAACGTAACCAGACTTAGAATCGGGGCTGGTAACAAGGCAGATAACAACGCGAGCGACAACGCGATCGCAGCCGCTTACGGCAACCGCTTCTACATCCCGCTCGACTTTGAGTTGCTGGAGAGTCACATGCCATACTATCAGAGTACTTTGGCGGACCGCCTCGAATATGAACTAACGTTCAACGACTACGGCCGAGCTCTCATAGCCACCGACATGGCATCGAAGTATACGATCGACAATGTGTCGCTGGAGTACGACATGGTCACGATGCCCGAACTCGCGCGATTGATCAGATCCCAGTATGCCGGGCGCGTTGCCATACTTTACGACCGAGTTCTTCGCCACCGCAAGATGACGAAAGACAAAAGCGACACATTGTGTAATATTAATGTCAACGTACCCGCCCGCTCGATGAAAGGTATACTGATGCTGTTCGAGGAGGGTCGGTTCGCGCTCGGGGCTAGAAAAACCGACAAATGCTATAACCCCAAAATCACAAAGGTAGAGGTGACGATCGAGGGAGTCCCCAATCAACTCTACAGCGCGGGTCTTCGCGCACACCAGCAGTGGGACGAAGTCAGAAAGCAGTTTGCTTCGGGCTCTAAGCGCTCTCCGGAGGTTGCCGCGGTTGCCAAAGACCTGCAGCTCTCGGACATCTCCTTCGCGAGTTCCTGACTACCAAATACGCGTTATGGCTAGACATGCGAGCCAGCGACGACGACCAAATGCACGGTAGTGGGCGCCAAGTTGAGAACGCTAGCGAGGGTGTGACGATCCAAATAACCAAAGAGGCGGATGGAGATGGGCCATTGAACGTGTACTTATATATAATTACAGACGCACAACTCAACATCGAAGATGGTCGATACGTCTCAGCACTCTACTGATTTAATAAAAAAAATCATCTAACGATTTATTAAATAATCAACACCAATTCACGATTTGAAATTTAACTCTACCGAAAGATGCCCACTCTGCCATAATATGTGGGCAGACAGGATGTGGAAAAACGGTTTTCATCCTCGACTTGCTCGAGGGGTCCTATCGCAATGTCTTTCGACACATTGTGATCCTGTGTCCCAATGTGTGGCACAACGACACTTATCAGCGGTGCCCGTGGATATGGGCCGACCCTGAGATATACGTCTTTGACCCCGGCGACAGGCCTCACGATTGACTGCGTGACTTCTACCAAATATTTCAGGGCGAGCCCACCCTATACGTGATTGACGACTGCTCGGCCAAGGCGGCGATGACCAAAAATAAGGACATGCTCTCTGAGCTCGCATTTTCTGACCGCCATGTGGGGCAAAGCGTATGGATCTCCACTCAGAAGTACAACGCCGTCCTCAAGTATCTGCGCGAGCAAACGAAATGGGTCGCCCTCTTTCACTGCAAGGACCGAGACTCATTCGATGACTGTCTTCGAGAGAACTATGTTATCCCAACGCGCGAGGAGCGCCTGGAGGTTCGACAGATGCTTTCGGAAACAAAGCATGCCAAGCTTCTGCTAAAGACTGATCAACCCACAAATTATGAAGTTATCAATTAAGAAAATTAGCAATTGCTGAGCAAATGCTTAACAATGCTGAGCAAATGCTTAACAAATGCTTAGCAAATGTTGAACAAATGCTGAACAATGGTTAACAATGTCAACAATTTGGTGCTCCGCTGCGAGCTTTGTTGCGAGCATAACGGTGATCCTTAGTATCGCGTGGTGCGCTTGGCAATATGTTAGACTTATGAGACTTGTCAGAATAGTTAAAAATAAAATAATGAACTGCGACGAGCTTCTCGATCAGCTAATGGAAGAAACCTTAACTCCGTTGAAGTCGACTGCCGACACGATATCTTTCCTGAAAGAGCAATCCGGTTTTGCAACGGCTGCCGATACAGTCCCAAATGAAAATGAAAACGCGGCGCGATGCGAGCGGCTAGCTGCGCATGTTGCCGGGGGACAATCGGAGCATTATCTCGGTAGGCGTCTCTCAGTTTGTCAGGTGGATAAGATGTCAGATGTGGAGATTGATACAATGTATGCGCGATACGAATCTAGGTTAGGTGCAGAGATGACAAAAACTCTTGGATCGGCGGCTATTAATTTGTATGCTACCGCTGTTAGTATACTTCTCTCTATACCAAACACCGCGGGGTTGATTCGCGATCTAGAGACTGACCCTTTTATAGGACACACTCTTAGAACAGCCTGCTGCTCAATTTGTCACAGGTTTGGAATGTACTTAGCTCCGATGACAACCGCGTTGACCACGGGTAAACACTGTCAATTTGGACATATATGCCCGCGAACTATAAGCTCATTAAATGATGACACAAGACACACCTGCGAGAGTGACGGAACCCTCAACACCCAATCGAGATTGGATGAACCCGATTGCTCCAACCCAATCGAAATTGGAGTTGAACCCGATTGCACGGCATAAAAACTCAAAAAGACAGGCAGCTGGGCGGGCAGCGGCTGCCACCCGAAAAGTTAAACAAGATAAAATACTCGCCGAGCTTCGAGAGGCCAAACGGTCGTTGCAATCCCCGATTGCTGTTGAAACAGCAAAACACACGGTGGCAGCTGTTTCGCCCACAATCCACGAATTGGAACAGGAAGAGCAATCCCAGATTGCTGTAGCTCCTACCCCCTATTACCTCAACATTGTTGAACCTTATTGGAAGATCGTCCCGTGGGTTGTTGGTGGTGGTCTGGCAGTTGTGGGCACCCTGTGTGTGCTGAAATACCCCCTATTACACCAATCCAGATTGGAAAAACAACCCCCAACATTGTTGGAGGCGGTTCCGAAGAAAGTTATGAAACCGATTGCGCCCCATTTAAACATTGATCACGATCCCTTTTATATGCAATAATTATAGTTATCAACAATGGCTGAAAACGAGAACAAAACGCTAGTGAATGCGCTTTATCACGCCGTGGTGATATCAGGTCTCAGTATCGGGTGTGTTCGACTATCAAAGATGACCTTAGGAGTGTCTACTCCCAAATTAGACTTCTCTGTGAGAGACGTGGGGTTCGTGATCTTAGATGTAGCGGTCGCAGTTTGGACCCGAGATCATCTAATTAAAGCTGGAATTATACCCTCTAATATATGGAAATAATTGCTTCGATCGCAGTAATAGTAGGTGGTGCAGTCGTGAGCACTGTGGCATTCGGCGGTAGCAACTATTTATTCTCGTTAATTTCTAAAAACTCGGACGCGGATGAGGAGCGCCACCCTTTTCACAAAGCGGATGTTAGATTCCTCCGAGTTAGATTCCCCAGAATTCCCTCTCCTGTTCCAACCCAATCGCGATTGGGGCTGCAGCGAAACTTCCAACAAAGGTTTATTATTAACGACGCAGTTACCGGACGATCTGGCGAGGGCATGTTGGAGATTGTCCGATCAATTAGAATACTTCGCATACTATGAACACACACAAACTTGATACCAAACTATTGGTTCGCCTAGCGCGCAAGCTAGCAAACACATAATACAGCCCTCGCGGCTATTGGAAGCGACTCGCGGCCATCAAGAACCTCGCGGCGGCGACCAAGGTTTCCAAAAACGCCACCAAGGAATGGCTCAAGAAGCAGGCCCTCTGGCAGATCTATTTACCAGCGCCTCACAATATTCCGCGCCCGAAATCGATGTGCCGGTGCCGAACCAAGTTCACCAAGCAGATCTCCTGTTTCTCCCTCACGATCGCGTCGGTCGCAAAACGTACAAGTACGCACTGACAGTCGTTGACGTAGCGAGTCGCTATAAGGGGGCTGAGCCGCTGGCTACGAATGAGTCTAAGGAGGTGGCCGAGGCTCTTTCCCGAATATATAAGAGGAGTTCTCTCAATTGGCCGAATCTTCTCAAGATCGATCCCGGCCGCGAGTTCATGAGCGCGGTATCTCATCTATTAGCTAAACACGACGTTTCTGTCAGACGCGGCCGCGTCAACATCCACCGAGACCAGGGGATTGTGGAGCGGTTCAATCGAACCCTGGCTGAGAGACTGTTCGGTCACCAATATGTCAAAGAGCTTGTTGACCCTCATACGCGATCGACCAAGTGGGTGACCAGGCTACCCACCGTGGTCTCTGCACTGAACGGCGAGGTGACCAGATTGATCGGTAAGAAACCCGTAGATGCTATCAAGGCAAAAACGGTGTCGCACAAACCATCCGCCGTCTCGCGCGGGCGCCCTGTTGGTTTAGCGGAGAAACGACTTCCATCGGATGTTGCCGTCCGGTACCTCTATCAACCGGGAGAGCTCGAAGGTGGTCGCCGCCGTGCGACTGATCCTGTGTGGTCTCTCAATGTATATCATCTAGATCGATCTATTACCAAACCTGATGAGCCCGTGCTCTACTATTTGGATGATGGTCCATCTCGCGGATTTGTTCGCGAAGAACTTCTTATGATGCCTTCTGACACCCAGCTACCCCCGGAACGTCAGAGTATTTAGATTGATTTATTAATAAATCGTTAGATTTAGTAGAGAGGTTCTGTATGTATTCCGTCTGGTAACACGCGTCATTTATCGTAGTACGCCGAGAGTCCTAATTTTTGTTGACAGTACGTTTTCATAACACCGTCTTTCATTTTAAATCCTCTATTTTGTGCTACATCTATAATGTGTTTTCCATCTTCTGTAGTTTCACTTAGTACTCGTTTATATCTATCCCAATTTAAATTGTTAGTTTAAAATATGTTTGTATTCGACACAAACTCCTGTTTTATGTTTTGTTAAAAAATGGTGTTAGTGGTAAATTTGTGAATGTATTCCAGTCTTTGTATAACCAGATTAAGTCATGTGTCAGGTCGAATGATGGTTTATCTGATTTCTTTGATTGTTCTATCGGTACAAAACAGGGTTGTATGGCCAGTCCCATATTGTTTGTCATCTTCTTAAATGAACTGATACAAATGATAGAAGATGAACGTTGTCAGGGTATCTATATAAATGAAACGGTCCCGAACATGCTACAGTTACTATATGCGGATGATATGGCAAATTTTACAGATACAGTATTTAACTTACAAAAACAAATAAATGTTGTCAGTTAATTTTGCAGCAAATTTGGTATGAAGGTAAACCTTGAGAAAACAAAAATCATAGTATTCCGCCGTGGAGGACAACTTCGACTAAATGAAAGATGGTCTTATATGGGTCAGCCGGTCGAGACTGTTTCATTTTATAAATACCTTGGATTGTACTTTACATGTTATTTATCGTGGGGCAGAGCCCGGCATGGTTTGGCTGAGCAAGCCGAAAAAGGTATATTTACTATAGTACATTTTGTCCGGAAGTACCAAGTGACAGTGTCACAGGCATTATATTTATTTGATCACATGATCTCTCCAATTTTGTGTTACGGAGCTGAGTTATGGGGGTATGAGGATTGTGATATTATTGACAGAGTGCACCTTAAATTCTGTAAGAAAATCCTAAACATCGGTAATTCAGCACCAAGCGCTGGCGTCTTAGGAGAATTGGGTAGATTTCCTATGCCAGTGTATTATAAAAATCGAATAGTTAAATATTGGGTTCGTTTGCTTAGAATGGACATACATAGATATCCAAAGTCATGCTATAATATGTTGTTTGACCATGATGCAGTCGGACGGACAAACTGGGTCTCAAGGATTAAGAATATGTTGTATGCGTATGGCTTTGGGTATGCATGGATATCCCAGGATATTGGAAATGAAGATTATTTTTGTCGCTCTTCTTTCAAAGGTTGAAAGATGCTTCTTACCAGAACTGGTCTGCTTTTATTTCCGACTCACCTAAATTGCAATTTTATTCTCATTTCAAAACTCTTTTAGACCCCAAATGCTATTTGTCATCAATTAATATAATTAAACACGGGAATGCATTTTTTACGTTTTAGAATAACATGCCATAAATTTTCTATTGAAACCCGGACGATATAGAGCAATATCTCGAAATGAAAGATTCTGCTTATTCTGTTTAACTAATGATGTAGAAATTATCGAAGATGAGTTGCATGTGTTAATGAACTGTCCATATTATAATGAAATAAGACAACAACATAACATTACTTTCAGAAATGAAGAGCATGTCTATAATAGCATGAAAAGAACAGACACAGAATATTTGCTACGGTTAAGTGAGTTCATATTTAAATGTATGTAAAAGCACAGACTCTTAGAAATAAACTGATACTTACATGCACCCTCACTTGATCTAAGTTAGTACTACAGTTGAAATCGTGGACGCGGAGCTATTGGCACATACAAATTTATTATGATTGTTAGAATAGACTTTGTTTGTGTTTGCCAATGTCCCCGTGACCTTGAAAAATAAGAAAATGTGTATGTATGTTTTCTTTTTTCTTTTCCACTGTTACTTTCCACAATTGGTTCCTGAATATGTGTTTGTATATTAATATGTATTGTGTACTTTGGGCCGGTGGCCTACATACATGTAATAAAGTATTCAACAACAACAACAAATTGTTAGTTCTCTTGGACATTCCTTTCGCAGAGTTTTTATTTATTGAATTAAATTTTTCTACAAAATAACACTTACTAGATAACGCTATCGCCCTATCTCCGCTAAATTCAATTTTGAAAAGTCCTGGCTCTCTTTCGCTCCATTTATCCCAAGCCAACCATTTATTTTTTTCTTTTTCAAACTCGTCTAGTAAGTTAGGTCTAATCAATTCCTCTATTGTTTTTCCATTAACTCCTATATACATACTATCCGTGTCCATCTGTATTAATTCAAAGTCTTCTCTTTTTATGTATTTGTCTAGAAATTCGTAGTAAAATTCCAACATTCTCAATTTAGCGAGTTGATAAACCGCTATTCCACAATGGAATGGTCTTTTTACTGAGCACCGGGGTTTTCGGGAAGATATTTCGTACGCATCTCCTATCTCTTCCAAATCATCAAAGAATGCAGATCTTAATGCTTTGTCAACACAGGTTTCGTCTTGTGTATATGTCGTATTTAAATGTCTCTCTGTTACCTCTATCATTTTTCCACAACACGAGTTTCCTAATAATTTCATTATATCCGACACTGGTTTCTTATTTGGTTCTACATCGCCTGTTCGTCTTGCGGCTGTAACTTCTTTTGCGAACCATTCGAATGGTTTTCCACTAATATAATCTATAACACGATGAACTCCAGTTATTTCTAGGCCGTGTTTTAAATACCATTTCAATAGTGGTGCGTACATCAATACTTTAGTGGCGGTCATCGATCCCACTAATTTCCTTCCATTTCCTCTTGTTCGGCCAGTATCTTCCAAATATTTTAACATGTGTTCAAGAACCTCCTCAACGTCTACTTCTCTGTTTATAAATATTGGGGACATTTCAGAAAACTTATCCACCAAGTTGTGTGGAACTTCTATATCCACCTCCGCAAACCCAAACCAGTCTCCAGATAAAACTCTTTTACAAAACTTTTTAATACATTTAGGGTTATGTGGGGAATCTATATGGTGTATAGTTTTTCTCCCACACGGCATATCTTTATTTAACGTAGATAAATATAACGCTTTTGCATCGTACCCCAAAACAGCCTAGCACGGTTTGGAACCCACTCTAATATTTGAAACACCGGCTTCTGTATATCGTGTAAATACTATTGATGGACCGCCAACTAGAGCGTCTTTCATCATTTCGTATGTTTCTTCTTTTGGTGCATATAGAGCATCCTCCGGTATAATCGTCTTTGAAGATTTTTGTTATTTAATGGTTCCTCTCAATAAATAGTGTATATATAGCTACTCCAGGTAGTGTTACCGCATCTTTGAAAATATCCACACCTCTGTGTTTATAAAATTCACACATTATTTCCACCGCTTCTAGGAACGGTGCTACATCTAAATTGTTATAATATTTCAACCAATCTCTGAAGGTTTCCATATTCTCTTCTTTGAAAATTCTATGACATTTGCTTAATTCTGTTTCGTCTATTAACATTTTCCCAGATAGTTTGGAATACCAATTCTCTATATCAGGCAGTCCTGGGTAATCCAGCTTGTCTGTAGAATCGAACCACTCGTAAGGAAAGAAAGATTTCTGTCCTTTGCAGTCGTAGGCTTTTATCCAACGATCGTAATTTACACCAGGTCCTAGGTAAAGTATTACATCAAGAAATCTAAACTTTGGAGTAAATATAAATATTGTTGCGTTTGCACGTTTTCCGACCATTACTTTCGTTGTTGTTGATGCCAGTTCGCCTACTAGGTATTTCTTTATTAAGTTTATATCGTACTTACTGCTGTTAAAACCTATAACCGGTACTTGATATGTCCACTGCTCGATCTGGGAAATTTGTTTTTTCACGTAAATATTCTGTATTAAACCCATATCTTGACCATACTTCTTCTCTTATAGCTTTTCCCCTGACTTTCAAGTCTTCTCCGAATTTTTCTATAAGTTTTGCAGGATCTTTATCACAAATATGAGTTACTGTTCCTGAGAAATTATCTCCTATACTAACGCTTACCGGAACGTGCTCAGCTTCGTACTCTAAACTATTACCGAGAGTTTCAAATTCTGGCTGGAGATACGCCTCAAAATCGTATACTATCTGATATGGATAAAGAGAAGTGTCGCAACCGATCTTTATGTCTTTACCCGTTCTTTGGAATTCGCATTCCCACATAACTACTAGGTTGAATTCTTTGCTTCTAATAAATTTATCTCTTCTCATAGTGGATGCGCGTTCTTCTTTTCTATGCTTTGCATGAATCTCACACCCGTGCCAGTAACAGCCGTGATATTGATATACGGTATTGGTTTCTGGACAGTATCCATCTACTGGAGCTCCTAAAATCCATCTTTCACCCCCGTGTCCACACTGTTCGTGGTGAATGTGAATTCCCTCCTGCTTTTCCACAGAGTACATCCAATCGATCGCCCCATAACTGTTAGAATTTTTTGGGTAGAACGCTTTCTCGAACGACGAACGCGGGCTCTCGAATTAATTACCATCACATATTACTTTTGTCTCACCTTTCATACATTTTGGTCCGTGTCTCTTCATATTACTCGCTTTCGTGAATTTCTGTTTGCAATTATCGCAGGCGTAAATTTTAGATAGGTTTTTAAGTTTTTTTATCAGAAATGCGTGATTATTAAACAGTCCTATTGTCATTGGTTTATTACCTATTGCCTTATAGTGTGCTTGTACCTTTTTCAACCACCATACGCCACATTCGGTGGGTTGATATACTTCTATACCGATTTTAAAAAACTCTTCAACCTTTTTCAGATCTGAAAAAGGAATTGGTGAAACCACATTACTACCTAAGTTATTTTGCCTTGTCCGTGCATCTGTCAGGCCTTGCACCTGTCATATACATAGCTAGACACCTGAACAGACAAAGGTCGTCATTATACTTATCTAAAGAATACATACCTTTTTTATTCTTCAACCATTCTGGAAGTTCTCCTCCTGCTGCTTCTTTGGATTGTAGTCCCAAATCTATTCCCCTGTTGCCCTGTATTAGCTTTACAAAAACCTCTACCAATCTTACAAACTTCCACTTTGTATTTGGTCTGTCTATTTTATCAGACATTATTCGTGTTTGCTCTTTATCTGACAACCAATTTTTAACGGTTTTCATTGATGATAGTGGTTCGCTACCACCGAGACTTTTGTGAAATATTATAGTTATAGGTTTTCCATTTTTAGTTTCCTCCATATGTTCTAGCTTGTAAGAATATGAATATCTCAAATAAAAATTGGTTGTTAGATACGGAGCGAGTTTATCGGACATGCGTTCAGACTCGTTAATGTCAATGTTTTTACGAAAGGATAATGTAACTAGCCATCTTCCCTTTTCTACCTTTTCCAATGTTTCATCATGAGCCCCCAATATTTCTTCACCTTCTGCCACTATCGCGCGAACGATAGATTTTTTCTTATTCTCCAAATTATTTGGTATTGGGTCACCTGTGCGTCTGGAATTGGTGCTTGAAGGTTTTATTACACTAGCCCTTAACCCCGCAATACTTTCTTTTTGAATTCTGTTACCAACTTCCTCTGCTAGTGAGAGGTCTTTAAAGGCTCCTCGTTTGTGGGCGCGGGTAAAACGCTTCATAAACGCCTCATTCTTTGTGGCGTTTATCAGCTTTGTCAACCCCCTAACTCTCAACCATTTACTATAAGTAATCCATAGAGATTCGGCTTCTCTTCTCAAACTTTCTATTTCTGCTCTAGTTTCTGTCGTTATCATAGTTTCTGTATATATAACCTATGAAATGTGTCTGTTCAATTGGACGTGAAAAAAAAACATGATGTAAATTGTCACGTTCAATTGAATATAAACATATACATATATATAAAAATACATATATATAATGGAGTGTGTGACTTGTTGTAAGACGTTTACATGTAAAGACTATCTACGAAGGCATCTATCGAGACGTAGAAAATTTCCTTGTGTCGCCCCAAAATTTCAATGCCTCAGATGCCCTTGTAAATTCTTTAGTGCCCAAACTCTTTGTAGACATAAGCAACTGCGCTGTCATGTGGCTAAAGGTGAACGTGGTAGACTAGAGCTGGTAGAATTAGTTGCTGATCTGCGAAATAAATTAGCTATATTGGAGGAGAAAAATGGGGTGTTGGAATATAAACTACATGTATCACGCGCGGACGCATTGAAATTGCATTAATGATTTCGACTTTTTTTCAAAAGTCAATTTCCAATATAATTGGGACTACAATACCACTTTTTATCATGCAATACCACCACCAAATTTTGGTTGGTGGTGGGAGCTACAATACAGCTCAATAACGTTAAAAACGTTGGTGGTATCATTTTGACTCCCTAGATCTGTACTACTTTGAGGGAGAAATTTTCAATTTCAGGATAAATTTATTAATTTTTATTATTCTGAATTTATTACATAATCACAGCCATTTTGGCTGTGATAATGTAATACATTCAGTATTATAATTCATCAAATGCAGTCGTTAGTTCTATATGAAATGATGCATTTCGGGAAAATAAATGATTACTCCCTTAAAGTGTACTTAGCTAGATTAGTATGCTTAGCAATTTTGGTGAAATCGGCTACTGGGGATACACTGATGAAAGGCGATTAGGGCATATGTAGCCAATGTAGAGCATGATCTTCATTTGAATTATACATAAAATATGATCATAAATTGTTGTTCAGACATAAATAATCTCAGTGTGACTTGATCGCGACAAGTGTACAACCTGATCATCATTTCAATGACATTGAATTATCCGACCAGTAGCCGATTTTCATCAAAGTTGCTAAGTATACTTATCTAGCTAAGTATACTTTGAGTGAGTAATCATTTAATTTACTGAAATGCGTTATTTCATTTAGAACTAACGTATGTTTATATTTCATGATTACAATTACGCAAAATTATTATACATGTACTGTATTTATTACATTATCACAGCCATTTTGTTTTAGGTTAGAAAGTATTTTATTTCACTAAATAGAGTTTTCTCCCTCAAATTATACTTAACAAGATAAGTATACTTTGCAATCTTAGTGATATCGGCTACTGAACTTGTTATCGTGAGACATCAATAATGTCAGTTTGACTGGAAGACAGATCTGGGGCCCGTTTCACTAAACTTCTTACGACTAAAATGTTCGTAAGTGCAAAATTATGATAGTCTGTAAATTTCACATTAACAATATTTTCTTGTAAACAATTATTGGATTTACATTTATTGAGATGGCTAATCTGGAGCTACGCTGGTCACACATGTTGTAAGGTCGATTTTTTTCAGCCCGGGGTCAAGTGTAAACAATTTTGTGGAAATAAAAAACCAAACCAAATGTTCTTCATTTGTTTTCTTTTCTACTATCAATCAATCGAGGGATGTATTTACGTCAATGGAAGCAAGTGTACCTGTAATGTATCTGTCTCATAGAGAAGATAGGTGCCTGTCACCAGATCATGACACTGTCTTTCAGTGCTGAAAGTTTTTAGCTTAATCAGTATTTTATTTCAGTAGAATAAGCATATGTGTTGTATATCACAGTTGATGTGACCTTGCGGATTATAATTAAGGCACCCGTCTCACAACTGGGAGTTTGAACATTCAAGCCTCCACTTGTATGGTGTACGAACGGAGTCAAAACTAAACTTACAGGTGCAGCTAAAGAAATATACAGGTGCGCAGCTGTAAAAAATACAGCTGTACCTGTAAAAATACAATTTAGTTTTGACCCCGTTCGTACACCATACACTTGGGCTGATATGGCCAGTTGGTGAGCTGCCAGCTGGTTAAATAAATGGTACCAATGGGGGATATAGTAGTCGGTTATCTCATCTTGTGTTCCACCAGATGGCGCAACTGGTCGCGGTCCAAGACTCCTGCATTTATTCCAATGCACAAACGTGTTGACCGCATTTCGATTATCTGATTAAAACAAGGCATCAACGTACGGATTGCTGAATTTAACGCAGCTAAAATATCAATATCAATGAGTGTACAGTGGCGTGGCGTTTTAAAATAATAAAAAATTGGGCCGTTTTCCCGCTTTTCGGGTTTAAATAGTATATTGGAATAGGATTTTGAACGTAGATGTGTCTACATATAACTTTTATTACAATCGGATGAAAATAAGTTATGACCGTTTATGTCCCCCAAATAAAAAAGTGGATATAGCCTGGGCGCATACATATTTTATTTTCGGCAGCACAGAAATACTAATTAAGGCTCTCGATTCAATTTGGAATAATAAAAGTTATTCGGGGAAAAAAAATGTTTTCAGCTAGAATATTAACTGTTTTTTCACGATTTTATCATTAACCTTTGGACCGGTTCTCAAAAGTAAACGGCAAACGATCCGTCTCGTTGTGTAGATGAGTTTACATATAGGGATCTCGATTCAATTTGGAATAATAAAAACGTTATTCGCAAAAACCTATTTTCATTCGACATGTGTGGCCGAAATTTTCGCTTTCTTATTATCCCACTGCTCGGAAACGTGTTTTAAAATACTAATAATACATGGGTCGTTTTTCGGCTCTATGTCCTTAGTATATGACCCTAGGTGAGTGTAAATGGCATATTCGAAGAGGAGTTTGAACGTAAATGTGTATACATACTAATTGTATTAAAATCAGATTAAAAAATAGTTTCGACCCGAATATTTAGCCGATTTTTTCGATTTCCTCATTAAATAGGACTGATTCTCAAAATATAAACGGCAGCTCATAGTTCTTGTTCGCTAAACGAATTGATAAATATAACCGTAAGTTTAGTAAGTTTAATGTAGACGCTAATATTCCCACTTGTATGATTATGAACTAAGGTGAACACGTTGTTTACACGAAAATAACACAACAGTTGGGACCGTGACGAGTGGCGCCACCTGTACAGGAACGATAACTGACTACTATCTGATGCCTGTCATATAGGATATGAATTGGGAAGTACATCTATGTTACCCTCCCTAGGCTGGACACGGAAATTGTCGTCTGCTGTTTTTTTATTTTTGCCTTAATTCGAAACAAAAAACTTGTTTTGACAGCACATGAGAATCGTCTACAGTGGAGACGATTCTCATGCGCTGTTAAAACAGGTTTTTGTAGAGAAATATTGAAAAAAAATATTTCTAGCAGACGACAAAATTTCATTCAGTTGTAGTAAGGGTTAAGAGATAGCATTGTCTCATAAGTCGAAACTGGCTAGTCCTTTCAATAGGGGTGACACTATAATAAACACGTTTACTACTTTACTTTTCTATACACATTACAGTGGAACCTCTCTAAACCAGACACCAAGAAAACACGTGTGATCTTATTTTTGATTAGTTTCTTGGTCATTTATCTCAGGTGATAATTGGTGATCGCATATCACGCAACTATGGCCCAGAATTATCAAATGTCTGATTTACAGTTAACCCTCTCTAAGCCGGACACCCTGGGGACTTCCCAGGATGTCAGGTTTAGAGAGGTTTCACTGTAATATCAGAGGATTGAGGAGACAGCAAATATGCTTGTATAATATACCTCTTTCCCCAATTTATTTTTCTAATGATGTCAGAGCTGGTCATGCGGTACTCTCTCATACAGGTGCATGTTCCGTCTATATGACATTGCAGTTGATCGGATGTAAAACCATAATCAATCAATAGATCAATCCAACAACGTTTTGTAAGCTGATTTTTGGTGGGTGGTTGGTCGGGCAAATGCGATGGCGTAAATTAACTGTAATGGCCAAGTGCTTCTGGTGTGGCGAGGACCTGGCATCAGATCAGGATTATTCTGATTATATAGTTTCATTATTGTAAATATTCAGTTCTGTTTTGTGATTGTCCACCCATTTGTACACGTACTTGAACATGTGCATGTATGTACTTGTACGTACAGGTAATATATGGGATTTAGTACTAAACGCATTGACCCAGATTTAAATGACCTTAGCTGTTGATAGGCCGTTAAATGTCAAAAAACAAACACACATAAAGCTATTTTTGTCTTGCCTTGGTTAGTAGAATGTGATACATATATAGCGGACACAATTCCGTGCAGCCTATGCTCAATAAATGTAAATCCAATAATTGTTTACAAGAAAACATTGTTAATGTGATATTTACAGACTATCGTAATTTTGCACTTGCGAACATTTTAGTTGTACTAAGTTTAGTGAAACGGTCCCCTGATCATTACCAAGCTTCATCAATAGCTTTCTCACATTGATGGCTCTCATCCCAGTGTCATTACGGTGTCATTGACCTTCGTTACATTGACCGTTGTGAGTTTGTTTTATTCATAATAAGGTTTTCTATCCGTAAATATACCTCAGAGGTACACATAATTATCAGACAATTGTGTTATCAGTAGTATAGGGTGAATTCGCACAGTGTCCAAGGTGAAGCATGAAGCATGACCTCAGTGACTCCTAGATATCGCGCCAAAAATTCTAGCGCGATGAGTAATCATAATTAATTACCGCAGTCGATTGTGTTCTATTCACGGCGAATCGTATGTTGTTCAAAAGATTAACCGCGCGCGGCACGCTCCATTGTATAGCTCGTGACTCACCGATCATCGATCGCTCGTTCGGTGACGTAGCGCTCGAACGTTTTCGCGGACAGCGTATGCGAACACGGTAGAACGTACGTAGTCGTGGGCAATATCGATCGCTGGTCCCGTATCGTTATACCGCAGGTTTTCCCGCGACATAGGCGCTATCGATTTGATGACTAACTAGCCGGACGATCGATTATTCTCCCCTTTATGGCCGTAGTATTGATACGGGATTTATACAAATTGTATAGAATATTTCAAAGAGAGGATTATATCTTAATAATATTGATACGGGATGTATACAAATTGTATAGAACATTTCAAAGAGAGGATTATATCCGTACTGATGACATCTCGATTCGAACATAATAACCGCTAAACGTCGTATTTTATAGCCATTCTCAATTCAGATATACGCGAGGTAACGTCGAAGGTTATATAAATATACTCGAGCGCCCTTTTCAAATTTTCATTCTCGCTATTACCGTCATCGCAACAGGACGTTTAAAGTGATATATACGGAAAAGTGTGTTTGAGTGAAAACAGAGTGTGGAGATTTGTTAAGACAGCGACGGAATATATGGTCATATAAAGTGTGTTTCATATAAAGCGCGGTTCATAGTGTGAATTAGCAAGCATTGGAAATATTACGTGTTGGGATATCGTTGCAGGAAAGCCAAGGTACGTTACATTTAAATCTAGTGGTGGAGTGCTGGTCCCACGGGTTAATCCATAACAACATATTTATACCTTCGATGTGCCGTTAAATCACTGCAATATATTCACGCATTATCAAGCATGAACACTGCATTTTTTGATGACACAAGTTGACATAAATTGTATCTCAGATTTTCCGTAGCAACAAACGCTATAATGCCCTCGTATATTCCCGCGTTCATTTACGGAAAACACAAACCACTATTATCACTGAATAACATATGCGCGTTGATGTAACTTTAATCATAATCACTCCGGTTTCCTCCACATATCGTGTCAACAACAGCATTAGGTTCAGAATGGCCGCGGAATTCCGTATAACACGGACAATTCGCAGAGGCACTCCGAACCGCACGCTGAATAATATATACGCGCGTTGATGTAACTTTAAACACATTTTCCGATCTAATTTACTGAATAACGTACACACTGAATAACATACGCGCGTTCATGGGGCGTTAAACACATTTTCCTATCTAATTTACTGAATAACGTACACAATGAATACGCGCGTTGATGTAACTTTAAACACTTTTTCCCACGTTAATTTGCTGAAAATATCGTATATTATAACACACACTAATTCCATAAATTTCGACATCACTTACGGGAAATAACACCAATTTTGTTGAAATCCTATGAATATTTTTCCATAACATTTTCGCGGGTTTTCCAAATTTCACATGCTGTTATTTCTGCCAACATTGGACATCATTTACTGAAAATATCACATATTTCCACACAAATACAGAAAACGCTCTGAAAGTGAACACACAAAACACATTTCGACAGCATTTACTGAAAATATCGCATAATTTAGAATTAATTTCCGTGAAACTAAGGCGTGCTCTTCAAACTCCAAACTTGATATAAATGTAGTAATACTAGGTGATGCTGGGCGTGACGAGTTGAATGGGCTGCATATTTTAGTTACCACGCGCTGAATAGAAATACATGTATAATGTGACCTGGATACATTTTGACGTTTTAAAACGCGAAGTTATAGCATCCAATGTCCCTACTAATTCAAATGAACTCGTCCAAAACTTTAAATCTTAATATCTCTAAAACTCCTTGTGTCAGGTTCACCATATTTGCAATGTAGACATATATTCACATTGCCTATTAGTAAACCAAAAGCCAACATCACGCAGGCGGTAATTAGCGATCTAAAACAATAGAAAAGTCAATCAGTCAGTATATTTTGTCCGTTTGGAGCGATCGCCCTCAAATTTTGTATACAGATACCCAATGTCGAGTCTTATAATTATGACTAAAAATTAAAATCCAATATGGCTTCCGCGCATGCGCATTCAGTAATGAACTTAAAAGCTGCATAACTAAGAAATTATTTTCCCGTCATGTTCCAAATTTTGTACGTAGGTACCTATAATTCTGAATAAAAAAACATAATGAAAAATGGCCGCCCCCGCTTGCTCAAATAGCAAAAATAAAATGCCCACATTTTCATTTATTTTATTTTTCACTCGATCGATCCGAAATCTCGAAAATCGTAATCAGTGACCTCGAAATAGTATATATCGACTATAAACACATTTTCATTTTTTTTTTAAAATTCGAAATGGCCATATAAATATAGAACAAAAAAAAAGTTTATAAATTGTTATAACACGATATTTGCTGAACCGATTTACTTCAAAATTCGTACGTAGATACCCAATGTCGAGTCTTATAACTATGAAAAATTAAAATTCAAAATGGCCGCCGAGCATTTAGTAAAAACTTAAAAGCCGCGTAATTAACTAATTACTTGTGCGTTATCTACCAAATTTGGTATGTACGGTCGTGTCCTAACATATTCATACTAAAAGGGCACGCAACTATCGCTAAATCGCCTACATTGTTCAATTAGCTATAGTTTCCTCTCCAAAATCCTTTCAGATGTGGACCTGTAGGTGTTGCGCCGCGGCCTTCGACGACATAAGCGAATTGATGTAAGACGAACAGCTCATCCGTGACATCATGTCCTTGCATGAACAAGCCCCCACGGTAATAATTCTAGTATTATTGCGTGGACAAGACAGAGCACATCCATGTTATCCCCGTTAGTTAATAGAAACGTAGTGAGAGGCTTCAACTCTTTTGTCGTGTTGTGAACATATTCAATGATTGGTAATGCACAAACCGCTAACTGTTTACGTACCTTGACGCCGTGTCTGAGACAAAACCAAAATGTGGGTCATTAATCTTTGATAATACTTCATTCGAAGGTGACGAACCCATCAACTAGACAACCCTCAACTAGTCAGATGGAGACGAACGTTCAACCTTCAACTAGACAGATGATCGTCCAACCTACAACTAATCAGATGGTGGCTGATCCGTCGTACACAAAGGTAAGCGATCGTCTTCAACATTCATGCGCAAATATAATCAACATTATAACACTGCCGGACGAACCTAATTGCCCTCTATTTTTTTAATGTTCAGTTAAAGAGCCCACGCATGGGAAAGTTCGAAATGACCATTTTTCAAGGCAGGTGATCTCGAATTCCAGGTTCTAACAATACGGGAGGGCGGTCTCTTAACAGAGACTGGTCTCTTACCAGTGGTTGTCAGACTCCACTGTATACGACAGTAAATCGCTGCCATTGGCGTAGTTTACGCTATTTGAAACTAGTACGTTTTTTTATACCTGTTTAACAAACAAGAAATTTCATACGTTTAAAACCTATTGGAATAGTTACTTGTTATTTTGCACTTAAAACTTTATATTTTGTTCCGTTACAGAAGAGCCTGTACGAATGTGAAGTATGTGACAAACAATTTTCGGTGAAGGGCAATCTGAATCGACATACGAGAATTGTACACGCGGGAGAGATATATAAATGCAAGTACTGTGACAAGGAGTTTAAACAAAAGTCGAGCAAACTCCGTCACGAAAAAACTTGCGGACGCTCTCAAGTCACTTTCGACTGTCCTATGTGTTCGAGGAAGTGTACGAACGGATACAGGCTCACGCAACATCTGGCTACACACAGCAATAATCAGTCACAACCTAGGACTAGCACCAAACAGCAACCCGATTCTTCTTCGACACAACTTAGTCAACGAGAGAAACCAAGAACAAGAGCCCGTTCTGAACTGTTTCGTTGTCGTGGTTGTCTCCAAAAGTTTAATAACCGCAGAGAACTGTACAACCACGGCATGCAAATTCATTATCAACAACTGGGTGGGGGAGCGTCCTTACAAGACCGCCCTTTCGACACGAACGACGCACCCTGGGTCCGGGAAGATGGGTCCATCGACGAGGGACTCAGGGACAATTATAATACAAATGCTCCTCTGATTTTAGAAAACCACCAAGAATCTCCACTTAATAACATGTATAATATACCTCTAACTAATGATGTCAATGTAAACATAATTATGGACGCTGTCGAAACTATCTATTCTCGTCAGAGATACAGTTTCCGGATTAACCTGTCATTCGGGGTAATTTTACGGAACAGCGAGACTGGCGAATATAGGTATTTTCGGCCGTACAGCAACGTAGATGTGTTACATCAATCATTGCATATCATCCGGCATCGAGATTTACTAAAATTGCGTAATCACCTCGAGGAAATGTCATTTCCCGATCATTTGCTTACTCAAAGGCCGGACACTAAATGGAAACCCGTGATGGTGACTAATGTGGTGTTTAACGTCTATTCCACCAATTACCCCATCGGGTGTTCTATAGAGTTGCCGAGCTATATCAGAAACCACAAAGGTATGCATTCTCTCGAGAAGGAACATGGAAAGCCATACGATGACAACCTGTGCGCATTCCGTTGTCTGGCCCTGCACAGGGGCGATCATGTCCGTAGTTTGGAGAAAATAACCAAACAATTATTCAAACAGTGGGTGGAGTACTCGAGGTCACAAAATATAGCTGTATCGCCTTCCGTCAACGAATTCGCGGGCGTTGAATACACCGACTTACCGATGTTCGAAGAATGCTTCGAAACCAATGTCAACGTGTTTTCTTTGACGGAATACCACACAGCTCACTCGATATATGTATCTCGATGCCGGTATCCGGGTGAGCCAATGCTGGTAAATTTGTTCGAAAATCATTTTGGTTTCATCAAACGCGAGAACATGTTTTGTAACCGGTATCAATGTCACAATTGCGATCGCCTGTTTGATCAAAGTTGTAATTTAAAACGCCACGTACGCTCATGCAGTAATAAAACTCAGTTTCAGTATCCGGGTCGGTTTTTCAAACCGACCGATTCACTATTTGAACGTTTGGCATATTACGGGATACACGTTCCTACCGAGCTCCGGACTTTCGAATGGTTCGCCGTATTCGATATGGAAGCAATGCTTCAGAAGGTGAATATTAAAACTTCGAAGCACCTCGAATGGACTCAGAAACACGTACCTATTTCGGCGAGCATCTGCAGCAACGTGCCTGCTTACCATCGACCCATATGTATTGTAGAACCGGACTTAGACTCGTTAGTTAAACAGATGGTGGATAAACTAAATAATATAGCCGAAAGCGTACATAAACTAGCAGAAGCGAGGTGGGGAGCAGCATTAAAAACATTAAAAGAAGAACTAAGTCATTATGATGACGTAGATGATGATGATGGGAATGAATGTGAGGAGAAGCATGATGATGATGGAATGGAATGTGGTGATGGTGAGGGAGTGGAATATGAGGGACTGGAATGTGAGGAGAATGTTGCGGAAATGAAAGGGAGACGGAGTGTAAGAAGACACTTAAAGAGTTTATATGTGGAGTTGAAACGATACATGTCTCAGATCCCTGTTTTAGGGTTTAATTCATCAAAGTATGACCTTAATCTGATAAAAAAGAAACTGGCATTTCACTTGCGAATGCACGAGGCAGAGAGCGGCTTTGTAGCTAAACGCATTAACGCATATACTTGTCTGTCTTCGGATACATTGAAATTTCTCGATGTCAGCCAATTTCTTGCCCCGGGTACGTCGTATGCTAAATTTCTCAAAGCTTATCGTGTAGAGGCAACGAAAGGTCATTTTCCCTACGACTGGTTTTGTGACGTCTCAAAACTAGAAGTGATGTCACTTCCACCTCACGAAGACTTCTTTAGCTCTCTAAACAAATGGGTTTCTGCCTATTACTGGATGGACTATCTGAACTCCAATTCTGGAGCCAACATCCTACACAAATTGAACCACGGTTCTGAGAAACGTATGGGGCAATTTGTTGTGGATGGCTGGGATAGTAACACCAACACAATATAACAATTCCAAGGCTGCTACTTTCACGGACATCTCTGTCATAACACAAGAAAAGTAACTGAAGAGAGCTGGTTGGAAGAACAGCCGCGAAGGTTGGAGAAGACGGTGGAGACCACCCGTTACCTTCGTGATCAAGGCTATAACATCATTGAAAAATGGGAATGCGATTTCCAAAATGATTGCAAAAATGATCATGACCTGCGAACTTTCACCCGAGAACGTGAGCCCACTTTCTTGCGCAATCACAAATGGAAGGTTACGGAGAAACAAATAATCAATGGCGTCCTTGATACGACCTTGTTCGGGGCGGTCGAAGTCGATATCGAGGTGCCTGTTCAGTGGGGACCCGCATTTTTGAAAGAGATGACTCCTCACCAATATTTTTGGGAAATGTCGCCGCTCTTCTGTTCAACGGAAGTTCCGATTGATGACATCGGTGACCACATGCAACAACACGTTAGGGACCACGGTCTATCCGAAAAACCCCGGCGTCTCCTTGTCAGAGGAATGAAGGCTCGTCAAATATTGATTGCTACGCCTCTTCTCCGCTGGTACTTGAACCACGGTATGATGGTTACCAAAATATATCAGGACGTGGAATATCTACCCCGTACATGCTTTAAAGAATTTGTTGAAGGTGTCAGCGCGGCGAGACGAGCGGGTGACGCGTCCCCAGACATGAGTATCATCGCTGACACGATGAAACTCATAGGCAATTCGGGTTATGGTAGTCTGATCATGGACAAAACCAAACGCCGTAAAGTGACATACGTCCAGGGAGAGAACGAAGTCTGTCTTCTAGTCAACGATCTGAGATTTCGTAAACTAGACTGTATCGTACCGGAGGAACAGTACTACGAAATGGAGATGGCCAAGCAGAAAATCAAACTCGATCTCCCCATACAACTGGGTTACATGATTTTGCAGTATGCGAAACTACGCATGCTACAATACAATTACGATTTTATGGACATCTACGTAGACAGAGCCGACTTCGAGTATCTCGAAATGGACACCGATAGCGCATACTATGCCATTTCTAAGCCGTCGTTGGATGACGTCATCAAACCGGAAATGCGTCGTCAATATTTCACGGTCTGAATGGTTTCTGCAATAAACAGATGGTGGAAGCAGATGTTGACTACTATTGTTTTCCACGCACTTGCTGTCCACAACATGCAGCGCATGACAAAAGGACACCGGGGCTCTTTAAACAAGAGTTCATTGGCGATGAAATGATTGGGCTCTGCTCCAAAACATACATCGTCTCCAAAGACGTTAAACCCGTTCCAAATCCAGAAAAATCCGAAGATAACGTCAAATTCAGTTGTATGGGTATTTCGAAGCGCTTCCTAGAAAACCCCTTAGACATTTACAAACAAGTCCTTGAAACGGGAAAGTCGGCATCAGGCACGAATAAGGGCTTCCGGGTCAAGGAGCACGGAATCTTTACACAACAGTGGTGCGGATTCACATACTTCTATTGCAAGCGCGAAGTATGTAATGATGGAATCCATACCGTGGCCCTCACCCTAACCCTCTGCCCAGTGCCGGACCTGCGCTGTCAAGACTCTGATGGTGAACGAGAATTGGGAGAGAACGCGGCTAAAGAGGGAGAATGTGAGGAAGTTGTAAATGGATGGGGTAGTGAAAGCGAGAGTGAGGATGAAGTTAGTGATAGCGAGTTGATTGAAATGCTAGCCAATCAATTTGAAAATTAGGCGGCACACCGTTTCGGGTGTTTATACATATTGTTATGAAGCCATTAGGGTTAAGGATAAATATACACTTTTCGACCAATCAGATTTAACTAACGGGTCTATATTATGGCTGTGTATCTAGTGCGAAACCATTTCCATCCAATCAAATGATGTCATGCGACAACCAGCGAGTATAGAAAGCCTCGCATTTGACGAATCGTCATTAGCAGTATATCTACGCGTGAAGTGTGTTACCAACTTGTCTTTGCAATTGCACAAAAACAATTGGACGTATTAAACTTTCGATTAAATTATGACGATTTTCGAGATGTTGTATCATCAGAATGTGAAGTGATGTGCGAAATAACGGATAGATTTTCGATCGTAGTTAAACGTCTCAACTCTACTACGTATATTCTGATCAGAAGCGGGAAAAAACATCTGAAATTACCTACACTTATATTTGATGCCATCTGCAATGCGCGAGTCAGTGTTTCTTACATAAAGGGAATGCTGGAAGAAGGAAAATAAAAGCCACGAGCAGCGAGATTTTCGTGCGGTGTTTCCTGTTTACTCGAGAAAATACATGTCATTTGATTCACCATGTTGTAAATACGATACGTCCTAGCAAATACCGAGGTCACATTATACACGTAACCAGTAAGACGCGGACTATACACATTGATATTATCGCGTAGAATCGTTTCTGTATTGGGCGTTCGGTAAACTGTTATACCCGTATTATTTTATGTCAATATTATTTTGCGCTCGTTCAAGCCGTTTACGTTTTCGTTCACTCGCACGTATTTTTCCATAGAGCCCGTATTATTGTTGGGCAATACTGGTTGTATTTTATGAAACACGTCTAATTTCCTGTAATGGGCGTTTAAATTGTTGTTGTAATGTGTCCTTTATACGTTAGGTCGTCGGTTTCATAAACCATCTAAATTTCGTGATACGTTTGTGTAGTCCCGTCTAATTGGTATTTCATGTTGTATATATATATTGTGTTGTATACTCGAACGTGCATACGTGCACTATTTATCGAGCTATTTATTCACGTGTCTGAGCAGTACATATCGCTTACGCTTGAGTATATTTTAAAGGTATAATCAAACGTCAGTAATCGGTGCTAGGTGGCGTTTGTGTTGTAGAATGTAGTTATTGTACATTCTATAACAAAAATGAACGGACGGAATCAAACCCAGTCCGCGATGCCCAATATGTACGTGTTTTCATTGAAATATACTCATTGGACATCGAATTACGCTCAAGCCGGTGGTAAAGGTCAGTGTAATAATCCAGACCGAAGTGTATAAGAACACTAACTGCATAAGGTTTTAAAACAAACTATAAGAGTAATGGAAAACGAAAGAGACGAACGGTGGACTTTCATGGGAAGTAATATCCCAAAATCTGAAATAGTTTATTTTTGCCAGATCATCATCGTGTACATTATAGCCATCGCTGCTGTAGTAAATCTGTCAATAGGCAACGCGTTGACGGAGATTTGGATCAGTCTACTTAGCAGTTGTATCGGGTATATTCTGCCTAATCCCAAACTCAAATAACGATGTCAACGACATTGCTTCCCTTCGAACCGTGTTCCAGTATCTGCATCAGTGGGATGTCGGGAAGTGGCAAGAGTTACCCAACTTTCGAGTTTCTTAAACATTTGAAGTATATGTACTCCGAGACCCCGCCCATAGAGATAGTGTATTGCTACGGGATTCATCAACCATTGTTCGATGAAATGGAGAGAACTATTCCGAATTTTACATCGAGACAAGGTCTGCTTTCTTCGGTCGAACTCGACGAATTAACTAGCGATCGTCAACACAGATTAATTATAGTGGACGATCTAGCTCACGAAGTGGTGCAGAACCCGGATATGGAACTTTTATTCACGCAGGGGTGTCATCATAGAAAAATTAGCGTTGTTTTCATCACACAGAACTTATACGGCAAAGGCAAATGTTTCGCAGGTATCTACGTTAGGTCGACAATTATTCCCGGGCAAAGCGAAAACGTTTGTTCAAGCGTATCAAGACGCTTTAAAACGTCCGTACGGATATTTGGTAGTGGATACCTCTCCGCACGGCGATGACGCGTATCACATAAGAACGGATATATTTCCCGGACAAGACCCCGTGATTTATACCATATAGCATAAGAGTGCGAGCTCAAACAGCATCATGAAAAACATTACGAAACAGTGGCATTGTCTTCGACTGTTCCTGATAGCATCGAGAGATCAGAGAACGCAGTTACTAAACACGGTGTCACGGAAACAGTTAAAGGCGCTAACCGAGATTGCACACAACGTGCTACGTTACGTAATACCTCTTAACACTACGCAACGCACTAAGCTGAAACGACGACAGCGGACGATCCGTTTATTGGGTGATCCGACTATAGGATATGAACTCAAGAAAAAGGCCTTAGTTGGGAAGGCTTCGGATATATTAACGTTACTCAAGATCGTTCAACCGCATTTGCGGCAGCGCAATGAGGAAATCCGTGTTGATCCCGTACGAAAAATATCAGAGATTAATTCAGCGGAACTTAGAACGGACTACACCGGTAAATACTAATGGAGGGGAGATACATGATGTTACATTCAAACGTTTAAAACAACAACCCATCACCAAACGTCCAGCATCGAGAGAAGGGGAGATAAATGATGTTATATTCAAACGTTTAAAACGACAACCCGTCACCAAACGTCCCGCATCGAGAGGAGGGGAGATAAATGATGTTACATTCCCGAAACGACAAACTATTAAGCAGCATTCCGCATCGAAACTACACTTTCCCCCAGGGAGACCGCAGAAGATTGGTGGTGCGGGCAATAAACGTGAAAAGAAGTCAAAAACGCTACAATGGATATCTCTATAGATGTAAACAAACTATAATTCGTGTTTTCATGCCATTTTAATAGATCTAATAAATACATATACACAACATTTATCGTTTGATTCTATTTACAAATGTTTTCATTTTAATATCATTCCCCACACGGTCATTATCTCTAAATGTTGACACGATGTCCGACATAGATAGTCAGCCCACTCGACACATGACATAGTATATACAATATTGTCCACACACGTCAGAATAGTCTGCTTGAACGGGTACCAAAAACGCGAGGTATGACGGTCCATTGGCGATCAAAGCGTTTCTGTATGTATCGTGATAATTTTCCGGTTCGTGTCCTAAAGAATCGAAGAATTCGCTGGGTCCGTGTTTCTGGAAATTGAATGCCACCCAATGCGATCCACCATTCCAACTGTAGTCCGTGTTCACTATATATAGCCCGGGTATGTCGGACATTATTGAAAATTCGTCCGTCGCGCATACGATAACATCGTATCGATTTACGATGTCCAAAATTTCGAAATTGTTCATTGTATAAATATACTTCTGGTATCGTCAATATTTAACACTTGCGGAAATGTTCCGTACATGAGTACACTAACACTCTCGGGTAATGGTTTGGCGAATGTAATTTCGAGTCGGCAATGACCTTTCCTCTTCGTATTGAACGTATAATACGGATTGATGTCTAATACGTATAGACAATAACCGTTCTTATATTCGTTCATGTTGATATTTATATCGTCGCGAAATGAAATTCATGGTTCTATAGCAGTCCACGAATATATCATTCTCGTAGTCCGGATGTAGCGGTTTGGCCGGGTACGATTGCCCATCCACGTAAACGCCCACAGAGTTGCAGTCGTAATGTTTGAAGTTAAATGGCGATTGAGTGGAGCGCCGTGGCGTAATGGTTAGTGTGTCTGACTACTGATCCAAGGGTCGTGGGTTCGAGCCTGACTAGCGGCGTGCGTTGTGTCCTTGAGCAAGACACTTTATCCACACTGCTCCAGTTCACCCAGCTGTAAATGGGTACCGATAATTCGTAGTTGCTCTGTAAATACGAATTACCGGCTTCTCTCAAAGAATCTCTACCTCCGTTCTTTCTCCCATTCTTGGGAGACGGCATGCAAGGTCCTAGAGCCAGTGCCGCCGTTAAATATAAGCTAAAAAAAAAATGGCCATTTTTCGTAATGGCCGGCATATGCGGCACTAGCCACTAGTCCCACAATTAGCCTATTAGGCACAATATCTTGAAATAAGTAATCGGCGCTAAAGCTATATTGTCCGGCTGCTATCGACGACACTTTGATCTCTGAACGCAAATACGGATAGACGGCGGGGATTTTCTTTATCATATTTCCGTGGGCCATTAGAACTGCCGGATTTACTTTTTGAACGCATAACTTGAAACTAGTGTCGACAATTTGAACCTTCTGTCCCGGAATCAGTGCCTCAGATATTAATCTGAAAGCGTTACGGCTGGGCCATAGTTTCAACGATAGTTCCACACCATTGACGATCAAACGGTCTTGTTGAAACAAATCTAATAATATAGGTCCTTCCAAGTCAGCGATTTTCCCCTCGATAGTTGTAAGAGATCTCGAATACAATCCAGAATTACTACCATTCATTTTGAACTCGTCCATAAAACTTGCATTGTCCATGTAGAACATCTGGCTAGTAAGATAGTTTCGCTGAACTACCTCGTTCGTGTTCAGAATCGTTTCGATATAAGCTTTGTAAGGATAGTTGACTCCCAGTTGACTGACTGGCGTTTGCTGGAGGGCGACATCGATTTGACTAAACATGGAGTGCAAAGGCAAGTTGACCAAACCAGCCTTTTCCGCTTCCGTAATGAGGGTGTCATCTTCATTAGTAATGCGTAGTTTAATACGAAGTTGGCTCCTTTTCAAGTCTATATACGCGGAAGACTGAGCGGATATGTTAAATTCCAATGCCGAACCCTCTGTGATTTGATTGGCCGGTCGATATTCGATCCATTCTCTCGATTGCACGGTCGTATCGGTGGGGGGTGACTCGAAAATCGATAGTGATATATGATGCTCGCCCATAATTAACCGGTCAATTGATCGTGTCCCTTTGTTGATCGTTTGCTAACGCGTTCAGCCTTGCGGGGTTTCTTAAGCTTCTTATAGACCGCGTACCGCGATTTTCTCTTTCCTGGATTCGCTGGTTCGTTCGCCTTCTTATGCATTTCTTCGCGAGCGAGTTCTGATTTTGCCATTTCCAATGCTTGGGCGACCGGTGTAACCAATTTAACCTCGACTTTGCTTTGGTTATTGTCTACAACCGCATTCTGCCGGGATCCGCTACCCACTATGTATCGGCCTTTTTAATCCGGTTTTACTCGTCCTTCGTGAATATCCCAGAAGTGCTTTTGCCACTTTTCGAAATCTGGGACGTACGGTATCCACTTTCTTTGTTTGAAATCGAATACTTCTATCGAGCCCATGTTTTTCGCAGGTGTGGAACGCAATATAGATCGTTATGTTAGAACTTGACTGGTTTCAGTTCCGAATCTTTAATAAACACTGTTAATCTTCTCAGATCGGTCGACTTTACTTTCACATAAAATGGTTCCGCGAATGTTATGGTACGAGTACTATCGCCGTCAACAGTCACGTTTCTCAACACTGGAATTAACGTATTCCTAACGTACGACTCCTCTAGGAAATCGCAACACATGTAAAGTCGATCAGATTCAGGTTGGAATGCGAACGTTAAACTTATTTCCTTCAAACCACACTCCCAGTTTCCATCCAATACGTACGCTTTTGGCAATTCAATGTCAAATGCTGACGCTGAGTTGTTCTTATACACATTTAGCGAGTCTCTACAGTTCAGAAACAGATAAAAACTATCCATGCTCGATCGATTTATATACTTTGTCAGTCGTATATCTGTCTATATCTGTCACGGGTATCCAGCTATTAAACTTGACGGGCCATCCGTACCACTTCACTAAGACTTCGCGTTTTCTCTTGCGCACAATCTTCTCGATTCTAAATTTTGTATCGTCATCTACGGTTACCTTGCTCAATTCGTTAGCGTAATATGTTTCACCGATTACCTCCCCTCTTATGACTGTGATCGTATATTAATCGATATTCTGCTTTTTATCACGCGTATTGACCAAAAAGTATTCGATCGACCATCTCTCATCGTATTCCCGTTAAAACGGGCGCCGTAAATGCGATATCCGCACCGTATTACCGACCTTGAACTTGTATCCAGGCGATGGTTTCGCAATTGTCTTCGGGTTTTCGTATCGTAGTTTCCACAAAGATATCTCGTCGCGTCGCATCGTCAACCGTACCCAAACTCTCCGCACTAGTTATGCGGGTATTTGTATATATTTTACAATTCTTATCCTCATTTTTGGATCACTGTTCACTGTCTGTTTAAATATATACTTTTCTCTCTATATATATATATATATAACCTTCGACGTTACCACGCGTATATCCGAATTGAGAATGGCTATAAAATACGACGTTTAGCGGTTATTATGTTCGAATCGAGATGTCATCAGTACGGATATAATCCTCTCTTTGAAATGTTCTATACAATTTGTATACACCCCGTATCAATATTATTAAGATATAATCCTCTCTTTGAAATATTCTATACAATTTGTATAAATCCCATATCAATACTACGGCCATAAAGGGGAGAATAATCGATCGTCCGGCTAGTTAGTCATCGAATCGATAGCGCCTATGTCGCGGGAAAACTCGCGGTATACCGATACGGGACCAGCGATCGATATTGCCCGCGACTACGTACGTTCTACCGTGTTCGCGTACGCTGTCCGCGAAAACGTTCGAGCGTTACGTCACCGAACCCGCGATCGATGATTGGTGAGTCACGAGCTATATATACAATGGAGCGTGCCGCGCGCGGTTAATCTTTTGAACAATATACGATTCGCCGTGAATAGAACACAATCGACTGCGGTAATTAATTATGATTACTCATCGCGTTAGAATTTTTGGCGCGAAATATAGGGGTCACTGAGGTCATGCTTCATGCTTCACCTTGGACACTGTGCGAATTCACCCTATACTACTGATATATCCACCTTCTTTGGTTAAAAGAAATATTTTTTTTCAGAGTTAGTTAAATGTCTGGTAAATCAACTGGCTGAGTTAAAGCATCTCCATACACAGATTGTGTTGAGTGACATTTTAAACTCCTTATTTGTGGCTGTGACTGGAAAAATGGGCATCCACAGTCTTATCAGGATTTACACTGTTCACCATTCCATTAATGAAACCCTGCCATGTTTCTAACAAGCATAGCCGGGTGTGGGGGTCGTCCGGTGGGGGGGGGGGGGGGGTGGTTGGAGCGGTCGGACGACCCCACCCCCCCCCCCCCCCCCGCCGAGTTCCACTTGTTTAGCCTCGATGTACATTTTTTTAGCGGTCACCCTAAACACCCCAAAGGCTGGTAAAGGCTACAAAGGCTGTTCGAAGTTGCTTGTACGTCCGTTAACGGATATTTATACCATACATTGTCATTGAATTGACTGAATTAGTATGTGTTATGATCATTTTAATCATTTGAATGCAATAATCTACCACAAATATACGTGTTTTGGTAAATTATCTAAACGCGCACCTGCGCCGATCGGGCCGCGCGGAATTGAAAAAAGAGTGATTAACACCTATTAACATATCGTTTAACAGGTGCAGCTAAACACCGATTATACTTATTATTGCATTATTATTAATATAAGTCATGATCGATCAACGACATTCATTTAAACATGCTTTATGCAACACATTACGTGAACACGTCGGATGCCGAATTTTGAGACATCAGTTTTCTACCTTGAAAATAGGTATCCACACGGTGATGAAAATATGTTTATGAGCGCTATGTACGGCTCTGCAACGAATATTTCCTCAGATTGCGGAAGCAAAATCTTTTATTTACAAGGCCGAATAAACGTGTACACTGTAACTAGTTGTAAATGACATTTACGCTAGCTGACATGTTCCCGTCAATTAATCCATAGTATTTAGCACAGTTTATTCCACGAACATTTTCGTTCCCGTTTCCTGTATTTGTAATTAACGTAATTACGTCAATTATTGGCAATAAACTGTTCCTTTTGTAAATTTAAAATTAAACTATCAGGAGGAGATGAACGGGACGTATAACACGGCAAACTTTTATTACACTTTCTGAAATCAACGTAAACACGGTTCACAGAGTAAGCCAGATGGCCGACGGCAGTACCAAGGCTATATTCATAGAAAATAGTCAGTCCACAAAGGCTGACAAATGGTACCACAAAGGCTACACTGACATAGAAAATGGTCGACAAAGGCTGACAGATGGTAACAAAAAGGCTACATTCACATAGAAAATAGTCGACAAAGGCTGGCAGATGGCACCACAAAGGCTGCATCGACATAGAAAATAGTCGACAAAGGGTACTAGATGGTACCACAAAGGCTACATTTACATCGACATAGAAAATAGTCGACACAGGCTGACAGATGGTACCACAAAGGCTACATTCACATAGAAAATAGTCAACAAAGGCTGACAGATGGCACCACAAAGGCTGCATAAACATAGAAAATAGTCGACAAAGGGTAATAGATGGTACCACAAAGGCTACATTCACATATAAAATAGTCAAGAAAGGCTGACAGATAGTACCACAAAGGCTACACACACATAGAAAATAGTCGACAAAGGCTGACAGATGGCACCACAAAGGCTGCATCGACATAGAAAATAATCGACAAAGACTAAAAGATGGTACCACAAAGGCTACATTCACATACATAGAAAATAGTCAACAAAGGCTGACAGATGGCACCACAAAGGCTACATACACATAGAAAATAGTCGACACAGGCTTACAGATATCACAACAAAGGCTGTATCGACATAGAAAATAGTCGACAAAGGCTGACAGATGGTACCACAAAGACTACATTTACATAGGAAATAGTCGAAAAAGGCTGACAGATGGCAGCACAAAGGCTGCATCGACATAGAAAATAGTCGACAAATGGTAATAGATGGTACCACAAAGGCTGCATAGACATAGAAAATAGTCGACAAAGGGTAATAGATGGTACCACAAAGGCTACACTCACATAGACAATAGTCAACAAAGGCTGACATATGGTACCACAAAGGCTACATACCATATAAATTAGTCGACAAAGGCATACATATGGCACCACAAGGGCTGCATCAACATATAAAATAGTCGTCATAGGCTAATAGATGGTACCACAAAGGCTGCATCGACATAGAAAATAGTCGACAAGGTCTAATAGATGGTACCGCAAAAGCCACAATCGACATAGAAAGTAGTCGACAAAGGGTAATAGATGGTACCACAAAGGCTACACTCACATAGAAAACAGTCGACAAAGGCTGACAGATGGTACAACAAAGGCTACAGACACATAGAAAATAGTCGACAAAGGCTTACATATGGCACCACAAAGGCTGCATCGACATAGAAATATAGTCGACAAAGGCTAATAGATGGTACCACAAAGGCTGCATTGACATAGAAAATAGGCGACAAAGGCTAATAGATGGTACCACAAAAGCTGCATCGACATAGAAAATAGTCGACAAATGGCAATAGATGGTACCACAAAGGCTACCCTCATATAGAAAATAGTCAACAATGGCTGACAGATGGTACCCCAAAGGCTACACACACATAGAAAATAGTCGACAAATGCTTACAGATGGCACCACAAAGGCTGCATCGACATAGAAAATAGTCGACAATGGGTAATAGATGGTACCACAAAGGCTGCATCGACATAAAAAATAGTCGACAAAGGCTCACAGATGGCATCACAAAGGCTGCATCGACATAGAAAATAGTCCACAAAGGTTTACAGATTGCACCACTAAGGCTATATCGACATAGAAAATTGTCGATAAAGGCTGACAGATGGCACCACAAAGGCTGCATCGACATAGAAAGTAGTTGAAAAAGGGTAATAGATGGTAACACAAAGGCTACATTAATATAGAAAATAGTCGACAAATGCTTACAGATGGCACCACAAAGGCTGCATAAACATAGAAAATAGTCGACAAAGGGTAATAGATGGTACCACAAAGGCTACATTCACATATCAAATAGTCAACAAAGGCTGACAGATGGCACCACAAAGGCTGCATCGACATAGAAAATAATCGACAAAGACTAAAAGATGGTACCACAAAGGCTACATTCGCATACATACAAAATAATCAACAAAGGCTGACAGATGGCACCACAAAGGCTACACACACATACAAAATAGTCGACACAGGCTTACAGATAGCACAACAAAGGCTGCATCGACATAGAAAAGAGTCGACAAAGGCTGAACAGATGTACCACAAAGGCTACATTTACATAGGAAATAGTCGAAAAGGCTGACAGATGCAGCACAAGAGGCTGCATCGACATAGAAAAATAGTCGACAAATGGTAATAGATGGTACCCTCACAAAGGCTGCATAGACATAGAAAATTAGTCGACAAAGGGTAATAGATGGTACCACAAAGGCTACACTCACATAGAAAATAGTCGGGACAAAGGCTGACAGATGGTACCACAAAAGGGGGCGACAGGACAGATAATTTAAAAAAATAGTCGACAAAGGCTTACCCAAGATGGGGCACCACAAAGGCTGCATCGACATAGAAAATAGTCGACAAAGGCTAATAGATTGTACCACAAAGGCTGCATCGACATAGAAAATTTAGTCGGGGGGACAAAGGCTAATAGATGGTAACCACAAAAGCTGCATCGAACATAGAAAAATAGTCGACAAATGGGCAATAGATGGTACCCACAAAGGCTACACTATATAGAAAATAGTCAACATGGCTGACAGATGGTACCCCAAAGGCTAGCCACACATATAAAATAGTCGACAAAGGCTTACAGATGGCATCACAAAGGCTGCATCGACATAGAAAATACCTCCAGTCGGCCTTGTCGTCTATATAAGTACATGTATCCTTTGTTGTTCTTCAAGTCGGCCTTTGTGGTCTATATAATAAGTAAATATAGCCTTTGTGGTTCCTCCAGTGAACCTTTGTCGTCTATATAATAAGTACATATAGCCTTTGTGGTTCCTCCAGTCGGCCTTTGTGGTCTATATAATCAGTACATATGGCCTTTGTGGTTCCTCCAGTCAGCCTTTGTCATCTATATAATAAGTAAATATAGCCTTTGTTGTTCCTCCAGTGAGCCTTTGTCGTGTATGTAATAAGCACATATAGCCTTTGTGGTTCCTCCAGGCAGCCGTTTTCGTCTATATAATAAGTACATATAGCCTTTGTGGCTCCTCCAGTCAGCCTTGGCCGTGTATATAATAATTACAAATAGCCTTTGTGATCCCTCCAGTCGGCCTTTGTCGTCTATATAATAAGTAAATATAGCCTTTGTGCTTCCTCCAGTCAGCCTTTGTGGTCTATATAATGACTACATATGGCCTTTGCGGTTCCTCCAGTCGGCCTTTGTCGTCCATATAATACGTACATGTAGCCTTTGTGCTTCCTCCAGTCGGCCTTTGTGGTCTATATAATACGTACATATAGCCTTTGTGGTTCCTCCAGTCAGCCTTTGTCGTCTATATAATAAGTACATGTAGCCTTTGTGGTTCCTCCAGTCGGCCTTTGTAGTCTATATAATAATTACATATAGCCTTTGTGATCCCTCCAGTCGGCCAATTTTGTCGTGTAACATTATAAGTACATATAGCGTTTGTTGTTCCTCCAGTCAGCCTTTGTCGTCTATATAAGCAGAATATAGCCGTTGTGATCCCTCTGTCGGCATTTGTCGTGTACATAATAAGTAAATATAGCCTTTGTGGTTCCTCCAGTCAGCCTTTGTAGTCTATATAATAATTACATATAGCCTTTGTGATCCCTCCAGTCGGCCTTTGTCGTCTATATAATAAGTACATGTAGCCTTTGTAGCTCCTCCAGTCGGCCTTTGTGGTCTATATAATAAGTACATATTGCTTTTGTGGTTCCTCCAGTCAGCCTTTGTCGTCTATATAATAAGTAAATATAGCCTTTGTGGTTCCTCCAGTCGGCCTTTGTCGTCTATATAATAAGTAAATATAGCCTTTGTGGTTCCTCCAGTCGGCCTTTGTCGGCTATATAATCAGTATAGACTTTGTGATCCCTGCAGTCGGCCTTTGTCGTCTATATAATAAGTACATATAACCTTTGTGGTTCCTCCAGTCAGCATTGGCCGTGTATATAATAATTACATATAGCCTTCGTGATCCCTGCAGTCGGCGTTTGTCGTCTATATAATAAGTAAATATAGCCTTTGTGGTTCCTCCAGTCAGCCTTTGTAGTCTATATAATAATTACATATAGCCTTTGTGATCCCTCCAGTCGGCCTTTGTCGTCTATATAATAAGTACATGTAGCCTTTGTGGTTCCTCCAGTCGGCCTTTGTGGTCTATATAATAAGCACATATTGCTTTTGTGGTTCCTCCAGTCAGCCTTTGTCGTTTATATAATAAGTAAATATAGCCTTTGTGGTTCCTCCAGCCGGCCTTTGTCGGCTATATAATAAGTACATATAGCCTTTGTGATCCCGTCAGTCGGCCTTTGTGGTCCTTATAATAAAGAAATATATCCTTTGTGGTGCCTCCAGTCAGCCTGTGTCGTCTATATAATAATTAAATATAGCCGATGTGATCCCTCCAGTCGGCCTTTGTGGTCTATATAATAAGTAAACAAACGATATAAAATCAAATTTACAAATGAATTATTTTGCGTCATCTTTTTACTAGTTTCGTACGTAGCGCTTATAAACATATTTTTTTATCACCGTGTGGATACCCATTTTCAAGGTAGATATATAACTGATGTCTCAAAATTTGGCATTCGTCCTATGTTTACGTAATGTATTGATACATAAAGCATGTTTAAATGAATGTCAGTGATTGATCATTGACTTATATTAATAATAATGCAATAAGTATAATCGGTGTTTAGCTGCACCTGCTAAACGATATGTTAATAGGTGTTAATCACTCTTTGTCCAATTCCGCGCTGCGCGATCGGCGCAGGTGCGCGTTTAGATAATTTAACAAAACACGTATATTTGTGGTAGATTATTGCATTCAAATGATTAAAATGATTAAAATGATCATAACACATACCAATTCAGTCAATTCAATGACAATGTATGGTATAATATCCTCGTTAACGGACGTACATTGAAAGCCACTTCGAACAGCCTTTGTAGCCTTTGTAGCCTTTTCCAGCCTTTGGGGTGTTTAGGGTGACCCCTTTTTTAGACCCCCTAGATACATCAGGTCCCTTGGGCCTTTCAAACGACCCCCCCCCCCCCCCCCACCACCCCCCCCTCAAATTCAAACAGGTCTGGCTATGGGCCTGAGCAATATAGATCGTTATCAGGCTACAGGCGTGTGCTATTTGGTCAGGAGCTACACTGGGCACAAATCCCATTTCTCCAGTCACATACATTTTAGGGGAAGGGGCTAAGTGACTTTGGTGTGGCATGGACCTGACACCAGGTAAGGTTATTCTAATTTCCGGTCTGAATATATTTTTTCTCGATGTAAATATTCCATTCTGATTTACTACAAACTTACTTAACTCTTTGCATGCTGGGCAACTTGTGGGATATTTATAGTTGAAAAATAGTAGACGACTACTATTCATTACATTTTCTTTTATATTTCCTTGTAAATATCACGAATGTGTCTCAATATTTCATCATGAATTTAATCTGGAGGATGCACTTCTAATGAAATTCCAAGACATATATTTACAGGGAGAAATAAGAAAAAAAAACATATAATTTGTAATTAAGTTGTTATTTTCAACGCTAGCATGCATACTTAAATTATTAAAAATTAATGAATGTCCAGCTGTGCAAACTTTAAGAAGAAAACATGAAAATGATGTACGCGTCTGCTTATGATGGGAACTACATGTAGTTGTTTGTATACAAAGTCTGCCAAATGCTGTGGTCATTCAGAAATAGAACAAACCCCCTATCATCAAAGTCATCCATGGAGATTATAGAACCTGAAACCAAGATTCGCATATTTGCAAACAGAAAAAAACAATGACACATGCATATCCACCAATAATAACAATAATAATAATAATAAGCGTTCAAAACGTAACTTGTACATAAATAGTAATTTTATTAATGTGGTTCGTGAATTTATAAACTTCGGCTGTCCTCTGTTTTCATGCCTGAAATAGCGGGAAAACAAGAAATATGGCGGGTAAGAAAGAAAATTGCAACGTTGTCGGCCGACAATACCGGTCTTAAATAGAAGTAGCCCAGTACCATGATGAACTGGTTTTGTGTCAAAATTCATTTAATATATTGTTTGATTTTTTTTTAGACAACATTTAAACGGAGTGTTATCGTTTATGGATAAAGAATGTCATTTTTCTTTTCAAGACTTTTTCGTCCCAAACTCGCCCTAGGTCTAGCTACAGTTCATCCAGAAATAATATTCTTCCTTTATACCAGTGTTGTTGTGTTTGCTCACCACATATTTATACCGGGGTGTACTTGAGTCCGGTTCTCCGTCCGTCACTAAACTTGACATCAGAGAAATATGTTATAACTTAAGTTGTATTTCCTTCATCTAAAATGCTTAATATTTCACACATGAAATTGAATTCCTGTAAGGCTCTACTACCATGCTGTGCCAAATCGACTACCGTCCAACCCCCGCTGATTAAGGTCAATACTTAGTCTCTTTACAAAACTTAACATCAGAGAAATTGGTTATAACTTCACGCGGGAGGTATTCCGTAAGCCTCGCTTTCTGACCAATCTAGTTAGGAATGTGACACGATGGTTTGGGTTGTAATAAGATGGACCCACAGAAATGGTATTCATTCACGTTGTGAATCGATTGGGCCATTAATTACAAGGTGACAAATTACCCAAAATTTCTGTCTGTAACTTGGGGCTGCTTACAGCCAGAACACACAAAGGTCATTACACTGTCAAATGAAAACGGTTTGTTGTACATAAGTCCTACATATGCATTGCTAAATAATTCAGCAGGTATAAATTATTTCTTAAATAAACAAAATAGCTATTATTCTTATATGTCAAGTTGTACAATAATAACAATAATACAACCACCAAAAGAAGTTCCGTTTTAATTCACTGCAATCCCTAACAATGATAATTTGTATAAATAACATACGGTTAAATTAAAAGGGGGAGGGTATAATTACGTTAATATCATGCAAATAGAAAATGTCGTTGACATGGTATTGGAATAATGTGAATAAATACGTTTTAAGAAATTTATTTTTTACTTTATGTGTTGTTTTGACGAGATAAATTTTCCATTCATTTGTATTATGAACGAAATTTGAATGATTTGATTGATTTTTAAATGCATAACCAGGGATTTTCGGACCCCTGTTTTCTGCGTCCCTGATGCATTTTCTTGGCCAATAACCCACATTGACAATTGGCACTACATCCCATGGACCCTCAAAATTTGGAGTTGCAAATGAATCATTTGCATTTTTACACTTTTTGGGAGAACCTGTGTGACTGTACTTTGTAGAAAACAGTTCAGATAATTCAGGACTATCAAATAGAGGATATTCCATCGTGCATTTTGAATAGCGGGAAATAATACATGAGTGTGCGTCGGCTTCCGCGTAAGCAACGAATGAGCGTAGCGAACGAGTTGCTTGCACGGACGCCGACGAACACGAGTGTATTATTTCCGCTATTCAAACAGGTACGATGGAATATCCTATTTATTACACTTCCACAGCGGATATATATGCACATTTAGTCTATTTTTTAGATTATAATCAATGAATTGTGATGTGCGCATGAATAATTATACAATGACGTGTTTTCCCGCATTTTGACGTTACGTTGTGTGACGTCAAATGTGACGTCCTGTAAACTTTTTGAAATCCAAATTACTCAGCTGTTTGTATGAGCCAGATAAATTTGCGTGCATGTTTGGAATGTGTTCAATCACATTATCATTCTAGATTAGTCGAGACCCTTTCCAAATTTTCTAATAACTTTATTTTGACTAATAAAAATTAAACATTTTGCATGGTAGCTCGTGGTTTCCAACAAAATAGGCGCGCAATTACGGGTGTTCTCTTCACGGTGTATTTATTTCTCACAGCGAAACCCGTGCAAATAATTTGCAAGAGTGTAATAATACCATTTTTGATATTATATTTAATGAAATATCTGTCAAACTTGGGACCCTAAAAAATCACCAAGGACCCCCAAAATAGTAAAGTTGGGAGTCCTGGGACCCACATTTAAAAAATCATAGGGAAATCCCTGATAACTCGCTGCGCTAGTGGGCTCAGGAAGAATTGACAGAAAAAGACCTTTGTGCGTTCTGGCTGTAAGTCGCCTGTGTTACAGACAGAAATTTCGGGTTAGGGGACAAATAATTTTTAGGCTTATTGAAGTTTCATAGATCGTGTCATTGCCATAGGTAGTTGTGGATGCGTAGCACTGAATTACTACCCTTATATACAAGTATGATTGTCAATACACATGTATAACATTACGCTGCTCTGCTCGCAGGCACATTGGTATGAACGACAACCCGCCGCAATATCCAATTTTACTCCGATATTAAATAACAGACAAGGTAGGTCACTCGCCATCTTTTAAACCAACAGAAGTGGATTGATTTACATGTTGGGGCCGACTCGCTACTTGTAAGTAAATACTAATTCATGAAGCCTGGGAATCCTGTTGTTTATGCAGGTTTTCAGGCAATTCAATTACTGTCTTTCACGAAAACCTGACCCAATTTTACAGCTATATAAACCATGCAAAAACAATAATTTTTTCCATAATATTAAATTTTAGCAAATTTAAGAATGAGCCTTCTTTTTATTCCGTGAAATTTGGTCAAATATTGATTTTATTACAAATAAGAAATGCGTCTGTCAAACGCGGATGCCACCTGCAGCATATTTGAGAAACTGAGACAAAATGGTTAACCAAAAAGTGTGACGGACAGACGGATGGACAGACGGACGGTCCAAACACTATATGCCACCCGTTTCTTCGAAACCCGGTGGCATAAAAATGGATTTGTCTATGGGGGGGGGGGGGGGTGGAGGAGCTGAGAGAGGAGTACTATTTCGGAAATTGGAAACATTTCCCCATGTTAAATCCCTATAGGCATCTTCACTGTGTGAAAATGTATTTGGGATTTAACATGGGGAAACTGTTTTTCGAAATAAAATCAATATTGGACCAAATTTTACAAAATAAAAAGAAGGCTCATTCTTAAATTTTGATAAAAATTAATATCAGAATTTTTTTTTATTCTTTTTGCATTGTTTATATGGCTTTACACTCTGGGCAGGTTTTGTGAAACAGACAGTAGTGAGCCAGGCCCAAGGTAAATTGATCTACTTCCGTTGCTGGAAAATATGGCGAGTAAATTTGGGTATGATTTAAAAGAGGGCTTTGATCGGCCGTTGCGGTTTAGTTTGACAGTGCATGTTACATGTATGACGGCCGTTTGTTGTTCATATCACAAAGTGATCACGCTTTTTTGTCATGATTGATCATGTATGTTTTTACATGGTATTAATTGCTTTGTGGTTATTTTACAGGGCTGAATCTCTTGGGGAAAAATAAGTTGGAGGAGTACAAATACGATGCCAATGAAGTTATTACTTTCAAACTCGGTGAGTGGCGACTGCCCATTTACAGTGATGTGAGCTGAGGCACCAAGATCTTGCTCTGTCAGGAGAAATGAGGTTTATTGCATCGGTGGCAACTCTTGATCCACTAGTGTGTCATGTACAAGGATCAACACTATTTCTTAGAAGCATGACTGATGTTGGATTGACCCTTACAAAGTTGAATGAAATTTTGTTGTCTGCTGTTTATCTTTTAGCTTCTGTTTTTCTCATTAAGAACATGGTTTGACAGCACTTTCGAATCATTTCCAATGGAAATGATTCTAAAGTGCTGTCAAACCATGTTTTTGTTAAGAAATAAGGCAAAATATAATGCATCAGCAGACGACAATTGTTGTGTGTAGCAGTCTAAGTGTTAACTGAATGGTTATCAGTCTAAGAGGTTGTGCTGAGCTTAGTCTGTAATGGAACGAAGCCTCATTTCTCCTTGGTTGTGTTGAATAAACGCACATGCTTGTAGCAATCTGTACCTTAGGTCCTTATCAGGCTGCTTTAAAATCGGTGGTAGCCTGGAATTTTCTTTATAAATTTCAATTTCATGTCAAACCATAAAAATAGCATATTTTCTTATTTTTCCATGAAAACACATCTTGGTATTTCAACTCCTCTGAAACCGTTCAGTAGATCGTTTTGAAACTATACACACGTCTTCTACACATATAGAAGATGTGCACCATGGTGTTTTTATGTTGAAAAAATATTTTTTAGCAAAAATATCACCTTTTTAACTTAGCCATTTTTTCTACATTTTTCTATACAATTCTATATGCAGTACAGAGTTTGTGTACACAACTACTCCGAAATCGTTCAGTCAATCGTTCTGAAACTATATATACACACGTCTTCTACACATATTGAAGATGTGCACCTTGGTGTTTTTATGCCGAAAACATAATATCATCTTTTTAACTTAGCCATTTTTTCTACATTTTTGTTAAAGCAGGCGCGACTATAGTCGGCGCTTTTTCCGTCCGCGTCGTCGTCCGGTTTTTTTTTGTAAGGCAAATACGTTAAAGTTATTGTTTTTTCACAATACTCTTAATTTAACCCCTTGCCAGACTTTGATAATATTTCACATCAATGTTTGTCTAGGGATGATGCTTCACTATGCACACCCTCACATCTAAATTCTCAAGGTCAAGGTCATTTATTTACTTGTAATGTTCACCGGTTTTGTAACAGAAATGCATTAAAGTTATTGTTTTTTCACAATATCTCTTTAACCCCTTTGCCAGACTTTGATAATATTTCACATCAATGTTTGTCTAGGGATGATGCTTCATTACGCACACCCTCACATCTAAATTCTCAAGGTCAAGGTCATTTTATTTACTTGTAATGTTCACCGGTTTTGTAACAGAAATGCGTTGAAGTTATTGTTTTTTTCACAATATCTCTTTAACCCCTTGCCAGACTTTGATAATATTTCACATCAATGTTTGTCTATGGATGATGCTTCATTACGCACACCCCACATCCAAATTCTCAAGGTCAAGGTCATTTATTTACTTGTAATGTTCACGGTCAAATGCCTCGGCAGGCACGACACCGCTTCCGTGGCGGAATTCTTGTTCTATACAATTCTATATACGGTACAGAGTTTGTGTACACAACTCCTCCGAAACCGTTCAGTAGATCGTTATCGTTCTGAAACTATAC
>CM055270.1:13583221-13914771 GCA_029237695.1 Conchocele bisecta | reverse complement strand
CATGCGCAAGAGTGGGGAAACGCAACGCATGGCCGAAAACGTATTACACGTAGACGACACACGGTTTGAAACGCAACTAACGGAAACTCCACGGATACGCAACGCACAACACTTTGTACACGTATAAACCCGGAACATTTTGACAGAAACAACTGTATGAAGGTGAATTTGTTTTTCGAGTTACAAGGAAAAAATGGGAAATTCTGAGTCCGAAAGGGGGAGATAATCCATGATGGAGGGTCGTATCAAAAATCCGAATTCACTTTGCGCATCTGCACATGATAACGAAGCTACATACGAAATATCAGGCGCGTAGCTATGAAGGTGAAAAAGTTTTTCGAGTTACAAGGAAAAAATGGGAAATTTGGAGTCCGAAAGGGGGAGATAATCCATGATGGAGGGTCGGATCAAAAATCCGAATTCACTTTGCGCATCTGCACATGATAACGAAGCTACATACGAAATATCAGGCGCGTAGGTATGAAGGTGAAAAAGTTTTTCGAGTTACAAGGAAAAAATGGGAAATTCTGAGTCCGAAAGGGGGAGATAATCCATGATGGAGGGTCAGGATCAAAATCCGAATTCACTTTGCGCATCTGCACATCATAACGAAGCTACATACCAAATATCAGGCGCGTAGGTATGAAGGTGAAAAAGTTTTTCGAGTTACAAGGAAAAAATGGGAAATTCTGAGTCCGAAAGGGGGAGATAATCCATGATGGAGGGTCGGATCAAAAATCCGAATTCACTTTGCGCATCTGCACATGATAACGAAGCTACATACCAAATATCAGGCGCGTAGCTATGAAGGTGAAAAAGTTTTTCGAGTTACAAGGAAAAAGGGAAAATTTGGGAAATTTTTTTTTTTTTTTGGAGTCCGAAAGGTGGAGATAATCCATGATGGAGGGTCGGATCAAAAATCCGAATTCACTTTGCGCATCTGCACATGATAACGAAGCTACATACGAAATATCAGGCGCGTAGGTATGAAGGTGAAAAAGTTTTTCGAGTTACAAGGAAAAAATGGGAAATTCTGATTCCGAAAGGGCGAGATAATCCATGATGGAGGGTCGGATCAAAAATCCGAATTCACTTTGCGCATCTGCACATGATAACGAAGCTACATACGAAATATCAGGCGCGTAGGTATGAAGGTGAAAAAGTTTTTCGAGTTACGAGGAAAAAATGGGAAATTTAAATTCGATTCCGAAAGGGGGAGATAATCCATGATGGAGGGTCGGATCAAAAATCCAAATTCACTTTGCGCATCTGCACATGATAACGAAGCTACATACCAAATATCAGGCGCGTAGGTATGAAGGTGAAAAAGTTTTTAGAGTTACAAGAAACGTGACGGACGTACGGACGGACGTACGGACGGACGGACACCCGTGACGAAAACAATATACCCATTTTTTTTTACAAAAAAAGTGGGTATAATTACAAAAAAAGTGGGTATAATTAATAAGTTCACCGGTGTCTCAATTCTGTCATAACCTCTATATAAAACTTGATGGATTACAGGGCTGTACAAATTGATTTTTTAGCCACTTGTCCCGGACAAGTGACTTGACAAAAGTGACTTGCCCGGACTTGTCCCGGAAAATATAATTTTCAGGGCAAGTAATTTTGAAAAAGTGACTTGTCCTCGTAAGATTTCTTATACGAAACTGTCCCAAAACAAAAACTATTATCATAGTTGTTAAATATAATACAATTGAGCACTTAGCACATATACATATTATATTAAATATCTATAATAATAAACATTGTATAGTACATATTTATTCTTGTGGTCTTTTGTCACTGTGCCACCGCGGACATAACGTTGCGACAAGTGCATACTCAAAACACATTTATCGACAATAATAAACATAAAAAATTGTTTCCTAAAATAATGAGAATCGTCTCGCGTTTTCGCGATCTCGCCTTTCTCTTTTGAAAAATTCGGATTAGTTTTGCTCATGCATCATGTGCATGTGCGGCATGTTTGCAAAACGCGAGATTGAATATGATAGAATTTTGCGTTTTCGTCTCCAAAGCTGGAAAACGCGAGGTTGCCACATGTCCCTAATAGGACACGTACACATTGTCTTAGGAGACGATTCTCATGTGCTGCAAAAACATTTTTACGTTTTTATTAAGAAAGAGAACACATGTGGACAAACATCTATATTTCTTGACAACAAAAACATAATTTGACAAAAAATGATACTCGTCTTAGGAGACGATTCTTATGTGCTGCCAATACACGTTTATTGAGCAAAAAAAAACATATTTCGATACGTGTTGTTGGTTAGGCTACTGCATCGCATCGTCGACCTATACACAAGATAATGGAAAACGCGAGACCAAATCGCGAGGCGAAAACGTGAGATTCTATTGTATTCATTCTCGCGTTTTCGCCTGGCTATCTCGCGTTTTCGAGACCGCGATGTCGGTTTTCGCCTCGGCCTTTTCACAATGTCGCCTTCCGCTTTTGGAAATACGTTTGTTCAAGTCATTATGCAGGCCCGTAGCCTGGGGGGGGGGGGGTCGGAGCGGTCGGACGACGCCCCCCCCCCACCCCGCCCATCCTCGAGGTCCAATTTGTCAGGAAAAAAAATCGGGTATGGAAGGTCACAGTTAGAAGCTCGGCTGTTGCGGAGGATGCAGGAAATTGCATTTCAGACCACCCACCTATATTTCAAATTTTCCCGGTGGGGGGGGGGGGTGGGGGGGGGGGGCATGCCGCCGGACCCCCTAGATACCCCAGGCCCCTTGTGCCTTCGAAACGACTCATCAAAACAGGTCTGGCTACGGGCCTGTAATATGTGTGTAGAATGCATGCGTGTTGAAATTGAGTTTTGCGCATACATTACATGTACGTACGTACGTAGAATGCAATTCGAACTAGCATGCTTTATATGCATGTACGTACTAGAACGCAAATCCAACACGCATGCTGTCTACACATGCATGGGCAAATCGTATTTCCAAAAGCGGAAGGCGAGATCGAGATCGCAAAAACGCGAGATTGTAACAAAAAAGAAATATGGCCGTACCCACCCATCCCCAATTAGCACATTTGTGACATATCATTTTGGTCTAGCTGCACACCTGATGGTGTATCAATCATCAGTCGCTAATCCAGTTTCACGTGCAAAGTGTGACTGACCTTTAGAATTCTGTGGAAACAAACATACCAAAACCACGCTATGTAGTCGCTCACGTCATCGCATAGCCGATGAATTGATAATTACGCATTAGCTTGTGGACTTTCACATTTGTTTGATTTTTTGATAAAACCAAGATTTGGCAGCACATGAGAATCGTTTCCTAAGACGATTCTCAAATGTTGTCAAAATAAGTTTTTGTAAAGAAATATCAATGTATTCGGGTTTTCTTTTCACATTTGTCCGATATCTTAATAAAACATGTTTTTATTCCTTACCCTGTGATGTTACTTTTGCTATCAGCATGTCTAAAAAGACCCTTTCTGACCTATTATTTATATTAAATAAATTATCCTACCAAGGTCTGCACTTTAGCCATAACCCTTCGTGAAAAGCGTCTATGCGCAACTTCCGGTAGCCATATTATCGTCAGAAAACATCGAAGGAGGCTGTCAATTTTTTGGTCAGGTTTATTCGATTTTTCTGAGTTTAATTGGATCCTTTCGTGGTAAATTTTATTACCTAATTGATCACATTTATCTACTGTACAACTCCACTAAAGGGTTTTTCCCTAGGGTTGGTAGTTTTGGGGGTATTTCGACAACTTGTGTTTGTTATTTAGCGACACGTTTTGTATAACGGTCGACATTTTGTAAGGATTTTGATGTGGCTTGTGGGACAGACCGTTGCGGCTCTGTCGCCAATTCGGCGTATACGGTGAACAATTATTCCATTCTAGGAAGATTGTTACACGTTACGAATTTATTGGGAACAAAATCCAGATTTACAAATTTTTTTTTTTTTTTTGAGAAAAAGTTGTCAAAAATACTTCAGTAGTAGGAGGGCCGATTTGAGCCCAAAATAGGTTGGTTTCAAAGTGTGAAATTGGGATTTGCATTTGACACTTTGTATCAAGTTCAGACATAGTGTTGGGTGGTTTTGGAAAAATTATTTTTTCGGGAATTTTTAAATTTTTGGAAAATAATGTATTTTTATATTTTTTCGAAATCTTTTCTCTCCATATCGTCCAACGGGTTGAATTCTTTTTCGCTATTTATGTTATGATGTTTTTTGACATAATTTAGGCTGTAGGAATCAAAATGTCTGACAAACAACAACTATCTGGAAGGGCCAAAAGGCCTGGACAGATTCGTTCAAAGTGCGGACACATGGCTTCTCCTCTAGATAATCATGAAGTCATGTGCCGCACTTGCTGTGGTTGTTCCCAAGAGAGTCCTTGCACTGTATCGGCTCTCTGGGGGGCAACCACTTGGAAACGATAGGAGTGGGCAAAACATATGCACAGAAAGTATTAAGGTCTGCCGACAGGAAAGCACTTGTTCCTGATCGTAAACCTGCTCCTAAAAGACCTGGTAAGGATGACCTTAACGGAAAGTACGTCATCAAAACACCTCACAAATTAAAATCGACAGTATCTCGTCGTAGTGAGGTGGCCAGGCATCCGAACGGAAAAAACCGATTCTGTGCGTATCTCGACAGAACGGCGGTTAGGTGGCCCAACGAGTTTGCAGGTGATATCTCCACCTAGCAATAAGTCAGACCGAGGGGATGGTGCAAAGGACCGAACCTTGGAGTCTGGCTTACCACCGCAGCCGACAGCTGATAGGCATGTGGTAGACGTGCAGAAGAAGTTCGATACACATGACCTGATAGAAACTGGTCACAGGGTTTCACATCAGCTGACTACGGATCACGTGAGGGACAATAGTCCGGTGTCAGGTGTCAGGTGTCCGGTGGTCCGGCGTCCGGCGGCCAGGAGGCAGCCGAGAAGTCGGAGACTGGAAGTCCGGCGTCCGGCGGCCAGAAGGCAGCCGAGACGGCGGAGAATGAAAGTCCGGTGTCCGGTGGTCCGGAGGCCGGGGACGGAGCTCTGGTGGGAAGTAGTCCTATGTCAGGTGTCTGGTGTCCGGTGTCCGGTAGACAGAGTAGTGTCAGTAGAGAGTTGATCCGTAGGTCTGGTAGTATGGGGAATGGGACCACAGAACAGCCGGCAACCTTTACACAAATAGAGGGCCAGGCTAGTTCAAGTTACGACAACACAATTGAGTCAATTGTGTATCATACGGGGAGTATACCGATAGATGGTCAACAATACCCAGACATAGACTCGCATTACATTGTTACACCGTTGAGCACATTTGCCACGGGTAAGGTTAATCGACTACCAGAGTATCATACTACACAGATAGACATAGATACGGAACGGGTACACAAGTCACCCGTTAGTGTCAGGTGATGAAAAGCATGACACCTAAAACACGGCAAGAAGCCAAGAGCACTAAGAATTTTTATGATTCGGAGCTACCACACCTGGTTGGAACCGGGTTGGGAGCTACCATTAGACAGGCCAGAGCTGATAAGAGACCTAGAGCATACAGGAGCTCGTCGTCCTCGGATGAATCCAAACGCCGGTCCTCGAGGAGGCGAAGGAGTTCATCGGCGTCTAGCTCGTCGTCTATACAGCGGAGGCACAAGCATAGACGTAGACATAAGTCGCATCACAGGAATAAAAGATCTTCATCGAAGCACGGATCAGATATCCCTTTAGAGAAAAGAGAATCCGAATCTGAGGCACTTATGCAATCTATGCATCTAATGATGAAGAAGTTCATAGACACACAGTCAGCGATCGATCGATCAGAACAGCCATAAAGGTGAACGATTGGTCAGTCTCCATAGATCTGAAGGATGCATACTTCCATGTGCCAATTTCACAGGCATCAAGGAAGTATCTGAGGTTCCAATGGGGAGGAAAGGTTTACCAGTTTATGGTCCTTCCATTTGGAATTTCGACAGCACCAAGAGTGTTTACCAAACTGATGGAGGTTGTAGCAGCAACAGCAAGGACACGAGGTGTTGCTCTGCTACAATACTTCGACGACTGGTTGATTCACAACCAGTTGAGGGTGATGCTCTTGGAAGACTTGGTCAGAGTTTGGCGACTGGTGACCAGTCTAGGTCTCATTCCCAACATAGAGAAATCAGAACTGGTTCCATCCCAGGATTTCTGCTATGTGGGGATGAACTTTCTGACGGACGTAGGCAGGGTGAGGGTACCACCAGACAGGATTCAGAGCGCGCTGAAAGCAGTCTTCGAGGCTATGGATGCTGTATGCATGTCCGCGAGAAAGATCCTCTCGTTGCTGGGCGTCCTGGGGGCAACGGCGGAGTTGGTTTGTCTGGGAAGATTACACATGAGGCCCCTGCAAATCTACTTACTCTACCATTGGAGGCCACACCAGTACCCGTTGGATATGATTATTCATCTATCCCGAGATTTCAAGAGACATCTCAGATGGTGGGCCCAGAAGAATCATTACCTTCTGGGGGTTCCCATGGTAGAGCCAGAGCCCAAGATGTTCCTCACCACAGATGCATCGAGCACAGGTTGGGGAGCACATCTAGAACCTCTGGTCTCTCTGATGAAAGGTTGCTGGACATCGGAGATGGGCAAACAACACATCAACATGCTGGAACTCAGAGCGGTAGTGCTAGCAGTTCACCAGTGTGGAGAGCATCTTCGGGGAAATCATGTTCGCATAGTTACGGACAACACAACAGTGGTCGCATACCTGAACAGGCAGGGAGGCACCCACTCGGTGTCCCTTTGCATAGAGACAAGGGATCTGCTAATGTGGTGTCACAGTCACGACATTCAGTTGTCGGCCAGCACATCACAGGGAAGAAGAACATTTTAGCAGATTACCTGTCTCGCCAGGGGGCTCCGGTCCTAACGGAATGGACGTTAGACCAGACAGTGTGCAATACTGTTCTGGGAAGGTGGGGCGATCCCTGGGTGGACCTGTTTGCCACGATGATGTACAACAGGCTCAGGTTATATGTGCCCCTCCCGGTGCCGGACGTCCACGCATGGGCAGTAGACGCTCTATCATTAGAGTGGGACCGGATGGACGCATATGCCTTTCCACCGTTTGTGCTTCTCCCGAAGGTGCTCCCAGAAGATTCGAGCAGCAAGGTGCAAGATCACTCTGATTGCGCCTTGCTGGCCGACGAGGAGCTGGTTCACGGAACTACTGGAGCTCCTCATAGAGATACCCGTAAAAACTACCGGTAGTCGGAACATTATCACACAGCACGAAGGGAGGACAGTTCATCCAGGCGTGACAGGTCTCAACCTACACGCCTGGAGATTATCAAGCGAGGTATCCGAGCAGACAAGTTTTCGGACAAGGCTGCCGAGATCATCTCCAGGGCAAAGAGATTGTCCACCTCCAAGTGTTATGACCAGAAGTGGGGTATCTGGTCAGATTGGTGTGATAGGAGGAAAATCGATCCTGGCAGACCAGCTCTAGGACAAGTGGGGGATTTTTTGATCTACCTTTTCCAAGACAGGAAACTCTCCGTCCCTACCATTAAGGGTTATAGGTCAGCTTTGGCTAGCTCGTTGAAGTTCACGAAGCACCAAGCTAGATCTATTGGGACGGATGAGCGACTTTCGCAGATGATCGCGAGCTTTGCAAGAGAAAGGCCGATAGGTAGGTCAATCATTCCAAAATGGAATCTGTCAGCAGTGTTATGGGCATTAACCAAGGCTCCATATGAGCCTATGGAACAGGCAAGTATAGCGTGTTGGACTATCAAAACCGTTTTTTTATTAGCGTTTGCAACGGCTATGCGCAGTAGCGAGCTCCATGCACTGGTCATTAATGATCCTAGTTTTAGAGTTGGTAAGGAATCAATGACGCTAGTCTACGAGCAGGGTTTTTTACCCAAGACAGCGGCACCTCACGAGGTGATGGCCCCTATTCGTATCCCAGCCCTCAAAACTGCCAAGGGAGTTTCGGTTACGGATACTACCCTATGTCCTGTTAGAGCAGTAAGGAAATACATTTCACTCATCGCTAAGAAGACGAGAGCTAAGAGAGTCAAGCTTTTCATTCCTATATCGGGTGAGCATAATGTGTCAAAAGCCACGTGTCAAAATGGGTAACGCTGGCTATTAGAAGGGCATACGAAGGTTTCTCCGATAAGATTAGTTCAAATCTTAAGATCACAGCCCATGAGGTGAGAGCAATCATCTACTTCATGGGCTTTCAAAAACAGAATTCCGTTGAATAGAATCATGGAAACTGCTTCCTGGAGAAACAATACCACGTTCTCCACCTTCCTATCTCAGGTCGATGTCTGAACAATGTGGAGACCTATACAAGCTAGGCCCACTCGTTGCTGCAGGACAAGTCCTGCAGGGACCGGGGGCTAGGTTGGAACTATAATTGAGACTCTGGTAAAGAGTGCACTTTACTATTACCGTCGAGGATGTGCATTGACTTTTCTCCATCAGTTGGCGAAGTTTAAAAAGTGTTCTTTAACAAGTGATCGCTAGTGAATTGTGCATAAACGTTAATTATTCATTAGCATACTCGAGGGAAATAGTGCACTTTACCGGTGACATATAACGCGTGTGAGTTTGAAGGCGCATAATATCAATTTTCAAGGTCACACAGGTAGAGAGTACACTTTACCAAGATATGGTTGGAATGTGTATAACTATTCTTCCAATTTCATTTCTATCTCAAGAATGTTCCTCGGTTTGAGTGTCATATTGTGTATATCATGTGTCCACGCTCGAACAATAATATTGTGAAACATTGCGTGCGGGCTGGATTATTATTCATTACGCAAAGTTAAGTTCAACCTACGAGACGGATTGCGCAGACACATTTATCAACGTGTAGCGGTACGAAAGTAGTCAGTGGTTCGATCTCGCCACATTACACATGAGGAAGGAAAACAAGACTCACTGATGTGCGTAAGTCGCAGGCAGTCTAATACTTCTTCTTTTCAGCCATCTCAGTTAATCCGCCCGTAGCAATGTTTCGCAATATGGATAGGCTCACACAATAGATCTGAGAGATATAGAGAGAGAGAGGTAGGAAACCTACCTTTTTTGTGGTAACAAAAATGGGGGGCCGCATTTCGATTATGCATATTTGAGGATAGATTCAAATAAGATAAGTCGTTAGGTAAGGTCTTCACTAGCCATTAGGGTAAAGTACGTTATTCAATAGAGGACAAAGAAGTTTACTTTGGTAGAATAACCGATATCAATTTAATCATTGACACAGAAAGGATAATGCATCCTTACCTCCCACCGAGGAGACAAATTCTGTAGCAAAAGTAACATCACAGGGTAAGGTAATAAAAATAAAAATTTTCCAAATAGAAAATTAGTTTTTATTATACTTACCTGTGATGTTACTTTATAAATGCCCTTTATAAACCTTCTGTTTATCCTCCCTCCCCGCTACAGGATACGTTAGATGACGGATATGGCTACCGGAAGTTGCGCATAGACGCTTTTCACGAAGGGTTATGGCTAAAGTGCAGACCTTGGTAGGATAATTTATTTAATATAAATAATAGGTCAGAAAGGGTCTTTTTAGACATGCTGATAGCAAAAGTAACATCACAGATAAGTATAATAAAAACTAATTTTCTATTTGGAAATTTTTTATTTTGGCAACACATGAGAATTGTCTCCTTAGACGATTCTAATATTTTGTAAAAGAATTGTCACATTTGTTTGATTTCTTAGACCGTACAAACAATTGACAAATTCAGAAATCCACAACTTAATTTGTGTTTCTCGAGTCGGGTTTCATATGATGGCGAGGAAATACGATCGATTACACACCGTGAAAATCTTGTTGGAACGTAAATGTCAATTGTCACGTAGGCCATTTCAGTTTACCGCGCGTTACGTCAGCTGTTATTCTAAGTACGTATGGTCGCTCGTTAGGAGCATTTCTTTCCTTCGTTTATAAGGTATGGGTTGTGGCCTAGGGCTTAGAACACCGACTTCCAATCTGGAGGTTGTGGGTTCAAACATCGCCTTGGGAATCAAACGTACCTTCATAGTATGTCCATCCCATTCAATTTGTTTATATACCGCGTAGAAACGATAATTTAAATTAAGAACCTTAAATTCCATTTCCACCCCGTGAAGGAACATACATTTATTTCTCTAAAGTTAGGTCTCTTGGCCTGTCGACGCAGTGAGACGAAAACGTTAACATACATAAAATAAATCAATAACCATCGATCGCCGTAGAATATTTTCGCTAATTCGCTAATTACTTTCAAATTCGATTGAATTAATATAATCAGGGTCGCTGTAGATTGCTATATCACTTTATTGCGATACACAGGTACTGTGTAACATAGTAGCTGCGAATCGCCAGGACGCCCGCAGCGTTATCGATCGATAAAGTGGTCAGTTTTGGGATTAAGTTTATGACAGTCCGGTTCCAAAAAACGGGCTTGTGGCGGGACGTTCTAACAGAAAATAGTGACTTGCCGGTGTCATATGATATTTTCACCCGCCTATTTTTTCACCCACGGGTGAAAATGTCGCGCGATATTTTCACCCGTGGGTGAAAAAAATGCCATGAGATTCTCACCCCCCCTATGAGATTTTCACCCGCCCCCAATATTTTTGTCACATGTTGTTGTTGCTGTGTTGTTTCTATCTTATGGTATGTGAGAGTCATATGACTATTTTATATATGGTGGTGACAAAATTGAAAGAGTTGCAGAGGTGTGGGGGGGGGGGGTGAAGATATCATGGCCATGAGATTTTCACACCCCCCCCCCTCAATTGTCTTAAACAACATATCTATTGACATAGCTCAACTTTCAATTGACTGAGTGTGCAGTAGTGGGGAATTGTACTCATTATATAAAGAATTAATAGTTGCACCTACCATTCACCTTAAAATTTGTCGCTTTTTATTTTTGATTTTTTCCTTGTATATCATGGAATATGACTAATGTTGTTGCTGTATTGCTTGAGAAATATGACTATTTCAAATATGATGGTGGCAAATTGAAAATTTGAAAGTTGTGCTATGTCAATGGATATGTTGTTTAAGACAATTAGGGGGGGGGGGGGGAAAATCTCATGGCCATGATATTTTCACCCGCGGGTGAAGATATCATGGCCATGAGATTTTCACAACCCCCCCCCCCCCCCCCCCAACTCTCTTAAACAACATATCCATTGACATAGCACAACTTTCAATTGACTGAGTGTGCATTAGTGGGGAATGGTAGGTGCAACTATTAATTCTTTTTATAATGAGTACAATTCCCCACTAATACTGCACACTCAAGTCAATTGAAAGTTGTGCTATGTCAATGGATATGTTGTTTTAAGACAATTAGGGGGGGGGGTGAAAATCTCATGGCCATGATACTTCACCCACGGTGAAAATATCATGGCCATGAGATTTTCACCCCCCCCCCCCCCCCCCCCCCCCCCCCCCCCCCCCCCCCCCACCCCCCCCCCCCCCCTGCAACTCTTTCAATTTTGTCACCACCATATATAAAGGTCATATGACTCTCACAAAACCATAAGATAGAAGCAACACAGCAACAACAACATTTGACAAAAATATTGGAGGGCGGGTGAAAATCTCATAGGGGGGGGTGAAAATCTCATGGCATTTTTTTCACCCACGGGTGAAAATATCGCGCGGGTGAAAATCTCATGTGACAGGGGGACTAAATTCCAGCATAGAGGCACTTGCCCGAGATTAAAACCGACTTGTCCCGGGCGTCGGGCGTGCCAATTTGTACAGCCCTGGATTACTTTAATATTTCAATACATCAAACACGTGGCCAAATGTCACACATCCATGGTGCCCTTAATATGACCTTGACCTTTTGACCTTTACATCTTTTATCATTTTCACACATTAAGAACTTTGCCGGAGTTTCTCAATTCTGTCATATCTTCTATATCCCTTGAATGATTACTTTAATATTTCAATACATCATACTTGCACACAAATATCACACAATCATGCTGCCCTTAATATGACCTTCACCGTTTGACCTTCACAACTGTGCTTATGAATACACTTTCGGTTAATTAACTTTGCCACAGTTTCTCCAATCTGCCACTGGGGGCATTCGTGTGCCGACAGGCCACATTTTCTTGTTGTAGGATGTTGTCTTTCATTAACTCTTTGCATGCTGGGAAACTTATTAAATAGTTCAAAAACAGTAGACGACAATTTGTTATTCTGTTTTCGTTTATTTCTCCCTGTAAATATCTTGAATATGTCTTGGAACTTCATTAGAGTTGTGTCTAATGAAATTCAAGACATAATTACATAGAGAACTACGAAATATACTCGTAATTTGTTATTTAATCTGTTATTTTCACCACCAGCATGCGAAGAGCACGTAATTTCGTAGTGGCACTGATCTTTCGGACGAGCCTTGAAACCCAGGTTCCATCAGACCATATCTGTTGCTAGGACGTTAAACTGAGATCATGTCTCTAGATGTGGCCGTGACTGGAGAAATGGGTTTTACAACCAGTGTAGATCCAGATCAGCCTGTACATCCGCACAGTCTGATCAGGATCTGCACTGTCTGCCATTCCATCAATGAATCACTCGTCATGATTCTAACAAGCAACATAGATTGCTATTGGGCTATGGTAGTGTGCTACTTGATCTGGATCTACACTGGTCACATATTCCATAAGCCCCATTTCTCACATCCACATATGACCTTGCCCTTTCACCTTTCAATGCTATTGTACAGCCGGACAACGTGCTAGGGATGCTGGCCAAGGAAATCCCCCCGGGGTACCACTCGAGCATCGATGACTTCAGTACTGCGCTTACCAAAGACGCCAGCTTCAAGCCATTCGGGGAACTCCAGCACTCGTATACAGTCACAAAATGTGGGTTCTGTGTTGTATATTCAGGGGTGGGAATATTCAGGATTTATCCGCACAATGGATTTGTTGTTCCTGATAATTGCAGAAAAATATGAATGTGTCTAACATGAGAAGCCCACTTTTACGCATTTGTGTGTGCAAAAATATGTTCGTTTAGCCATTTTTAGCGCGCCTTCCGAAGGAAGCCGTGCTTAGGGGGCAGTGACCAGTTAATTTAAAATTATCAATTTCACGCCCTCGGACAGTATGCATTTAATTCAATATTCCAAATAAGTGGGCAGACAGCAATATGAGTTCGACATTTGTGACCTAGACACACTAGAAGCTTTTACATGAACACAAATATGCTGCTCTATTAGTGCTCCTTACCTATGCAGGAATGTGAAATATCTTGGTGCAGCCTCTTTAAAATTGTCCAATTCTGAGGTAAAATATTCACTTTAAAACCATGCCGTGCCACGTACGCTACTTGCGGAACTACAGATTGAATGTTGTATGTGTTCTCAATCATCATCCAGAGGCAAATGCACTATCATGGTGCAAACCAGTTCCCATCCATGAGTTTTCTCTGAAATAAATTCTTGTTTGAAACTCCCAGAAAAATCTGTTGTTTTGATCAGTTTTTGTCACAACATACCCTCAATTCGTATTTGCCCATTTCTGATCAATGGGAACAGGTCAGATGGCCCTGGAATGAGCATTCATCAATTAATACTATGTAAAATCTGAATAAAATACAAAATCAACTACAAAAAATTAATTAAACAATTGAAATGAATTTTAATCAGCAGAAAGTGCAATATTTATAAATTTCACTGGTGCCATTATACGAAACTGGCGGCTAACTGGTCACTGCTACCTTAAGCATGCAGACCCCTTTTGTCATTGCACATTTTCTGTCATTTGCTAGTAGGGTGGTCAATTCCAAACAGAATAAACCTAATATTAAATGTATATTGTGTAGAAGTGTCTGTCACAAATTAATGTTAAGGGTGGTGGTACAGCTTCGGAAAGTGGTCAGATTTGGGTCGAAACAGCATTTTGCTACAACAGTGTTACTGCTGATGTGTTGCTATGTAAGGAGGCGCAAACTATACGAGCACTTCATTACACTGCTTAGCAAGCACTACAGCTGCTTCACATGTATTAGCAAGATATGTGTGACCTTGAACCAGTAAAAACTGTGCATATTTTCGAGAAATTATCGGCAGATTTGAACATTTTCATAATGTCACTGACATACAAGTTCTTTCAAGGGCCCTCAGTAGGTTCAAGACCCTACTAAGAGATAAATAATACACCTAGTAGCACAGTACTTGGTGTTTATTGCTCGTCAATAAACTTAAAAACTGTAAAAATAATAGCTATCAGACAATAGCAGAGCTCTACCATTTCACACCCACTGCTGCGACAAGGCCACATTCACAGAGTGCACATTTAATGTAAAAGGATGGAGTAAATCGAGCATAGAAAGTAGGTCAGTGTCAGTTCAAGGTCACATGTACATTGGCTTCATATGAGTACCACAAATTGATGAAGTAGCACAAGCATGGTCGGTTTAGTGGCTGTATTTGGTGCGAAACGGACCGAAATACGTAAAATGATTTGTCAAACTAGCAGAAAATGTAGGTGAAGGTCGAATGAAGGTCACCTGAGAGACAATGGTTTAAGGGGGTGGATCCACAGCAGGGCAATGTCATTCAAGGCTTTCAGAGTCTAATAGGGAGGGTAGCTGGTCAGAAAAATGGAAAAAGTAACTCTGAAACCAGTGTGCAGGCATACAGGTCACTGTTTACGACACCGCGGGCCAACTAGTTTCAGCCCAATGTGAAAATACACTAACCGAGATGCTATTTCTTGTTCTTCTACTGGTCTGGTTATTCTTGCCAGGTGGTTACCATCCAGGTACAGGCTAGCAGCAGCTTAAATGGAATAAGTGACACATACAGCCGAGTCGGGTAAACTAGAGACATTCAGTGAAAGATGCGGTCCTAACTGTGCGGACTAAGGCGGTCAATCTACACAAAATAGACATTTCTGTTATTAAGTAGATCTACAGTTAACACAAATTCAGAGAAATGTCCTTCAACTACACTTTCCAGGCTAATCGTTGTGCAACAAATCCGTCCAGAAAATCATCAAGATATCAAACATCAGAATTTCACCATTTAGTTGTTGTATTTTCAGCTTGAGAGGCTTCCCTGCTAAAATGGCTCAAAACATTCATCAGACACATGTCAGCTGTCCTGAAATGGTATTTTCAATGTCGATAAATGTTTACGTCACATTTGAAATGTAACAAATGACAGAAATGGTGGCAAATTTAGGAAATCATGTTTTGCCTTAAGGGGGCAGTGACCAGTTAATTTAAAATTATCAATTTCACGCCCTCGGACAGTATGCATTTAATTCAATATTCCAAATAAGTGGGCAGACAGCAATATGAGTTCGACATTTGTGACCTAGACACACTAGAAGCTTTTACATGAACACAAATATGCTGCTCTATTAGTGCTCCTTACCTATGCAGGAATGTGAAATATCTTGGTGCAGCCTCTTTAAAATTGTCCAATTCTGAGGTAAAATATTCACTTTAAAACCATGCCGTGCCACGCTACTTGCGGAACTACAGATTGAATGTTGTATGTGTTCTCAATCATCATCCAGAGGCAAATGCACTATCATGGTGCAAACCAGTTCCCATCCATGAGTTTTCTCTGAAATAAATTCTTGTTTGAAACTCCAGAAAAATCTGTTGTTTTGATCAGTTTTTGTCACAACATACCCTCAATTCGTATTTGCCCATTTTCTGATCAATGGGAACAGGTCAGATGGCCCTGGAATGAGCATTCATCAATTAATACTATGTAAAATCTGAATAAAATACAAAATCAACTACAAAAAATTAATTAAACAATTGAAATGAATTTTAATCAGCAGAAAGTGCAATATTTATAAATTTCACTGGTGCCATTATACGAAACTGGCGGCTAACTGGTCACTGCTACCTTAAGCATGCAGACCCCTTTTGTCATTGCACATTTTCTGTCATTTGCTAGTAGGGTGGTCAATTCCAAACAGAATAAACCTAATACTAGAGCAGCTGAAGCTGCATCAACGGTTTGAGGCTTGATGTATTGACAAACGTACACTGGCAAAGTGATTAGAAGACATTGCCAATGACGAAAACATATGAAACTCAAAAAAAATTGATGCAATTCCGATCAAATTGAAAAAATAAAGTTTTGTATTTTCAGAATCGCTTGACTATCCTAAGCATTTTTCATTATATAACGTTCTACGAAATGTGTACCGTTAACCCCCTAGTCTGACATTGAAGTGAGACGATTCTAAAGCACTCACAGCATGTCAGTTCGTATATAAAACCAGTGTCTGATACAGCCCACCATACCTGTCTAGCCTCCACCTCGAAGTTTGTCATCTGACACACTGTTCTAGGCGGCTAAGTTTTATATGCTCGTTCTCAAACTTCAAATGCATGTAGCTCGCGCATTTGAGCAGATTGCTAAAAACTACCAGCGAATTGGAGATAGAGAATTTTAATTTTATTGGCTTTTTAATGCAAAAAAAATATTTGAAATTGGTTGAATAATAAGGAAGTTATGACCATTTCAATTTTTTTTAAAAAATTCAAATGCCTACAACTCTCTCATTTGGGCAGATAGCCAAAAACTACAGCGAAACGGAGATAGAGAATTTTGTTGGCTTTTTATTGCAAAAAAAATATTTGAAATCGGTTAGATAATAAAAAAGTTATGACCATTTCAAATTTGAAAAATTGAAAAAAAACGTCCAAGTTTGAAAGACAATAGAATCAGAACTATTCAAGCCATTGCTCTGAAAAATATCATCTCTGTGCGGATGAATGTCCCGCGTGACGCTGTCAAAAAATTATGTTGCTGAGATTACTGTACAAATTGGAAACTGTTTTCAAAGACCACCCGTTAGATTTAGCCGCAGCCACAGGCATTCGGCCTGTTTCGGCTTTCATCGGTATAATTATCATGATTATGTTGAACGACAAAGAAAATAAAAAAATGAAAGAACCAAACTTCAAATGCCTACAACTCTCTCATTTGGGCAGATAGCCAAAACTACCAGCGAAGCGGAGATAGAGAATTGTGTTGGCTTTTTAATGGAAAGAAAATATTTGAAATCGGTTAGATAATAACAAAGTTATGAACATTTCAAATTTGAAAAATTGAAAAAAACAACTTCAAATGCATGTAGCTCGCGCATTTGAGCAGATAGCTAAAAACTACCAGCGAACCGGAGATAGAGAATTTTGTTGGCTTTTTTAATGGAAAAAAAATATTTGAAATCGGTTAGATAATAACAAAGTTATGAACATTTAAAATTTGAAAAATTGAAAAAAAAATGTAGCTCGCGCATTTGAGCAGATAGCTAAAAACTACCAGTGAACCGGAGATAGAGAATTTTATTGGCTTTTTAATGCAAAAAAAATATTTGAAATCGGTTGAATAATAAGGAAGTTATGACCATTTCAATTTTTTTTAAAAACTTCAAATGCCTACAACTCTCTCATTTGGGTAGATAGCCAAACACTACCAGCGAAATGGAGATAGAGAATTTTGTTGGCTTTTTAATGCAAAAAAAATATTTGAAATCGGTTAAATAATAAAAAAGTTATGACCATTTCAAATTTGAAAAATTGAAAAAAAAACGTCCAAGTTTGAAAGACAATAGAATCAGAACTATTCAAGCCATTGCTCTGAAAAATATCATCTTCTGTGCGGATGAATGTCCCGCGTGACGCTGTCAAAAAATTATGTTGCTGAGATTACTGTACAAATTGGAAAACTGTTTTCAAAGACCACCCGTTAAAATAAAATAAAAATCTGAAATTGTTGATTTTTTTAATTTTTCTCAATTTCACATGTCTATAGCTCTCTCATTTTGAGCAGATAGCCAAACATTGTCAGCGAAACGAAGATAGAGAATTCTCGCAGCTTTACAATTCAAAAATAATTTTTGAAATCGGTTGGTGTTTGGAAAATAAGGAAGTTATAGGGAATTTATATGATATATGACGTCACTTTCGGTTTCGTAAAAAGTGACGTCATGAGAATTCTGAAAATTGAGTTATTCTCGTCTCACTGTTGATGCGAACCGGTATACAAAATTTGAAGTCGATCCGACCAGCCGTTAAAATAAAATAAAATTCGGCCTGTTTCGGCTTTCATCGGTATAATTATCACGGCAGAATAAAAAAAAAAAAAAAAAAAAAAAAAAAAAAAAAAAAAAAAAAAAAAAAAAAAAACCAAGGAATACAATAGGTTTTCGGCGAAGCTGAAAGCCGCCTCAAACCTAATTAAATGTATATTGTGTAGAAGTGTCTGTCACAAATTAATGTTAAGGGTGGTGGTACAGCTTCGGAAAGTGGTCAGATTTGGGTCGAAACAGCATTTTGCTACAACAGTGTTACTGTGTGAGATTCTTTCGTACACGCAACTTTCGCTTTGGATGGGGTAATCAAAACGCGAATAACTCAATAAATACTTGAAACAGCGATTTGAAGTGAGTATATTCACACACCTAATACCTTTATCGATTGCCAGAGACATATTTCATACATTTAATCGATGTTTATTGTGTTTGTGCGAGCCGGAAAAAAGAGGGCTCTTTCTATAATAGCGCTATTTATACCCACCTTGAATTAACGTATAGTACTGTACGAGACCAAGTGGGTGGGGTAATGGGATTTTTTTTAATAGGCATTTTTTTGGTGTCATAGGTCCGAGTCTTCCACCTGTGGTTTGAAGATGGCGGTGAATAGGTAAAAAGTTCTAGAGAGCGGGAAATTTCTCTACTAGACATGCGCAATGAATCTACTATAGTTCAACTATAGTAAAACACCCGAACTCGCTCTAATGAAACCAGCGAATCAGAACGAGGTTCAACATTCACACTTTGACAGTGACAGGGGATTTGTTTCCTTTGTCACACGCTTGAGAAAGTGACATCCTGTCAATTAATGGTCGTTTAATACAAACTAAAATTGCTTTTGTTTACAAAATAAGTGACCACTGGTAGTGTTAAGAGAAAGTCGCTTAATACACTGTCATTATATACCGTATTTACCCTATGTATTGGGGACAGTAAAAAATAAATAAAATTCTACGTGTCCCAATACATAATATAAAATAAATTAATTATTTTTTTTGGTATCCCAATTCTTAATATTGAAAGTTTGTATCCTCGAAATTTCGGTTAGTACACGGTTGTGCCTTGGCTCCCGAATTGTTTGCCTATTTGTATATCAAAATCGTGTTAAATTTGCGATTATTTCCCAAATTAGACTCAAAATGGACGATTTTTTTTATTTTTTTATTATTTTTTTTTATGGATGCATAGCCTCCTTTTATCTCACCGATGTGAATGTGCAGCTGATCACGTTTGCACATTTCGTAAATTAATCCGAGCAAACTGGGAATAACATCAATTATTGGTCCCAGTAACAAAGCATGCAGTGCTAATTGTTATGTGCTCGATTTAATTTTTCCTGCATGCGTTCGCGCTCACCATTGGTGGAATATTAATTAGGTGTAAAAGGCTGACCAATCAGAGATCGCGTATCAGTGGCGCAGATTAACTCGACCCAGATTAACTAAATTGTTACAGCGCTGCCCACGCCCCCGGCGCATGTACACAAATGTGTACGTGACAACTGGCCTTGTTTCGCTACATCATAATTGAGCCAGTGCATGAGATAATCTACTTTATTATATAACCGAGATTTTCGCCGAGAATGATTCGACTTTTTTCTGCAAATATATCGGAAAGTTGATAACATTTTCACAGCAAATGCGTAATAATTACTAATTTATTATTCGTCAACATTCGATATCGTTTACAGAAAATGTACACTATTATCAGATTCATCTTCGTCGAAAATCTCACGTGATAAGCCTGATTACCTCATGAACTGGCGCAAAATTATAACACGTCGGAACAAAAACATGTCTATACAGGTCTGTGGTGTTGAAAGGGTTAAAACTCTGTGCGTACTCAAACCCACAGGTGGAATAGTCGGACGTGTGACACAAAGAAAATGACCATTACAAAAATATCCATTACCCCACCCACTTGATCTCGTTCTATTATTAACGTCATGTACAGTACGATACCAGGTGGGTGGGATAATGGGATTTTTTTAATAGGCATTTATTTTGGTGTCATAGGTCCAAGTCTTCCACCTGTGCTCACCATATGAGTAAACACGAGCTTGTCACGTGACGTTACAGCTGATGGAACAGGATATCGGTCATTGGGTCATTGCGTCATCGAATGATGATGGCTACACGTGTTTATTACACTTTTTTCTACACGCATTTACAATAATGGATTGCACGGACCTGCGTAGATCTACATTCTACATGAACATGATGAATAAATAAAACATGACGTTAACAATTCTTGGATTCAATATATTTATTACATGCGAAGATAACAGTGAAAACTTATGGCATATTATAGGCATTGGCGACGTCGTTCATTCGCAGTCACAGTGTACAGTGTACATGTATTTTTTGTTGACATTATGATGCGTCTTGGGCGAGAACGGATATAGCACGGTTCGGACAAGCAACACGGAAGGTTGTATGTCGGCGGACTTCCGTGTACTAACGGGGTCGCACTGTACTATACTTTCCACCAAGTTGTCCCGATCGAAACGCCATCCCTCGGTAGTGTCTGGATATAATAGCATGGAGAGCATGCCGTGACAGGATACATGTCCGTACTTTAAACTTACCTCGTGAATATTGATGAGAGGGTGGGGCGATGTATCAGGAGTATTTCCGTGTGAATCGAAATAATTTTCGCAAATAAATCACATTCCGGCATTGACAGGCGGCATTGTCGATCTATACGGTTTATTGGTAATCTATTTAATCAATAGAGCTCAGATTTACCATCAGCACAGAGCTCAGATTTACCATCAGCACTGTGTTATATTAGTTAATCAGCGACGGCCTCTGTTTATAGCGAGACGTGCCAATAGTCGGCATGACCAGTAGCCGGATTGGAGTGGCGATTTTTTTATTTTCCCCAGCGGAATCCCTGACTGTGTTTAAAAGTATTTAAAAAAAAAAAGAGATGTCCCAATACTTAAGGTGCAGAAATTATTGATTTTTTTTTAAAATTGTGATGTGTCCCAAAACTTGTTTCCTAAAAAATAATTATTTCTCCCCAAAACGGGCATGTCCCAATATAAAGGGTGTCCCAATACATAGGGTAAATACGGTAGGCCAAATGGTCGGGGGGAATTGAAAGTGGTCGCTTAAAACAAAAGTCGCTTTATGCATTTGGTCGCTTGTGCAAGTTTGACTGTAATACGTTTTCATGGCCATTTTTGATCCGGAAACATAACCGCTGAATCAATTTCGCCCTTTGATAAACTCGTCCGCAAACCAACTCCAAACAGTGGACGAGTTTGTCGGCGAATGAAACGGTATATGCTGTACATTGGGCTGACATCGCTGTGTCGATCATAATCCCCCATTTTTGTCGAGCCCACTTGCGGAAAGCGAGACATAGTGATCACAATGACGTCCGGGTGGACGTCCGTCTCCGTCCGTCCGTCCGTCCGTCCGTCTGTCCGTCCGAAATCTGCGTTAAAGTTTTTAAATACCTGTAACCTTATATCTCTGCAGTCCTATGTCACATTGACTTGAAACTTCATATACTTATTAGTCATCATCCATATATTCAGGCTGTATCCCACTCATGCGGCCCCTGTGCCCAAGGTCAAGGTCAAATCACTTAAAAGTTTGTGTTCCGAAATATGCGTTAAAGTTTTTAAATACCTTATATCTCTGCAGTCCTAAGTCACATTGACTTGAAACAACTTAATATACTTATTAGTCATCATCCATATATTCATGCTGTATCCCACTCATGCGGCCCCTGTGCCCAAGGTCAAGGTCAAATGACTTAAAAGTTTGCGTTCCCAAATCTGTGTTAAAAGTTTTTAAATACCTTGTATCTCTGCAGTCCTAAGTCACATTGACTTGAAACTTCATATGCTTATTAGTCATCATCCATAATTATATTCATTCTGTGTCCCCACTCATGCGGCCCATGTGCCCCTATGTCACGGTCAAATGACTTAGAAGTTTGCGTTAAAGTTTCTGTGTCAAAATTTGCGTTTTCACATACCTACTATCTCTGTAACCGTAAGTCAGATTTGCTTGAAACTTTGTATGCTTATTGGGCATCAAACTTCAAATAAATACACTCTGAGACCATCAAATGCATCGGCGGGCTCGACATGCGGGCTGCGGCCATCTGGTTATTGTCCCGCCTGCTTTAGCAGAAGCGGGACATAGGCATAGCTTTTCCGTCGTCGGCGGCGGCGGCGTCAACATTTCACTTTAAGTTTTTGCGTTTAGGTCAGTTTCCAGAAAACTATAACTCCTACGACCTCCATACTTGGTATACATCAACACTGTGGTGTAACCATCTCACACAGAGGGAACCCATGTGACCTTCACCTACTTTTCATGGTTCATTGACATACTTTTCACATGCATTCAACGTTAAGTTTTTGCGTTTAGCTCTGTTTCTAAAACTTAGCGCTCAGGTTAATTCATTGTAACTTCTGTTTCCCTCGATGGAATGCTTTAATATTCCATACATGCATTTGTAACAACATCTCGCATCATTCCCCAGAAAGCCCATGATGCCTGCTAACCCCAAAGGTCAAGGTCGCTGACTTAGAAATTTCCGTGTTTGCAAAAGTTAATGCTCAGTTTATGCTTTAATATTCCATACATACATTTGTAACAACATCCCGCATCATTCTATACAGAAAGCCATGTTGCCCGCTATCAAAGGGTCGAGGTCAACGACTTACAAAATCCAAACAAAGTGGTGGAAAAAGTTTACGCCAGTTTAATGCTTTTATATTAATTAACATGCATTTGTAAACAACATCCCGTTTCATTGCTTTATTAATTCAATACATTTGCAAAGTTTGTTTAACAGAAACATCCCGGATCATTCCTACAAAAGCCCAATTGTGCCAAAACGCCAAACCCCGGCCCCAAAGGTCAAGGTCCACTGACTTAGAACTTTCCGTGTTTGGAAAAGTTAATGCTCAGTTTATGCTTTAATATTCCATACATGCATTTGTAACAACATCCCGTCATCCAATCTACAGAAAGCCCATGATGCCCGCTATCAAGGTCACTGACTTAGAAATTTCCGTGTTTTGGAAAAAGTTAACGCTCCAGTTTATGCTTTAATATTCGTTTGAAAAGTTAGCGCTCAGTTTATGCTTTAATATTCCATACATGCATTTGTAACAACATCCCGCATCATTCTACAGAAAGCCTATGATGCCCCTAATGCCAAAGGTCAAGGTCACTGACTTAGAACTTTCCGTGTTTGGAAAAGTTAATGCTCAGTTTATGCTTTAATATTCCATACATGCATTTGTAACAACATCCCGCATCATTCTACAGAAAGCCCATGTTGCCCGCTAACCCCAAAGGTCAAGGTCACTGACTTAGAAATTTCCGTGTTTGGAAAAGTTAACGCTCAGTTTATGCTTTAATATTCCATACATGCATTTGTAACAACATCCTGCATCATTCTACAGAAAGCCCATGGTGCCCACAAACCCCAAAGGTCAAGGTCGCTGACTTAGAAATTTCCGTGTTTGGAAAAGTTAACGCTCAATTTATGTATGCTTTAATATTCCATACATGCATTTGTAACAACATCCCGCATCATTCTACAGAAAACCCATGGTGCCCGCAAACCGCAAAGGTCAAGGTTGCTGACTTAGAGAAATTTTCGTGTTTAGAAAAGTTAACGCTCAGTTTATGCTTTAATATTCCATACATGCATTTGTAACAACATCTCGCATCATTCTGCAGAAATCCCATGATGCCTGCTAACCCCAAAGGTCAAGGTCGCTGACTTACAAATTTCCGTGTTTGGAAAAGTTAATGCTCAGTTTATGCTTTAATATTCCATACATACATTTGTAACAACATCCCGCATCATTCTACAGAAAGCCCATGTTGCCCGCTAACCCCAAAGGTCAAGGTCACTGACTTACAAATTTCCGTGTTTGGAAAAGTTAACGCTCAGTTTATGCTTTAATATTCCATACATGCATTTGTAACAACATCCCGCATCATTCTACAGAAAGCCCATGGTGCCCGCAAACCCCAAAGGTCAAGGTCACTGACTTAGAAATTTCCGTGTTTGGAAAAGTTAACGCTCAGTTTATGCTTTAATATTCCATACATGCATTTGTAACAACATCCCGCATCATTCTACAGAAAGCCCATGATGCCCGCTATCAAGGTCACTGACTTAGAAATTTCCGTGTTTGGAAAAGTTAACGCTCAGTTTATGCTTTAATATTCGTTTGGAAAAGTTAGCGCTCAGTTTATGCTTTAATATTCCATACATGCATTTGTAACAACATCCCGCATCATTCTACAGAAAGCCTATGATGCCCCTAATGCCAAAGGTCAAGGTCACTGACTTAGAACTTTCCGTGTTTGGAAAAGTTAATGCTCAGTTTATGCTTTAATATTCCATACATGCATTTGTAACAACATCCCGCATCATTCTACAGAAAGCCCATGTTGCCCGCTAACCCCAAAGGTCAAGGTCACTGACTTAGAAATTTCCGTGTTTGGAAAAGTTAACGCTCAGTTTATGCTTTAATATTCCATACATGCATTTGTAACAACATCCTGCATCATTCTACAGAAAGCCCATGGTGCCCGCAAACCCCAAAGGTCTAGGTCGCTGACTTAGAAATTTCCGTGTTTGGAAAAGTTAACGCTCAATTTATGTATGCTTTAATATTCCATACATGCATTTGTAACAACATCCCGCATCATTCTACAGAAAACCCATGGTGCCCGCAAACCGCAAAGGTCAAGGTTGCTGACTTAGAGAAATTTTCGTGTTTAGAAAAGTTAACGCTCAGTTTATGCTTTAATATTCCATACATGCATTTGTAACAACATCTCGCATCATTCTGCAGAAAGCCCATGATGCCTGCTAACCCCAAAGGTCAAGGTCGCTGACTTACAAATTTTCCGTGTTTATGGAAAAGTTAATGCTCAGTTTATGCTTTAATATTCCATACATACATTTGTAACAACATCCCGCATCATTCTACAGAAAGCCCATGATGCCCGCTAACCCCAAAGGTCAAGGTCACTGACTTACAAATTTCCGTGTTTGGAAAAGTTAACGCTCAGTTTATGCTTTAATATTCCATACATGCATTTGTAACAACATCCCGCATCATTCTACAGAAAGCCCATGGTGCCCGCAAACCCCAAAGGTCAAGGTCACTGACTTAGAAATTTCCGTGTTTGGAAAAGTTAATGCTCAGTTTATGCTTTAATATTCCATACATGCATTTGTAACAACATCCCGCATCATTCTACAGAAAGCCCATGATGCCCGCTATCAAGGTTACTGACTTAGAAATTTCCGTGTTTGGAAAAGTTAACGCTCAGTTTATGCTTTAATATTCGTTTGGAAAAGTTAGCGCTCAGTTTATGCTTTAATATTCCATACATGCATTTGTAACAACATCCCGCATCATTCTACAGAAAGCCTATGATGCCCCTAACGCCAAAGGTCAAGGTCACTGACTTAGAACTTTCCGTGTTTGGAAAAGTTAATGCTCAGTTTATGCTTTAATATTCCATACATGCATTTGTAACAACATCCCGCATCATTCTACAGAAAGCCCATGTTGCCCGCTAACCCCAAAGGTCAAGGTCACTGACTTAGAAATTTTACGTGTTTGGAAAAGTTAACGCTCAGTTTATGCTTTAATATTCCATACATGCATTTGTAACAACATCCTGCATCATTCTACAGAAAGCCCATGGTGCCCGCAAACCCCAAAGGTCAAGGTCGCTGACTTAGAAATTTCCGTGTTTGGAAAAGTTAACGCTCAATTTATGTATGCTTTAATATTCCATACATGCATTTGTAACAACATCCCGCATCATTCTACAGAAAACCCATGGTGCCCGCAAACCGCAAAGGTCAAGGTTGCTGACTTAGAGAAATTTTCGTGTTTAGAAAAGTTAACGCTCAGTTTATGCTTTAATACATGCATTTGTAACAACATCCCGCATCATTCTGCAGAAAGCCCATGGTGCCCGCTAACCCCAAAGGTCAAGGTCACTGACTTATAAATTTCTGTGTTTGCAAAAGTTAACGCTCAGTTTATGCTTTAATATTCCATACATGCATTTGTAACAACATCCCGCATCATTCTACAGAAATCCCATGGTGCCTGCTAACCCCAAAGGTCAAGGTCACTGAATTAGAAATTTGCGTGTTTGCAAAAGTTAACGCTCAGTTTATGCTTTAATATTCCATACATGCTTTTGTAACAACATCTCGCATCATTCTACAGAAAGCCCATGGTGCCCGCAAACCCCAAAGGTCAAGGTCGCTGACTTAGAAATTTCCTGTTTGTTTGTGGAAAAGTTTTAACGCTCAGTTTTAACGCTCAGTTTATGTTTTAATATGCCATATATGCATTTGTAACAACATCCCGCATCATTCTACAGAAAGTCCATGGTGCCCGCTAACCCCAAAGGTGAAGGTCATTGAATTAGAAATTTCCGTGTTTGGAAAAGTTAACGCTCAGTTTATGCTTTAATATTCCATATATGCATTTGTAACAACATCCCGCATCATTCTACAGAAACCCCATGGTGCCCGCTAACCCCAAAGGTCAAGGTCACTGACTTACAAATTAACGCTCAGTTTATGCTTTAATATTCCATACATGCATTTGTAGCAACATCCCGCATCATTCTACAGAAAGCCCATGGTGCCCGCTAACCCCACAGGTCAAGGTCACTGACTTAGAAATTTACGTGTTTGGAAAAGTTAACGCTCAGTTTATGCTTTAATATTCCATACATGCATTTGTAACAACATCCCGCATCATTCTACAGAAAGCCCATGGTGCTCACTAACCCCAAGGTTATTACAAGCTCCATATATACTATCAAACTGCGCCAGGAACTACACTGGTCACAAATCCCATAAGTCCCGTTTCTCCAGTCACATTTGTATAATTCCAGCACAAAAATATTTACACAATTCCCTAACATTTGATTGGCCCATAGCAAGTCTCTGTCCAAAATTTATATCCCAGTAAACTCCCACGCCAAACTACTTTCCGTAACCGTGAGGCGCAATTAAAATAATTCTTAAGAAAAGGAAAATAAACACATTTTCTTGACGAATTTATTTCAAATGCTGGAATTATAAGGAATGAATGGCCTTTTTGTGGAATTTATCGGGGATATGAACTTGGAAAAGTCGCGGGAATACTGGATGAGGCCTTCCGGCCTTCGTCCAGTATTCCCGCGACTTTTCCAAGTTTATACCCCGATAAATTCCACAAAAAGGCCATTCATTCCTATAATGGTTAAGCATTGGACTCCTAATACCGGTGATCATGGGTTCAATCCCTGCCTTATGCATGAAAAATACTTGCATAATTTTTCCATCCCACTGATCTTTTCTTTGATACTTTAAACCAAGTTCCCGTCTATATATGACCTTAACTGTTGCTGGGACGTTAAATTCATTCATGTGGGCGATGGTTTGGAGCATGCAAAACATAAATTTAACAATGGGTTTCATCCTTAAAGGAATCCCGATATCGCTGGTTTGGCCCTCGGGTACATTTTGGCTTCCTTGTTACTTGGGGTTTCAATCCGCTCATACCCATTATAAAAGTAGTATGATTAGTACTAATCCTGTTACTTTTAGGAAGTGGGGCTAAGTGACTCTGGTGTTGTGAGGACGTGACACCAGGGCAGGTTATTCTAATTTCAGGGCTGAATATTTATTTTCTGTAAATATTCTGTTCCTATTTTGGGATTTTCCCCTCATCACAACAGGTGAAATATGGGATTCGACCCTTTTAACCCGGCCTAAATCACTTCAGCTGTTGACTGACCATTAAACACAATTAAATAAATATATAAACCACTTTTTTCCAGATTCTAAAGAGAGAAATTTTGAGATTTACAAAACCGACATAGAGGCGCCCGGATTCCGAGAATACCACAAGCGACTTCAGACGTTTATTTTGTTTTTCATCGATGCAGCCTCGTATATTGACGTGGATGACGACCGATGGACCTTCTATCTCTTGTAAGTGGGCTTTCTGAGTGCATACTTTGGAGTCTCCGTTCTCATTGACTCGACCTCATATATAGAGAATATCATGCTAGTCGTTTGATATCAGTGGGTGGCAGATGGGAGCATGCGATGGTGTAATTTAACGATCAGAGTTCATCCTTACCAGAATCCCGACCGGAGACCTGGGGCCCGTTTCACTATAAACTTCTTACGATAAGAAATTATCGTACGAACTTCTTAGGCGCATTTTACCGTTTCACTAACGTCAAATTCGTGCGAACTTTCTTGCGAAGTTCATAACTTTCCTCGTAAGTCTACGATAGGTATTGGGCTGTCTTACGAAGATTTTTGAGCGCAAGTGTCATGGCTGCCATACATGTATTCCACGAATAACATCGCCATCAAATCGGCGGTGCATATTTCGCCCTATAGGTTTCGCCCTATCCTTCCATCTGTCTGTCTGTCCGTTTATTTTTGGCATTACATATTAATACATTACCCTCACTACTGATCGTACGTCCGCTCGTCTGTTTATTTTTTTAAAGTTTTGGTCTGTCCTTCTTGTCTGTTCGTGTGTTTATTTTTTGGAAGTTTTTGTAAGTTTCTCAAATCACTTATAGGGGCCCTATGTGCATAGACAAACCGCATTATCTAGCTTTATAGCTGCTTATCGGTTAGCCAGCAAATGCATCCCAGATATAACGTGGCTTATAGAGTAGTGCCTCACTATACTTGTAGCTGTTGATCAGTTAGTGCAGCAAATGCAGCCTGATATAACGTGGCTTATAGAATAGTGACTCACTATACTTGTACCTGCTGATCAGTTAGCCAGCATATGCAGCCTGATATAATGTGGCTTATAGAGCAGTTACTCACTATTATAAGTGTAGATGTTGATCAGTTAGCCCAACAAATGCAGCCCGATATAACATGGCTTATCAGTTATCCCAACAAATGCAGCCTGATATAACGTGGCTTATGAAGTAGTTACTCACTATAATGTTACCTTCTGATCAGTTAGCCAGCAAATGCAGCCTGATATAATGTGGTTTAAGGAGGAGTGATTCACTATAATTGTAGTGTGGTGTAGGGGTGAAATGGATGAAAACACAAATCAAATAACTTTCAAAAGTAATATATATGTAATTTGTTGTCATAGTAGGAATATTACCCATGTCCGTCTATTGTTCGCAGCCATTTCCAGAACATTTTCAGAAAACAACATTGTTTTTGTTACTGTATACTATATGGTACATCGAGTTGCCATCTCCGCCATTTTTGTATGTACAGCCATCTTACAGTTTCATCACTTCAACCGTTTGACAGATACAGCAAATAATATGACAGAAAAAGTATTACAATGTGGTGCAATACATTATAGACAGATATGACAACATCGTGCTATAAATATTATGCCAGAAAGCTGCACAACAATGTTAAGGTCATGTAAGGCATGGCCAACTGGTTCAATCCCGTATTCAACCTGCTGCATTGGGGGGGTGGGGGGGGGGATCCCAAAATCAGAACGGAATATTTACATCGAAAACAATATATATTCAGCCCTGAAATTAGAATAACCCGACCTGGTTCCAGGTCCATACCACACCAAAGCCACTTGGCCCCTTCCCCTAAATTTAATAGGAAATCAGACATTGTATATAAGTGTGATAAAAACAACCAATAGGACGTTGCACAAACTTGCATTTATGGGTATTTCAAATTATTTGTGGTATGTGTCAAACGCCACAAGAGGTAAACGTTACTCATGGATTGCATATTATATACTAACATGGCCAATATAGCAACTCCATGCCCCGTATGGTATACAGTACAAGCTAAAGCAAAAAAAAATCACATTTGAGATCAAAGAGGAACAAGACCTGGCCAACTGTAAAAAAAAAGCCTTTTACAGTGTGGCCAGGATTCCGAACACTCTGGGCGCCGTGGATGTCAGTTCAATTCACTTTCCTGGTTTTCAACATGCTGGACTAAGGAAGTTGATTTGACAGCTGTCGTCTGGTTGTCAAAGTCCGACCGGATGTTTACATTGAAAGGGCTTGATGGATTTCCAATACTGAAGAAGTCTCAAGAAGTTCGTAACTTAAGAAATTTTGCACGAACATGTTAGTGAAACGCACGTAAGAAGTTCGCAAGAAGTTTGTACGAAAATTATCGTAGACGTAAGAAAGTTTGTAGCCTAAGAAGTTTAGTGAAACGGGCCCCTGGTTTGGCCTTCACGTACGTCATGGCATTTTTCGATGTAAATATTCCGTACTGATTTTGGGGTTTTCCCCCCAATGCAGCAGGTTATATTCGGGATCAAATCCGTTAGCCCGGCCTTGAATGACCATAGCTGTTGATTGGCCTTTAAACACCATTAAACAAACAAACAAACGAACATGTGTCATGTATGTGTTCATTACATTCAATTCATGAGACGTTTTAGTGAGCGCTACGTATCTTGACACTGACCCAAATGTCTTGCAATTCTCTGGCAACCAACGCAAGCCCTGATCAGACCAAGTGGTACACAGACTGGTGTGGGCCTACACTGGCCATAAATGCTATATATCTCACAACGTATCAGTTTGAGACATACTAGTGAGCGCCGCCGCCGCCCCCTTCTCAGATCGCGACACTGAGCAAAACTGTTGTGTTATCCAGTGACAACATTATGATTATTAACAGAAACACAACCAATGGAGGCCAGCCAATTTCACCAAAATTGCAAAGTATACTTAATATCTAGTAAAGTATACTTTGAGGGATAAATTTTCAATTTTAGCATAAATTTATTAATTTTTATTATACTGACTTTATTACATTAATGTAATAAATTCAGTATAATAATTCTGCATACTTTTAATCATGAAATATATCATATGCAGTGGTTAGTTCTATATGAAATAATGCATTTTGGGGAAAACTAAATGATTACTCCCTCAAAGTAGACTTTGCTAGATAAATATACTTTGCAATGTTGATGAAATCGGCTACTGATTAGACTCTGATCTGCATCTGCCCTGGTTGTAAAAGCAACGCATGATCTGAGAATACCAGGCCAGTGCGACATTGTTATACCCTGGCATACGTATGTATGTAGAGGGGTGTATAGTTTTTGTAATTCAGTCCGTCCACGTTAAAGTTTTTATTATTTCTGCAGCGGCGGCCTTCATGTCCAAGATCAAATTATTTGCATCCCTAAATTTTGCGTTAAAGGTTTTCGGGTACCCATTATCTCTGTAATGGTAAGTCGGATTGACTTCAAACTTCCTTTACTTTGTTATCATCATCCTAATTTTCATTTCATACCACACCCATGTGGCCTTCATGTCCATGGTCAAGGTCAAATTACTTAGAAATTTGCGTTAAAGTTTTTATTTGTCGGTCCAGGCGGCGGCCGGGGGTATACGTGAGCCCCTGCTCACTTTCTCTAGTTTATTTCAGGTTTGAGAAATACAAATACAACGGCAATCCGATGTATGCTGTGGTTGGCTACATGACCATATACAACTATTACGCCTATCCATCCAGAATACGGCCTCGAATAAGGTAAGCATATGGTTAGAAACTGAGCAAAACTTTGTGATCACCCAATTTAGGTGGTTGGTCGGGCGAACGTGACTTAACTGTAGGTGTTCCTCCTCATATGAATCACAATTTCACAGGTTTGGCCCTCTGGTACGTTTTTATGCCCCACCACGATAGTGGAGGGGGCATTTAGTGTTACCCTTGTCCGTCCCATCCGTCCGTCCATCCTGTCCCGTCCGTCCGTCCATCCGTCACGAAGCTTTAACGCTCGGGTAAATTTGGCCTCATTTATTATCAAAGCGATATGTGGGGCATCCGTGTTCTATGAACACATTTTTTAGTTATCTTTGGCTCTTTTGTTAACTGGGAGTTGAGTTGGATTATTGCTCATTATAAAAGTAGTAAGATTTTTACTGATCCTACTGATTTTGGGAGGGGCTAAGTGATTCTGGTGTGGCGAGGACCTGGCATCAGATCAGGATTATTCTGATTTCAGGGCTGAATATATACTGTTTATTGAAAATATTCAGTTCTGATTTTCGCGGATCCCCCCCCCCCATTTGTACAGGTAAAATAGGGGATTTAGTACTAAACCCATTGGCCTGGCCTTAAATGACCTTAGCTGTTGATAGGCCGTTAAATCCCAGTAACTAAATGAAAATGTGAATGTTGCGCCGATTTCGGCATGAAACAGATTACTAGATGAAAAGGGATTGGTTGGGACCTAGGGGTTAGAACACCTGACTTTGAATCCGGAGGTTGTGGGTTCAAACCTCGCCTAGGGCATCAAAAATGTTTTCATAGTATTTCCATCACACTGGTCTGTCGGATGAGACTTTAAACTGTGGGCCCGTAGCTATATGACCTTAGCTGTTGCTGGGAACACTTCCACTTTTTTTACTAGATGAAAAATGTGTTTATGCGATAGCCCTAAGTAGAGCAGAGTACACTTATCTAGCAAAGTACACTTATCTAGCAAAGCAAAGTGTACTTATCTAGCAAAGTATACTTATCTAGCAATCTAGCAAAGTATACTTATCTAGCAAAGTATACTTTGAGGGAGATATTTTCAATTTAAGGATAAATTTATTATTTTTTATTATACTGAATTTATTACATTATCACAGCCATTAGCTATTTTGGCTGTGATAATGTAATAAATTCAGTATAATAATTCTGCATGATTTTAATCATCAAATATATGCAAATATATGAAATACCTAATGCATTTCGGGAAAAATAAATGATTACTCCCAGAAAGTATACTTTGCTAGATAAGTATACTTTGCAATTTTGATGAAATCGGCTACTGGTCAGGAACACCTGGATGTTTCTAAGTGAGAGATTTTACACCACTCCGCGCAGTTCCACTGAGTCCACTCGGGTTACACTCACCAGACTTGATTTCAACTCGCAGCGGGCATGTGTTAATTTCACCCCCTGGTAACTGCATGAACCGTTATACAAGAGAAGCCGGCTTATTGTGTTAGGAGCGGTGTAGCTCACCGTAGTAGCTTGGTATTCATGTGCAGTCTCGTTAACTGCACGGATGAGCAGACTGATCAGAGGCTACACTGGTCGCAAACTCGTTAATCACACCTGTAGCTTGATATTCATTTGCAGTTTTAGTTCAATCATGCTGTTCGCAATTTTTATAGTGGTATTGGCAAATAGTGTAGATCCAAATGAGCCAGGCGTCTCATCAGGATCTGCACTTTTGCAAGTAATTTTCACATTTTTAGCACGCCTTCCGAAGGAAGAAGTGCTTATGGCATACCCTCGGCGTCGTAGGCGTCCGTCCATCTGTCCGGGCACACGAGAGGGCACTTGTTGGGTACAGAAGTACCCAACATATACCCTCTCGTGCGCTGGGCAAGCTTTTTAGGGGTCTTATTGGGTAGGGTTAGGGTTAGTGTTGGGTATTTTGGGGTATTTTTTATACAGTAAAAACACAACAAGTATCCATTCGTAGGTGCGTCCGTCTGTCTTCAAAAATTATAAAATGGCCTATATTTTCTGTTTCCTTGCTTGGATTTGCTTCATATTTCACACACGCATTGCTCCAAGGGTCCTCTACTGCGCTGTGGCAAATCCGCGTCCATGCCGCCCCTTCTAAGCCCAGGGTCAAGGTCACATACTTTGTGCATCTCAAAATCTTAACTCTCGAACGCTCGGGTAAATGGCCTATATTTTCTGTTTCCTTGCTTGGATTTGCTTCATATTTCACACACACATTGCTCCAATGGTCCTCTACTGCGCTGTGGCAAATCCACGTCCATGCCGCCCCTTCTAAGCACAGGGTCAAGGTCACATACTTTGTGCATCTCGAAACCTTAACGCTCGGACGCTCGGGTAAATGGCCTATATTTTCTGTTTCCTTGCTTGGATTTGCTTCATATTTCACACACACATTGATCCAAGGGTCCTCTACTGCACTATGGCAAATCCACGTCCATGCCGCCCCTTCTAAGCCCAGGGTCAAGGTCACATACTTTGTGCATCTCGAAACCTTGACGCTCGGACGCTCGGGTGAAATGCCTATATTTTTCTTGTTCCATTGCTTGATTTGCTTCATATTTTCACACACGCATTGCTCCAAGGGTCCTCTACTGCGCTGTTGCAAATCCACGTCCGTGCCGCCCCTTCTAAGCCCAGGGTCAAGGTCACATGTCACATACTTTGTGCATCCCGAAACCTTAACACTCGGGTAAATGGCCTATATTTTCTGTTTCCTTGCTTGGATTTGCTTCATATTTCACACATGCATTGCTCCAAGGGTTCTCTACCTCTGCTAAGCCCAGGGTCAAGGTCAAATACTTGTACGCTCGAAACCTTAACACGCTCTGGTAAATGGCTCATAAATTTTGTTTCCCTTATCCAGCACGTTGTGTTTTCAAATGTACCCTCGGTTCCTTTGCTGCCACCGGGCGCACTTCGTTGTCCTCTGACAACTCTTGTTGAGAACAAAAACACCCCTTTTCAACCGAAAACTAAAATTATTGGGGCTGTTGAGCCTACCACATCTGACATACTATTTTACTACTATTTACTTCTTCATCTAAATTGCTTGGCCCTAAATGATACTCTTTTGTTTTGATGGGCCATTAAGCGCCATTCAATTATGTTAAACATCATTAATCCTTAGACCGCTATCTTATTTTTTTTGTCGTCTGCTGTTTATTTTCCATTTTCATCATCAAACACATGATTTGACAGCACTTTAGAATAATTTACAACATGGTTTGACAGCACTTCAGAATCATTTCCATTGGAAATGATTCTGAAGTGCTGTCAAACCATGTTTTTATTGAGTAATAAGGCAAGATATTAAAGCAACAGCCGACGACAATTGTTGTGAGTAGCGGGTTAAACAATAAATTCACTTGTTGACAGTCAGGTGTTGGTGCTACCGCCATTCCAGAAGCAGGGACACGGGGTACAGTTACTACAGACGTTCTATGGCAAGTGCTATGGCAACTCTGATATACTCGATATCACAGGTATTGTTATACTCTAAACTGGACATTCCAGCAATTTTAATTATTCGGTCAACGATGGTTGTCGGTGGTATAATATAAGTCTCCTCGAAACTACCAAAATTTTACAGGACATTTGGTCTGATAAACTTGAAATTTTTACCAGACCGGACAAAAAATTACCAGACCGAATTATTTTTCCTAAAAAAATAAAAATTGATTTTGTGTGATATTTAAGACCTTTTTAAGTATAGCAGTCATATAAGAAAAGCTACCTAGCACCAGAAGCGCATACCAAAGGAAGGTGATTTCATTGAAGGTTAGAATAAAAATTTAAACAAAAAATTATTTTTTTTACTTTCTTTTTATAGTCTGACATTCGGTCCGGCGACTTCCGGTTTACCATCGGACCGGCGGCAATTTTAACGGACATGTCTGAATGACCAACGACTTTCGCGGAGACTGTAATATAATGGTCATCCTAATACTATGTGGCATATGCCTACCTAACATCACATATGCATTCATATTGATCATGGGAAGACACCTATTGGAAGTAGGATATGTCCGACAAAGTTCAAGGTCACCTTTGGCTAAAAATAGATTGTTTATTTCGCAATATTATAGTTTCCGCACGATAACTCCAATACTATATGGCCGATGTCAACCGAACTTCACATGTGCATTAATAACGATCAAGATACATATTTAAAGTAGGGCTCATCCGTTCAAGTTCCAGGTCACCACCTGCTAAAAATAGATTGTTCCTTCTGCTGTATTGTTGTTTAAACATGACAATTCGATACTAAATGGCCGATGTCCACCAAACTTCACATATGTATTCATATTGATTAGTGCAAGACACCTATTGAAAGTAGGGTTTGTCTGACCAAGTTCAAGGTCACCTCGACTAAAAATGAGATTGTTTATTCTACAATATTATGGTTTCCGCCCTGTTTATTCTACAATATTATGGTTTCCGCCCGATAACTCCAATACTACATGGCCGATGCCCACCAAATGTCACATGCATTCATATCGATCAGGGGAAGACACCTATTGAATGTGGGGTTGTCTAGTAGTATAGAGGGAGTCAAAATGATACAGCAACCATTGTGCTGTTATTGAGAGGTGTTGTAGCTCCCACCACCAACAAAAGTTGGTGGTGGTATTGAATGAGAAAGTGGTCTTGTAGTCCCAATTATATTGGAGATTGGGATATTTAAAATCCATGGCAAATCTGTAATGGTTTCGGCTACCTCGTTTCAGCTACCCAACGAAATAGCCACCCGATATACGCGGGAAGCCCCCATATAGGAATGGTAGAATACACCAAAACTATATACAACGAGCGGTACAAAAACCTACTACAATTTGCAACAAATCTAGCAACAATGCGCCGAAAACATGGCCGCCGAATTAATTATTTATTTTTCGAAAAAAGTATGCAATTAAAATCTGTGGCAAATCTGTAAAATCCGTCCCCGATTTGCAAGGGTTTCAACTACCATGTTTCAACTACCCACCTATCTGAGCTCCAAATACTAGTGTAAAATCCGTCCCAAAAGTATGGAGGTTTTCGGCTACCTTGTTTCAGCTACCCAACGAAATAGCCGAAATCGCACTAGTCCCGACGAAATATGCGCCTTCTATAGGTGTTTTGCCCTGTGCAGGCACCGGGGCGGGATCAACTGATCCTGAGAATAGTGCTGCAGTAGCCATTGCTTGTCGTAAAAGGCGACTAAACTGGCTTAACGATTGGGTTCATACTTTCCGGAACCCACTATACCGGATTTGGCCCTCATGTACATTTTTGGCTTTCTTGTATGTGAGAGTTGAGTCGGGCTATGCCCCATATATAAAAGTAAGATTAGCGCTAATCCTATTACTTTTAGGGGATGGGATAAATGATGCTGGTGTGGCGAGGGCCTGGCACCAGATCAGGTTGTTCTAATTTCAGGACTGAATATATATTTTGATTGTAAATATTGAGTTCTGAAGTTGGGATTTACCCCCCTTGGACAGGTGGATATGGGACTCGACCCCTTTGACCCGTCTGCGTGTAGACTCCCTGAGGCTTGTACCTCTATGTCAGAAAAGCGGACGTTAAACCCTATTCACTCACTCACTCTATCGGTGTTTTGGAGAAAATAATTATTTTCTCCCAAGAGTGAGTTAAAATGATACCACCAACCTACACACCACCCCTACGCTCCATCTACAGTCCCACACCACTCGAATTTGGGTATAAACTGAATAGACAAAAAGTGCGGACCACCTATAGAATACAGAGCCAAGTTAGACAGCTGTGTACTTCTAAAACGGGTCGTCCTTGTCAGAGTTGTCTCTCTTATACCATACATTTCCACCAACAAAAGTTAGGTTTATATACGAGAAATAAACACATATATACATTGCTGGGATGCCAGCAATACTCTCAGCGCTGAGACAGGTTTCGCCACATGTATTTCACTCTGGCTGCTCTACGCATTCTAGCGGATGGAGGTAATGAGGAGGAGGGGTCCGCGGTAACAGTCCTATGATGGGGTGGAGGAGATGTGAGTGTGACACATCCCACTAAGCCTAAAAAAGAGAAGAGAAGAGATTTAAAGCGAAGGCTTAGTGGGATGGGCCCAGAAGGGTTTTGCTGGCGCGGGTTCGAGCCTCGGTGGGACCTAAAACTTTTTGTTTTTTAAATTGTTTAAATTGTTTTTTATTATTATTAATAAATTGTTTACTGCACCAATATAATTAATTTTAAGAAAAATTTTAAACTATTTTTTATAAATTATTTACTAAAATATCACAATTTCCAGGATGGTGGTGCTGTAACATTTCCTCCGACTTTATCTCCAAGTTTTACCCTAAATTTACCCCAATCAGTACTATCAATCTTGGGCATGGTGGCGCGCACTTTGATTCTAATATCATTTTTTAATTCTTCATATCTCTCCATTTCTTCGTCAACGGATTCAAACTCTAAATTTGATATTTCATTATCGGCCAACGCTTTGGACACTTAACGTCAATGCTATTTTTCTTAGACCTAGCGAGAACGGATATTCTATCATGTTTTCTACATTTTTTCTCGAGTTTTCGACCAGCCACCCTAATTAACATACAAAGTATTCCAGATACAACTGTAATTCCACTCAAAACCCCAGCAATTAGAACTGTTGCAATTGTAGATAGCGTTGCGGCAGTCCCCGCACCACTCAATACAGATAAACTTGACAGAACCGTACTAGATACCTCTGCTAAATTTGCAACGCGCTTATATTTTTTAGCGATTCTTTTTCTATTTTTACATTCGCTAACTAAACTATCCTGCATAACGACGATATTATCCAACCTAAAATCTAAACATCTTTCGCGAATTGGATACAGTGTTGATGGATTGGTATTGACAATTGGATACAGTGTTGATGGATTGGTATTGACAATTGGAAGCGGTGATTCGTTCATGATTACAAATCAAGTTCAATTAACAATGTTACAACAGTGGAAGAACTCGCTGGGTCAGCGATTTTCGTAACAAAGTTAATAATACTACCTTCGGAAAGTCTAATTGTATCGTCACCGGCGAACAAAACCACCGATGAAATATCTCCAGCGAGTTTATTGACTCCAACCCCCCGTTCTTCCCCATCCACTACAAGATTTATCATGACCGCGCCCACAGATTTACCATTAGCATTAACTGAGCAGACAGCCATTCGGAGAAGTGTACCTGTAGCTGGCATGGCGTATTCCCCATATTTATTGCTCGCTTTGGCACCGAATGAATATTCATAAAGCCCCTCAGTCAATGGGCCCCGCTTCTCAGCCCAAACTGTGATGACATGTTTTTGCGTTTTCATTGTTTTCAACAGTCCGGCAAGCCCCCCGATAGAGGTATGGGCCTCAGCACGAATCTTTTCAGAGGTCTCGTCAAGTGCTTTGTTCGCGGCTCTACGAACACGTTTCAGTTTTTCAGAAACTTCGGCTATTTGTCCACCTAGTTCAGTAAGTGCTGCTTCTCTGATGAGAGAGTCCTCTGAGTGCAACACCCCATATGCCTCCGTAAGGGCTGCCTGGTGGTCTTCTCGGGCTTTCTCAATACCCGTTCGGACTCCCTCAACCCCCAACCGGGCGGCCTCTTCCCGAAATTCTGTTATTTTTTCGTCTAGTTCAGTAAGTGCTGCTTCTCTGTTGAGAGAGTCTTCTAAGCGAAACACCCCATAAGCCTCCAGAAGGGCCGCCTGGTGGTCTTCTTTGAGTCCCTCAACCCCCAACCGGGTCTCTTTTTGAAATTCTGTTATTTTTTCGTCTAGTTTAGTAAGTGCTGCTTCTCTGATGAGAGAGTCCTCTGAGCGCAACACCCTATACGCCTCCGTAAGGGCCGCCTGGTGGTCTTCTCGGGCTTTCTCAATACCCATTCGGACTCCCTCAATCCCCAACCGGGCCTCTTTTCGAAATTTGGTTATTTTTTCACCTAGTTCAGTAAGTGCTGCTTCTCTGTTGGGAGTCCTCTGATCGCAACACCCTATAAGGGCCGCCTGCTCTTTCTCAATACCCGTTCGGACTCTCTCAATTTTCGCCCGGGCCTCTTCCCCAACTTGTGCAGTCGCCGTTAGCACTTCTACTCTAACATCTGCTATACTCCTGTGAATCCCGTTTGAGGCCTTCAATATAGTTTTATTGATCAGGGCCTTGGTTTTTCCGGTAGTTAAAAAGTCACTCTCTGTCGGGACGAATCCCCCTTCTGCTGGTTCCAAATTCTTTGAATCTGTCACCCAATCCCGATTGGAATTGGAAGAACTACCTGGTCCGTATATACTCATTTTCAATAATATTGATAATTCTATTACGAACATGCATTTAATTAATTGGAAATTTCGAAAATGACCGAAATCGGGTAATAGTTATTCAACTTTCTCGCTTGATCATCGAGAATAGAGACCGTAAATTCGTGGATATGTCCCGATTCCAAAACTTTCATCTCGGGGCATGGGAAGTCTAAGGTCACCGTATCCCCAAAGAAACAGTCGCTGGCTTGCACGGTTTTCAGTAATGTGCTGGGGGATCCGTCTACCGTGTTGTACGATGTGTTCACCCGATCCAGGTGCACCCTGAGATATTTCGTGAAGGCGAAGTCCACTGGGTTATCACCGACGTACTCACCCGGGGTAAACACTCCTTTATTTGCGGAGTATGTCTCTCTAAAACCGAGTTGAATACCCAATCCCGGGGAGACCACTACCTTATTATCAGGGCTGATGGTCATTGTTGCGAGCCCGGTAGCCTTCGATACTGTGAGGTTGATTATACCGTCAAGCTCTGAGTTGACAAAATCTTTGAGCTGTCTTATTCCCCACAGTCCGTGAGGCAGCTTTACACCGAATTGTTGTTCATCCTTCACATAGTAAAACCCTTCACTCTTTCCCACATTCTGCCATCCAACCGTGATGAAGGTGATTGATCTGAGGCCCACCCGGCGTTTTCCGCAGCAGTTGTCGATTGACTTCTGAAGTTCACAACTCTCTTTTTGAACATTAGTGATAGTAGCAAACATAATAATATCTTTCAATGGATACCAAGGCATTTAACTTTAATTCAAATGCAAAGTACGCGGTCGATGGGGTATATGACACTAAGGCTCCCCGGCTGGTGCACCCCACTATCCAAGTTAGTGGTGGAAAAGGCTTTCAAACCAACTTTCCCGACATCTTTGAACAATATAGGCTGCCCAAGATTACTGCCATGGAGGCCGTGAACGGGTGGAAAGCAACACCGATGGAGTTTTGGCATAATCAGCTCAACTTCGCCGTATGGTGCGCAACTGCCAGCAGATGCGGGGTTTCCTCTCAGGACCATCTGGCCGCGGAGGATCCCTTCTTGTGGGCCGTTTACAACTTTCACGCGTATTACACTATTAGGAGGATTCTCAAAGAACAGAAAATCTCTCTGCCGCAGGACGACGGCTGGAATCCCATTTCCAACGCATACGACCGTAGGGCGTTCGAAAGAATTTGTAACGAATTTAGGGCCCCAAAAAACGCGGACTGGCACCAGAAAGCATTTCCTAGCAGCACTGGCCTCTGGGACGTTCTCATTCGGGGCCAGTCCGGGAATTGGACGCAGACTGATTTTAGACACGATCACTCCGGCGACCACATCGTCAGTCGGAACGCCGGTAATTTTGACCCCACGACGATGACCTTCGGGCCGGAAGTGTCTGGAGGTCGGTACTGCGGCGTCTCATCCTGCGAGTGGCTACCTCCGAAACGAGCTCACGTCGATTACATACAGCAGGCTGCTGAGGTCCAGGACGCGTGGGGTACATTTATGTTAGATAAGGGTCTGGGGTTCACGCAGGCCGGAGTTACTCGCCTCAACGACTCCATTCGCACGTACATCTGGGCCATGCTCGGCACACAGGCGCAAGCGCGCAGTTCTATACTAGGAGCCGGTACGGCGTTTGACGCGCAAAAACAGTTCTTGGCAAATGTTGAGGACGCAATAAACAAACCGGTGGACCTCCCGGATGTGATCCAGCGGTATCAAGACGTTTTGCAGTATGCCGGCACCCCAGTAGACTATGTATTTGGAATAGGTGTGTATATGGCGCCGAGCAATATGATACTACGAGACGACCGGGTTGAGGGTTACAATAATCAGATCGTAATCGCCACCGTCAAACAAAAGATCGGCCATAACGGGAACTTGAACGCGGATATCATCAAGCGCACCGTGCATGAAACTGATTTCATAAAACAGCAAGCACCGACCCAAACACAAAGTACCTCATCAAGTTCCCCCAATTCACAAATTGGAATAGGAGCGGGAACTAGTGTCACAGCAAGTTCCACCGTTGTTCCAACGGCTGCAATAGGACTTGATGCACCAGCAAGTTCCTTCGGAAGTACAAACCACGAGGATGAAAAATTAGGACTCGTCGTCGCCCTCGTGGCGATCGGACTATTTGCGCTTTGGTTTTAGGAACTCTCGGGCGGAGAATAGTAGGAGACCGGCGATCGCCACGATTAAGGCCCAAGCATTCTCGGCGAGCCATCCGGCCGTTTTTGATAATATAGATAGCAAGAAGGAGACGAGACACCCGATCAACCCAGGCAGCGCGGCAGCCGCCTTTCCGGCTAATTTAGCCAGGAGACTGGCGAGGGCTTTTAGTTGTTTTTCTACCCACTCCTTGGCTCCGCCGGATGGCGTGGGTGCTGGCGCGGGTGGTGGAGTGGGTGCAGTCGCACCGCCGGTGCAGTCGCACCGCCAGTGAAAGCTAGAACTATAGTAGATATAGTCATACCGAGAGCCGCGAGGATGCTTGCTATCGTGATGCCCTGCTCTCTGAACAGAGTGCGAAGACGCTCACCGAGTGTCGTGTCCTCGTGCAGAACCCTCGAGAATGTTTCGCGGATCCGACTTGTTTGGGTGCAGAGAGCCTCACGGTTAGTCGAGGCAGCCTCCAAACGAGCTGCTCTTTCATCCCGCAACGATTGCAGGCGTTCGGTGATCCGCTCGGTAGATTCTCTATCGCCACGGGCTTCCTCCAGTTTCCTTTCTTCTAGCGTGATATGTTTATCCAGCTCCGTTAGTTTGGCGAGGTTATGGACCAGTTCGCCCCGGATCGTTTGCATAGCCTTATCGAGTCCCCGGAGTTCGCGAAGAGGTAACGGGGGGGTCATCCATCATGCTGTCTAACTCGCTGAACGTGGTCTCCATCGTGTTAATAGCGTCGGTGGCTACACGAGGGAGCTCGCTGAGCTTGACTGTTTCTATCGCGGCAGCCGTCTTCACCAGACTTTCGTCGGTAGACTGTAGGGCCGCTACAGTGCGGGCCGGCATAATTGTTTTACCACGCGCCCAATCTACGAATCCTAGTTCGTTCTTTATGATTTCGCCACCACCCCGGGTTCCAGCAATTGTGTTCAGCGATAGGGGTTTTCCGGTATTCATGTTGACGATTTGGGCATTTGATGCTTTTAGTCGCAACCTACCACGCAGATCCAATTCGAACTTGGAGTAGTCGCGGCCGACAGATGGGACCACACCGTTTTCTGCCAAACTGTTGTAGTAGTCGTTTACAGCTCCCTCGAGTAGTTCCCGACGTGGTAGCGCCACCTAATCCCCCCAATTGCGATTGGATTGGAACTGGAGGGCGTTTCGTTATCGTTATCATCATCTATGTCATCATCATCCTCATCGACGTAATCGTCTCTGCCGATTTCATCCATGTCAATATCGTAATCAGCCATCTTTATAATTATTTAATTATGTATTAAAGACAAAACCATACGAGTTTAATAGTTTCACTAAATTATGTCTTCGAGTCAATACGGTCGCAAACACAATCCATACCGCAGACTGCGGGAGCCCCTTGGGGCGAAAGGCGTGAGACAGAGTGTCGTTATTACGAACAACCCATCGACGATCGACCAGAACCAGCAGCTGTTAGTCCGCTTCCCCAACCTCGGAGCTTGCGACGTCATTGTGCCGGGGACTGTTCACCTCGATTTCACTATTTCGCTGACGTCGATGGACGCGGACCGAACCGTCGTTCAGAACCTGGGTCGCGCCATCGTCAAGAAGACCATGATAAAGATCGATGACAGCGACGTCTACCATTGTTATCAGGACCTCTGGAAGACGGCGCATGAGCGCGAAAACGCGGTCTATCAAGGTATTGACACCAACAAAAATAAGAATGTAACCAGACTTAGAATCGGGGCTGGTAACAAGGCAGATGTCTCGAGTGACAACGCGGTCGCGGGCGCTTACGGCAACTGTTTCTACATCCCGCTCGACTTTGAGTTGCTGGAGAGTCACATGCCCTACTATCGGAGTGCTTTGGCTGACCGCCTCGAATACGAACTAACGTTCAACGACTACGGCCGAGTTCTCATAGCCACCGACATAGCATCGAAGTATACGATCGACAATGTTTCGTTGGAGTACGACATGGTCACGATGACCGAACTCGCGCGATTGATCAGAACCCAGTACGCCGGACGCGTTGCCATACTTTACGACCGAGTTCTTCGCCACCGCAAGATGATGAAAGACAAAAGCGACACATTGTGGAATATTAATGTCAACGTACCCGCCTGCTCGATGAAAGGTATACTGATGTTGTTCGAGGATGCTCGGTTCGTGCTCGGGACTAGAAAAACCGACAAATTCTATAACCCCAAAATCACGAAGGTAGAGGTGACGATCGAGGGAGTACCCAATCAACTCTACAGCGCGGGTCTTCGCGCGCACCAGCAGTGGGACGAAGTAAGAAAGCAGTTTGCTGCCGGCTCTAAGCGCTCCCCGGAGGTTGCAGCAGTTGCCAAAGACATGCATCTCTCGGCCGTCTCCCTCGCGGAGTTCCTGACTACCAAATACGCGTTATGGCTAGACATGCGAGCCAGCGATGACGACCAAATACATGGTAGTGGACGCCAAGTTGAGAATGCTAGTGAGGGTGTGACGATCCAGATAACCAAAGAGGCGGATGGAAATGGGCCATTGAACGTGTACTTATATATAATTACAGACGCACAACTCAACATCGAAGATGGCCGATACGTCTCAGCACTCTACTAAATCTAACGATTTATTAATTAATTTTAAGAAAATTAGCAATCAATACCAATTCACGATTGGAGATGCCCACTCTGCCATATGTGGGCAGACAGGATGTGGAAAAACGGTTTTCATCCTCGACTTGCTCGAGGGTTCCTACAGCGATGCTTTTCGACACATTGTGATCCTGTGTCCCACTGTGCGGCACAACGAGACTTATCAGCGGCGCCCATGGATATGGACCGACCCCGAGGTATACGTCATTGACCCCGGCGACAGGCTTCATGATTGGTTGCGTGGTTTATACAAAAGATTCCAGGGTGAGCCCACCCTATACGTGATTGACGATTGCTCGGCCAAGGCGGCGATGACCAAAAAGAATGACATGCTCTCCGAGCTCGCATTTTCTGGCCGCCATGCGAGGCAAAGCGTATGGATCTCCACTCAAAAGTACAACGCCGTCCTCAAGGATCTGCGCGAGCAAACAAAATGGGTCGCCCTCTTTCACTGCAAGGACCGAGACTCATTCGATGACTCTTCGAGAGAATGACGTTATCCCAACCCGCGAGGAGCGCCTGGAGGTTCGACAGATGCTTTCCGAAACTAAGCATGCCAAGCTGCTGTTAAAGACAGATCAACCCACAAATTATGAAGTTATCAATTAATTACTGAATATTTACTAACTAAATATCTACTAATATCTACTAAATATTTACTAAATATCTACTAATATCTACTAATATCTACTAAATATTACTGAATTATTCGCATCTTCAATTCTTCCAATCGCGATTGGATTGATGCTGTTACTCATAATTAATTATAAACAGTTTTATGTTAGACTTATGAGACTAGTCGGAATACTACTAATTATTAAAAATAAAATAATGAACTGCGACAAACTTCTCGATCAGCTAATGGAAGAAACACGGCACGGCTGCCGATACGATCCCGAAAGAAAATGTCTCTCAGTTTGTCAGGTGGATAAAATGTCAGATGCGGAGATCGATAAAATGTATGCACGATACGAATCTAAATTGGGGGCAGAGATGACGAAAACTCTTGGGGCGGCGGCTATTCATTTGTACGCTACCGCTGTCAGTGCAATTCTCCCTATATCTGACATCGCGGGGTTGATTAGTGATTTAGAGACTGATCCTTTTATAGGACACACTCTTAGAACAGCCTGCTGCTCAATTTATCACAAGTTTGGAATGTACTTAGCTGCGCTGACAACCGCGTTGACCACGGGTAAACACTGTCAATTTGGACATATATGCCCACGAACTATAAGCCCTAATATTAATATTATAAATGATGACACAAGACGCACCTGCGAGAGTGACGGAACCGCAATCCCCGATTGCTCCAACACTGTTGAACCCGATTGCAGCACTTCCAACGGCATTGGGGGAACAAGCTCCACATGAACAAGCTCCGGTTGCACGACACAAAAACCCAAAAAGACAGGCAGCAGGGCGGGCAGCTAAACAAGATAAAATACTCGCCGAGCTTCGAGAGGCCAAACGGTCGTTATTTGTTCCTGCTGTTGAAACGGCAAAACACCCGGTGGTTCCACATCTGATGGAAGCCGTTGCTCCTCTAACATGCTCCAGTTTGGAAGAGCAATCCCCGATTGGTGTAGCTCCTACCCCCTATTCCTCAGCATTGTTGAACCTGATTGGAAAATCATCCCGTGGGTTGTTGGTGGTGGTCTGGCAATTGTGGGCACCGTGTGTGTGTGGAAATATATTTCGAGACAACCCCCAACACTGTTGGAGGCGGTTCCGAAGAAAGTTACGAAACCGATTGCGCCCCATTTAAACATTAATTGCGATCCCTTTTATATGCAATAATTATAGTTATCAATAATGGCTGAAAAAGATGGTAAAATGATAGTGAATGCGCTTTATCACACCGTGGTGATATCGGGTTTCAGTATCGGGTATGCTCGACTATCAAAGGCGGCCTTAGGAGGGTCCGCCCCCAAATTGGAATTTACTGTGAGAGACGTAGGGCTCGCGACCTTAGATGTAGCGGCCGCAGTTTGGACCCGAGATTATCTAATTAAAGCTGGAATTCTATCCGTTAATATATGGAAATAAAATGGCTAGTGCGATCGCAATGATGATAGGTGGCGCGATGGTGAACGCATTTGCGTTCAGTGGTAGCAATTTTTTCTTCTCGAAACTGAAAAATCGGACGCGGATGAGGAGCGCAAGCGTCACGATTTAGCTGTAGAACAACTCAATAGCGCAAAAGAAGCATGGTCGCAAAAACGAACCGCCCGTCTGGACTGGATCAACGAAGATCTTCGTTGCGAGAATCACGCCGTGCAAACTTTCCGGAACGTTGACGACACCATCCACGAGTACGCGCGGGCATATCCGCAGAAAAGTCTCGCGCCGCTGGATCCCGAGCCCCAGCTTTCAGATTTCTATGTACCATCAGATGCCCAAAAAGACCGCGAGATCGTGTTCATCGTCGTGGGAATGGTTGCAACGGGTCTCGTCAGCTACTATATTCAATCGAGACTGAAATAAGCAATAAGCAATAATTATTTTTAAATTTTTTTTTTATAAATATATATATATATAGAACGATGTTAGTTGACAAACTTTATTTTGCTATGATTGATGTAGGCTACACGGCCCTTAAACATCATTTACCTGGTGCAAAGAGTATGATTCGTCTGGCCCGAGATTCTCTCGAGAAGTGGCGTGATGACGAAAAAGCGGCCACCCTTTTCGCAAAGCGTATGTTAAGAGTTAAATTCCTCAGAATTCCCTCTCCTGTTCCAATCCAATCGCGATTGGACTTCCAACAAAGGTTTAGTATCGACGACGCAGTTACCGGATGATCTGGCGATGGCATGTTGGAGATTGTCCGATCTATTAGAATACCTCGCATACGATGGACACGCGCAAACTTAATACCAAACTATCGGTTCGCCTAGCGCGCAAGTTAGCGAACACATACTACAGCGCGGCACGGAAGGGCTCGCGGCCATCAAGACCTCGAACGGACCAAGGTTTCCGAAAACGCAGCCAAGGAATGGCTCAAGAAGCAGGCCATCTGGCAGATCTATTTGCCCGCGCCTCACAATATTCCGCGCCCGAAATTCGACGTGCCGGTGCCGAACGAAGTCCACCAAGCAGATCTCCTATTTCTCCCTCACGATCGCGTCGGTCGCAAGACGTACAAGTACGCACTGACAATCGTTGACATAGCGAGTCGGTATAAGGGGGCTGAGCCGTTGGCCACTAAAGAGTCTAAGGAGGTGGCCGAGGCTCTTTCCCTTCCCCAATATATAAAAGGAGTCCTCTCAAATGGCCGAATCTTCTCCAGGTCGATCCCGGCCGCGAGTTCATGGGCACGGTATCTCATCTATTGTCTAAACACAAAGTTTCTGTCAGACGCGGCCGCGTCAACATCCACCGGGACCAGGGGATCGTGGAGCGGTTCAATCGAACCCTGGCTGAGAGGCTGTTCGGTCACCAATATGCCAAAGAACTTGTAGACCCTCATTCGCGATCGACCGAGTGGGTGGCCAGGCTGCCCGCCGTGGTCTCCGCACTGAACGGAGAGATGACCAGATTGATCGGCAAGAAGCCTGTAGATGCCATCAAGTCTAAAAAGGTGACGAGCAAGCCCTCTGCCGTCTCGCGCGGACGACCCGTTGGTTTAGAGGAGCAACGGCATCCATCGGATGTTGACGTCCGGTACCTCTATCAACCGGGAGAGCTCGAAGGTGGCAGCCGCCGCATGACTGATCCCGTGTGGTCTCTCAATGTATATCATCTAGATCGATCTATTACCAAACCTGATGAGCCCGTGCTCTACTATTTGGCTGATGGTCTATCTCGCGGGATTGTTCGTGAAGAACTTCTTATGGTACCTTCTGACACCCAGCTACCCCCGGATCGTCAGAGTCTTTAGTATTCTCCTCTTTTTTAGAGTCCTTTTTTTTTTGTTTACCTATGTTAGAGGCTCGGTGTGTACCCCGTCTTCCATCACTCTCCTCTTGTCGTAGTACCCCGACAGCCCTAGTTTACTCTTTTCATTACTCCACCGTTCATACGGAACCCTATATTTTTAGCCACGTCTCTATGGCCTTCCATCGCGTTCTTATATCTATTCCAACTCACGCTGTTGGTTCTCTTACTCATTCCCTTAGAGGAATGCTTCACTACGCCCGTGGTTTCAATTCCAATCTCGATTGGAGTTGGTTGTGTGGCCAGCGCGCGTCGTTGGTGCCTGGCCGGATGCCACTTGGAGTATTCGCTCTCAGCCAGCTTTTCTACGAAGTAACACTTACTGGATAGCGCTATAGCTCTATCTCCTTGGAACTCCATCTTGAACAGCCCAGGTTCTCTGTTACTCCATTGGTCCCATGCGAGCCAGTTGCGCTTATCTTTCTCGTATGTCACACGTTGTCTAGCTTCACCAGCGCGTCTAGGCTTTCATCGTTAGGCTGTACTATCCGTTTGTTTTAGCACTCACACCTATGTACATACTGTCCGTATCCATCTGAATTAGTTCAAAGTCCTTTCTCGATACGTACTTGTCTAGGAAGTCGTAATAGAACTCTAACATTCTCAGCTTGGCTAGTTGGTACATGGCTATCCCACAGTGAAACGGTCTCTTAACAGCACACTTAGCCTTCCTACTAGATATCTCATACGCGTCTCCGATCTCTTCCAGATCTTCGAAGAACGCTGAGCGTAGTGCTTTATCCACACAGCTCTCATTTTTAGTGTACGTAGTGTTAAGGTGTCTCTTTGGTGCCTCAATCATCTTACCACAACACGAATTACCAACCAACTTCATTATTTATTTCAGCTACCGGCTTCTTCGACTCATCTACGTCTCCAGCCTTCGTAGTCTAGGATCGTTTATCTGGACCTGTGGAGGCCGGTTATCACTAGCCCGTGCTCTAGATACCATTTTCAACAGCGGGGCATACAGCAGCATCTTTTTTGCTGACAGCGTGCCCACTAATTTTTTTCCGTCTCCTCGATTCCTGCCTGTGTTTTTCAGATACTGGAGCATGTGCTCCGGAACCTCCTCCTCTTCAACTACCCTGTTTAGGGACAGCGGAGACATCTCTTCAAACTTTTCTCTCAGGCTTTTTGGGACTTCTATATCCACCTCGGCGAACCCGAACCAGTAATCACTTCCCCTGTGTACCCGTTGGCAGAACTTGTCTATGATCTTTTGGTTGTGGGGTGTGTTATTGTGGTGTATAGTTTCCTTACCGCACGGCATCTCTTTTTTGAGTGTCGACAGGTACAGGGCGTTAGCGTCGTACCCGAGGACTGCCTGACACGGTTTCCCTTCACCCTTATTGTTTGGGCGTATCTTAGAAACACCTGCCTCGGCGTATCTGGTGAACACGATAGACGGTCCTCCGACTAGAGTTCCCTGTAACATCTCGTACGTCTCTTTCTCTGGGGCGTACAGCTGGCCAGTCTTCGGTCCGGATCCAGCTTTTCCTGAGATACCAGCACTTGCCGACGCCGTTCCTCGCATCAGATATTGGATGGCTACTCCTGGTAGGGTAACGGCGTCTTTGAATATATCTACTCCTCTATGTTTGTAAAAGTCACACTTCTTACCTAATGCCTCTAGAAAAGGTGATATGTCGAGATCGTTGTAGTATCTCACCCAGTCCTTAAATGTTCTCATTCCTTTCTCCTCGAAAATTCTCCTGCACTCCTCCAGCTGCTCCTCGGTTACCAGCATCTCACATCTGAGTTTGGAATACCAGTGCTCTATGTCAGGGAGCCCTTGATAGTCTAGCTTGTCTACAGAATCCAACCACTCATACGGGAAGAAATACTTTTGAGATGAGCAGTCGTATGCCTTAATCCACTTATCGTAACTGACTCCCGGACCAAGATACAGGAGAACGTCCATTAATCTGAATTCCGGAGTGAATAGGAATATGGTGTCGTTAGTCCGCTTGCCTACCATAACTTTCGTGGTCGTGTCTGCCAGCTTGCCCACCAGATGTTTCTTGATGAGGTTGATGTCATACCTACTGCAGTAGAAACCCAACACTGGGACCTGATCTATCCACATGTTTATCTCATCCACTTGGCGAGGCCTGAGGTGCTCCGTGTCCTCGAACCTGTACCGGCGACCAACTTCTTCGCGAATGTCCCTACCCCTCTCCTGCAGATCTTCTATGAACTTACTTACGAGTTTGGCAGGATCCGTGTCACAGATGTGAGATACGGTTCCGGACAGGCTGTCCCCTATGCTAACGCTTACGTAACGGGCACGTGCTCTGTCTCGTACGATAGGTCTGGTGTTTGGTCAGTCCTCCCTTCCTTACTCTAGCCTTTCCCCTAGCCAGTTTTAGCATGGCGCGGCGCCATGCCCGAATTCTCGGGCGCCATGCCCGAAATCTCGAGCGCCATGCCCGAATTATCGGCCGCCATGCGCCCTAAATCCGACGCGCCATGCCCAGAAATTTATACAATCGCCGATTTTCTCGTGTATCGGCCCAATGTTCCAGGATTTAGAGGTCAATTAATTAGCACTGGTCAGAGAATTGGTACTGACCACCCTTGCCACTGTGTGTAACGATGCCCCGTGGCGACTTTAGGTCAGTTAACAGTTAAAGCCAACACGTTAATATCCCTCCCTACACAGAATTTTTGCCGATTACGAGAGGGAATCTAACTTGAAAGACGGCCTTGTCATATGGTTCCGATATATGTCGGCTTGATCGGGAAAACAAAGTAATGTCCATTTGGAATTAATTACTCAGACGTGTACTTATAGGCCATGAAAACAAATAATTCAACCGCACAGGCAATGTATACTCAATGAACTACGTCACGCTTATCCAAAATGCCGTCCGTCAAACGAAAATTAAAAGAATTGGAACGTGATAATGCCAAGGTCGCCAAAACGAACACGTCCATTGCATCATTTTTCGGGGTCGACACTAGGTGAGTAATATGAATATATATTTATACTTGTACTAATTTTAATGTTATACGGAATATATATAACCAACGGTAACTATTTAACATGCGTGTACTTTTATATTGTATAGCAAATTATGTCGTATCGATCGCCGATATGACATACGTAGAGCGGGTGGACAACACGACTTCCCTGTTAACATAATAAACTGTACCGGAATGCGTAGCCATGATTCGCTTTCTATATTTAGCAAGTGACGTTACAAATACAGTATCACGCTAAGCATGTGCTACATTTCACGTGACCCAATAGAATCAATATTGCTCGCAGATTCAGCACTCCAGTTAACATGCGTAATTTGACAATTTCCTGGCATTTTTTCTTATTTCTTCATTGACAATAGCAAATTGGATGTTCAGTTGAATCGTCTGACGGTAACGAGTTGAAAACACGTCCGGTATTGTTTTCGGTTAGCGAATGAATAAACAAAAATAAGTTTATCAAAGTACGCACCGTAACTCACGTTCTGATCCAATTGAGAGGCGCCGCGACATAACGTACCATAGGAATTTTGGTTTCACCGTAAAATGGTTTTGAAACAGAACATATTTTTTCGTAAATAATGTAAAAAAATACGAACATTTCAGAGCAAATGTGAAATTAAATTCCGCATTTGCTCTGGACTTCGCGTCAAATTCTGACGTCATTTGCAGAAATTAAGTTAAATTTTCGAAACCGTTTCGGCGAAAAAAATTCCAAATACCCGAAGGTACGGTATGTCGTGGCGCGTCTCAATTGTGAGATTGAATAAATGGGTCAGCTCACCGCGATAAATTTGTTGTGTGCATTTTTTACATATTGACACCGTTGTTGTATACGAGTCATAGTTCTCTATGGTAGAAAATGACAAGTTTGGAGTTGTTTAGAATCGTGGAAACGATTCTAGAGCTCTCACAACTTGCCATTTCCCCGACGTGTGTCATTTCCATTTGTTGCTATGCCAATTAAATTAAATTTGGCGATCCGAACGCAACGCTTTCAATCGTACTGTGTTCGATAAGCGTCTAGCTGATCTAAACCGATCAAATATTTGCATTACGGTATGCACGCTATATCGATCGGAACAACTCGGATTATTTTTGTTTATATCAATACTACATATCGCCTTGACACATTCAATGTGTAGATAGAGTGAAATCCCCAGAATATCGAAAGTGAAACTAGATTTCCCGATTCTAAAATAGATACGATGACTGCCAGTTACGTTCACTTCGCGCGTATACAGCTTCGCACCGGCGAGGAATTGGTCGCGCCGATCGGCCCAACGATCAAAGGGACCTTACGAAATATGTACAATAGTACAATATATGATTGAGGGGGGGATAAATGGGTTGTCTGTATGTATGTTCGTCCGTCTGTCTGTCCGTCTGCCATTTTGGTTTGTCAAAGTGTGTGTATCTCCAAAAGTGTTAGATCATCGTGTGAAGCTGCGCATCTGGTTTGTTGGATGCAGATGATCCAGTGCAGGGGGCGGGAGGCACATATCAAATACTCAACTGAAAGTATTTTGTTTCAGCGCAGAAACCCAGTCCCCAGAAACTACACCCGGCACTGAATGTGTAGAAGTGGAATCCCCAGTCAAAACTACCACAGGTCAACATGAACCCGTGGGCGCCGTACCGAGAACTCCGGAAATCTCCAAACATCGACTAAATTCCGGACACAGGCGATCGTTTAATCCAAAGTGGATCATTGACAGGCCATGGCTGGTATTCAAGAGTGAAGAGACGGCCGATGGAGAAATCGGCGATGCGATGTTCTGCTCGTTATGTCAAAAGTGGGACACTGTTGGATCCAATGGAACTAAAGTATGGACGACAGTTGGCTGTGTCTCTACACGACTTGATATAGTTATCGGGCATGGACGGTCCCCCATGCACAAGGAATCGGTAGCCAGTGAGCTCACCAGTGAAGCTGGTATTCAGGCAAACGTGGAAAAAATTAATTCCAAGGAATATGCCGGTTTGTTAGATGCCCAGAAACTGTTGTACTTCCTCATCAAACATAACCTCCCTCATACCACATTGTTCAAGCCTCTAATGGAACTATGCGTTGACCTCGAGCTACCAATCTCCCATACCTATCACAAGGCAAGAATGCAACCTACACAAGCCATAGAATTGTGGAAGAATACCTGGACTGTCAAGCGGAAGTAGTTAAGGAGACAGTGGAGGAAAAAATGAAATCATCAGACGGGTATGGCCTAATGCTCGACGAATACACAGATAATAGTGCTAGGAAGCACTTGGCACTAGTTGGCAAATACTTAGACAATGGTTGTTCAAAACTAGCATTCCTTAAGGACATTCAAATCCCAAATGGTACTGCCGACACTATATATACTTCAACCAAGGACTTCTTGGAGAAGGACACTTCAATTACTTTGAAGAAAATGACGTCTTTTGCTAGTGATGGACCCTCAGTGATGGTTGGTAAGAAGAATGGTGTGGTTGCCAAGCTGAAACAAGACAATCCTGCTGTCATCACCACTCACTGTATGAACCATCGCCTCCAACTTGCAGTGGCAAAAGCATTCAACAGTGTGGCCGCCATTAAGAAAACAGACGAAGTTCTCTCAGCCGTATTTAAGTATTATCACTACTCGACAGTGAGAACTGAAAGTCTGAATGCAATCCAGACAACCATGCGAGAAATGGGCGAGCTTGAAAGCGCAACAAATCTGACAATGAAACGGGCTGTGCACACCAGATGGCTGAGTCATGAAAAGGCGGTACAGACAGTGAGAAAGCTATACATCCCCATTTGCCATGACCTGCAGAATGCAGTTGCTGATGGCCGCGACAAAAAAATGAAAGACGGAACCGGAATACCAGCCTCCTCACTACTGAAAATAATGCGGAACTATCAGAGTGTTTACTTCATTCACTTGCTCTGTGATGTGTGTGCTGTCCTAGCTTCCTTGACTCGACTGTTTGAACGAGAAGAAGTGGATCTCTCCATCATTGAGCCAAAGGTACAAGCGACAATCACAAACATCAGCAGAATGAAGACGAAGCCAGGTCCCTACACAGCCAAGGTCACTGACACCGTCAAGGAGATGAATGTCACAGTTGACATGGAGTCAGTGACTAAGGCAAGAGATCAATTCATCGACAACCCCTCACCGAGATGATGGAGGAGCGGATGGAAAACTCGGACCTGATAAATAAATTGTCCACACTCAACCTCACCCAGATGTCCCCAGACAATGCCACCTTCTATGGGGACACGGAAGTTACCGAGCTGGCGGATCATTTCAACATGGACAGTGACCAGACCCTGCTGGAGTGGAACGAACTGAAGGAAGTGTTTAAGGACGAGGCTGACCGCTGCACACCTCGTCACATTCTCCAGACACTGACACAGAAAAAACCAACATTGGGATCCTGCTACCAGAACATAGTGAAATTGCTTGGTGTGGCAGAGACATTGATAATTTCAACTGCTCCAGTTGAAAGGGTCTTCTCCAAGGTTTCCCTAATTGTCACCGACCACCGGAATAGGCTTCCTTGTGCCGACAACAAATAAACTATTGATGGTGTCACTGAACACAGAGTCTGTCAAGGACATCGACTTGGACAAAGTTGTGCACAGATTTATTGAAATGAGGAAGAGGAGAATACTATGACTATGTTGACACAAATAACTGTTGTTTTCTATGTGTCTATGTGTTTATGTTCAGAGTTCAGCCTCCTGATCAAATGTTCACATGTACTATACATTATGATGATGTTGCTATTACTTTGCATTTTGATTAAAATATCAACATATGATATATCATTGAATTTAAACAGTGTTTAACGGCGTTTCTCTAATGCCCCCTTTTGGTCGACACACCGCGCAAAAATGCCCTTTTATTTTTGTTTTACCATGCCCTTTTTCCATCCTGGGGGAAACACTACTTACTCAGATACGCTTCAAAATCGTATACTATCTGGTACGGGTACAGTGTGGTGGGACATCCTGTCTTAATCGTAGCGCCGGTTCTGTTATACTTACACTCCCACATTATCACTAGGTTAACTCCTGCTTCACGGATCTCTTTATCCCGCTTGTTGCTGGTGCGAAACTCGTACCATCTCGCCGGGTGATGTTTCGGACAGCCGTGCCAGAAACACCCGTGATACTGGTACACCGTGTTATTTTCCTTGCAGTATCCATCTACTGGAGATCCACAGATCCACCTCCCCGCCGTGCCCACACTGCTCGTGGTGGATGTGCACGTTCTCCTCACTCTCAACAGACGCCATCCAATCAAGTGCCCCTAGGCTTCCAACACTCTTTGGGTAGAAGGCCTTCTCGAACGCGGAGCGAGGGCGCTCGATAACTTTCCCTTCGCATACGGCGTGTGTCTCGCCCTTCATGCACTTGGGTCCGTGCCGAGTAACGTTACTAGCCTTCGTGAACCTCTGTTTGCAAGTGTCACAGGCGTACGTTTTCGACAGACCTTTTAGGTTTTTTAATCAGGAACGCGTGGTTTTTGTAGATGCCTATCGTCATATGCTTCGTACCTACCTCCTCATAGTGTGCTGGTGCCTTCCTCAACCACCATATTCCACTCTCGGTTGGCTGATATACTTCTATACCCACCTTAAACTTCTCCTCAACTTTTTTCAGCTCGTCTAGCGGAATAGGCCCAGGCTCTCTCTTACCGAAATACTTAGCACTCATCTCTCTGGCTTGGGCGGTACACCTGTCTGGGTAAGCCCCGTCGTGAATGGCCAGGCACCTGAATAGACACAGCTCATCGTTGTATTTGTCTAACGAGTACATACCTTTCTTATTCCTCAACCAGTCTGGGAGAGGTCCACCAGCCGCGTGTTTGGAAGTCAGCCCGAGATCTACTCCTCATGTTCCCTGCACTAGTTTTATATAAACCTGCTCCCACCTCACGAACGTCCATTTCGTGTTGGGCCTCTCGACTTTATCTATATCCATCCTCTTTTTAGCTCACCTGAGCGAAGCTCATGTGAGCTATTGCTACCGCAATGTGTCCGTCGTCCGTCGTCGTCCGTCGTCGTCCGTTAACATTTTCAAACGTCTTCTCCTCGGTAACCATTGGGTCTATAGTCACCAAACTTCATGGTCATGGTCCTTAGGTAGGGGGATTACAAAATTGTTAAAATGACGTCATTATGTAATCCAAGATGGCCGCCGTCTAAAAATAGCACAAATTCTTAAAAAATCTTCTTCTCAAGAACCGCCAACCGGATTTCGATAAAACTTGGTAGGAATGATCGATGTACATTGCTCTTTCAAAGTTGTTAAAATGGTGACCCCGGGGTCAAAAATGGGTGTGGCCCGTGGGGTCAAATTTTATTTTTGACTGAATATGGTTATGTCATATATCAAATTGAAGGTATCAATGAGGCGATCACTCTGGTGCATTTTTTGTCGAAATCGGATTGTTATGTCATCCAAGATGGCCGCCGAAAGGTCAAAAGGTCGTTCTTTTATTAGAGATTTCAAAATTCTTCTTCACATGAACCGCTTGGCCCATAGTAGCCAAACTTAAAAGTTATGGTCCATGGGTGAAGCCTTTTCAGATTTGTTAAAATGGAGGTCATCGCTAATCCAAGATGGCCGCCGTCTAAAAATAGCATAAATTCTTAAAAAATCTTCTTCTCATGAACCGCTAGCCGGATTTCGATTAAACTTGGTAGGAATGATCGATGTACATTGCTCTTTCAAAGTTGTTAAAATGGTGACCCCAGGGTCAAAAATGGGCGTGGCCTGTGGGGTCAAATTTTATTTTTGACCGAATATGGTCATGTTATATATCAAATCGAAGGTATCAATCAGGCGATCACTCTGGTACATTTTTTGTCGAAATTAGATGGTCATGTCATCCAAGATGGCCGCCAAAAGGTCAAAAGGTCGTTCTTTTATTAGAGATTTCAAAATTCTTCTTCACACGAACCGCTTGGCCCATGGTGGCCAAACTTCACAGTTATGGTCCATGGGTGAAGCCTTTTCAGATTTGTTAAAACGGAGGTCGTCGCTAATCCAAGATGGCCGCTGTCTGAAAACAGCACAAATTCTTAAAAAATCTTCTTCTCATGAACCGCTAGCCGGATTTCGACGAATCTTGGTAGGAATGATCGATGTACAATGCTCTTTCAAAGTTGTTAAAATGGTGACCCCGGGGTCAAAAATGGGCCTGACCCGTGGTGTCAAATTGAGGTCAACTTTTATTTTTGACCGAATATTGGTGAAGCCTTTTCAGTTGTTAAAACGGAGGTCATCGCTAATCCAAAATGGCCGCCGTCTAAAAATAGCACAATTTTTTTTAAAACACATGAACTCAATGTCACATTCTCCTCTGGTGTTCATGGAGTCAGGTGAGCGAGTTAGGGCCATCATGGCCCTCTTGCCTCTTGTTCTCGTTATCTTTCGCCCATTTCTCTACTTCACCTAAGGAGTCCATCCACCTACTCCCCCCAAGATTCTTATTAAATATTATCGTCTTTGCGCTACCTCGGTGATCTTTTTCCTCAATGTGTTGTTGTTTGTAGGAGTATGAATATCTTAGGTGGAAGTTTGTTGTCAGATGAGAAGTTAATTTCTCTACTATCCTATCAGGTACAGTGCGACCCCGTTAGTACACGCTTCACTATAACACGAATTCGGTTAGTACACGGTTGTGCCTTGGCTCTCGAATTTTTTTCCTATTTGTATATCAAAATCGTGTTAAATTTGTAACACGACTATTGTCAGAAATCGTGTTAAATTTGCGATTCTTTCCCAAATTAGACCCAAAATGGACGATTTTTATAGCCTCCTTTTATCTCACCGATGTGAATGTGCAGCTGATCACGTTTGCACATTTCGTAAATTAATCCGAGCAAACTGGGAATAAGATCAGTAAGACCAGTAACAAAGCAGTGCTAATTGTTATGTGCTCGATTTCATTTTTCCGGCATGCGTTCGCGCTCACCATTGGTGGAATATTAATTAGGTGTAAAGGCTGACCAATCGGAGATCGCGTATCAGTCGCGCAGATTAACTCGACCCAGATTAACTAAATTGTAACAGCACTGCCCACGCCCCCGCGCATGTACACAAATGTGTACGTGACAACTGGCCTTGTTTCGCTACGTCATAATTGAGCCAGTGCATGAGATAATCAACTTTATTATATACGGTAACTGAGATTTTCGCCGAGAATGATTTGACTTTTTTCTGCTAATATATCTGAAAGTTGATAACATTTTCAGAGCAAATGCGTAATAATTACTAATTTAATATTCGTCAACATTCGATATCGTTTACAGAAAATGTACACTATTATCAGATTCATCTTCATCGAAAATCTCGCGTGATAAGCCTGATTACCTCATGAACTGGCGCAATATTATAACGCGTCTGGCAAAACATGTCTAGACAGGTCTGTACTCAAACCCACAGGTGGAATAGTCGGACGTGTGACACAAAGAAAATGACCATTACAAAAATATCCATTACCCCACCCACTTGATCTCGTTCTATTATTAACGTCATGTACAATACGATACCAGGTGGGTGGGATAATGAGATTTTTTTAATAGGCATTTATTTTGGTGTCATAGGTCCGAGTCTTCCACCTGTGCTCACCATATAAGTAAACACAGATTGCAACGCACGAGCTTGTCCGTGATGTTGCAGCTGATGGAACAGGATATCGGTCATTGGGTCATTGCGTCATCATTACTACACTTTTTTTCTACACGCGTTTACAATAATGGATTGCACGGACCTGCGTAGATCTACATTCTACATGAACATGATGAATAAATAAAACATGACGTTAACAATTCTTGGATTCAATATATTTATTATATGCGAAGATAACAGTGAAAACTTATGGCATATTATAGGCATTGGCGACGTCGTTCATTCGCAGTCACAGTGTACAGTGTACATGTATTTTTTGTTGACATTATGATGCGTCTTGGGCGAGAACGGATATAGCACGGTTCGGATAAGCAACACGGAAGGTTGTATGTCGCCGGACTTCCGTGTACTAACGGGGTCGCACTGTATTTCCTTTTCTACGTGTTTCCTAAATGAGAACGTGAACGTGCGTCTACCCTGCTCGACTTTCTCCATCTCTTCGTCTCTAACAGCTAGAATAGCCTCGCCCTCGTCAGCTATTGCGTGTAGGAGGGTGGTTTTAAGTTTACGCTTTGGTTTAACTACGGCGGGGGAAGCCGGCAGGGCGGCCGTTCTCAATCCAATTATACTCTCTACTTGTAGTCGTTTTCCTATTTGAGTGGTTAACTCCTGAGACCCCAAGACGGTATTTGTGAAGGCACCTCTGGAGTATGCCCTACCTACTTGACGTGTAAACGCCTCATTCTTTATGGCGTTTATCAGCTTTGTCAACCCCCTAACTCTCAACCGTTTACCATAAGTAATCCGTAGAGATTCGGCTTCTCTTCTCAAACTTTCTATTACTGCTCTAGTTTCTGGCGTTATCATATTTTCTGTATATACTTTTGTTATAACCTATGAAATTTATCTGTTCAATTGGACGTGAAAAATTTACATCATGTTTTTTTCACGTCCAATTGAATATAAACATATACATATACATGTACATATACAGATATAATGGAGTGTGTGACTTGTAAGACTTTTGCGTGTAAAGAGGGGGGGGGGGGTACCTACCTACGAAGGCATCTATCGAGACGTAGAAAATTTCCTTGTGTCGCCCCACAATTCCAATGCCCAAGATGCCCTTGTAAATTCGTTAGTGCCCAAACTCTTTGTAGACATAAGCAACTGCGCTGCCAGGTGGCTAAAGGTGAACGTGGTAGACTAGAGTTGGTAGAATTAGTTGCTGATCTACGGAATAAATTAGCTGTATTGGAGGAGGAAAATGCGGTGTTGGAATATAAAATATCCCAATCTCCAATATAATTGGGACTACAAGACCACTTTCTCATTCAATACCACCACCAACTTTTGTTGGTGGTGGGAGCTACAACACCTCAATAACAGCACAATGGTTGCTGTTATCATTTTGTCTCCCTCTATACTACTTGTCTGTCCAAGTTCAAGGTCACCCCGACTAAAAATAGATTGTTTATTCTCCAATATTGTGGTTTCCGCATGATAGCTCCAATACTACATGGCTGATCCCCACCAAACTTCACATATGCATTCATGTTGATCAGGTGAAGACGCCCATTGACCTCAAGATCACGGGTGCTTGATTACTGTTTTGTTTTTGATAGCTCACCAGCGCCTTGATTTACAAACAATTTTCTATGTTTGATTGATTTTACTGTAATTTATCTCGGATAATAATGTCTTTTCATGATTACAAAGCATAAATATGTCTTGACATACTCATATAGCTGACTTTGTCATACCTCTCTAAGCCAGACACCTCTAAGCCAGACACCCTGGGAACCTCCACTGTATTAATATTAAAGTAACATTTTGTAGCAGAATGTATTAACCTTTTTCATGCTGAGGATACGCGATTATGTTTGCAGAAAATCCTAAATATTTTCCTTCTATGCGCTCAGAAGTATAGTTCGCGACCACCATTTGAACTGTCTCGTCGACAAGGTTCAAATGAGTGGTCACAACATATACTTTCATTGAGGAATATCAAAAATAAAAATAAAATATTTAATAAATTTATAAACCCGTGGAGGTGTATTCCGAAATGAATGGGATTCCAAAAGGAATGGGTTAATATTGGTTATTTAACTCTTTGCATGCTAGCGGTCAAAATATCCGCCAAACAAATTTAATACGAGTATATGTTTTATTTCTCTCTGTAAATATGTCTTGAAATTCCAAGACATATTCATGACATTTATAAGAAGAAATAAAAGAAAATATAATGAATTGTCATTGCTATTTTTTAACTATTTATAGCCCACAAATTTCCCAGCATGCAAAGAGTTAATTACCCAGTATGTAAGTTACTACTGTTTGTTCCACGTTTGCCTGCCAACATACTTTTGGCTACGAATTTACACTCATTTAATCTGAAAAATATTTAAATGTAGGTACATATAGTGATTTTATTGCAAAGAAAACTCATTTTCCTATGGGAATGTAACATGGGATGAAAGAAGCTGGAGAGTAAGTGTAAGGTGGAGGGTCGAAATCTTTTTTTGAAAATTGACACCGAAACCTGGCTATATAGCTTGGAAATGGTGTAACAATGAAAAGTTAGATTTTGAACCCTTTCGTATTGAAGGTCTTGTGTTCAGTCCATGCTCTTTGTGTGAAAAAATACATTCATAGTTTCGTATTTCCATCCCACTTGAAAGTGGAATCTGATTAATTAATTTTCCATTTTTTCTCTCAATGTTTTCTCCAATGGAAATAATCCTAAAGTGCTGTTAAACCATGCATTTATAGCTCTCGACAAAATATAAATAAATTATAAAGCCAGTTTTCCTTCCCACATTCTCAGGGTTAAAATCTTTCACATCTTTTCCAATGGAAAAGGGATTGGTTGTGGCCTCGGGGTTCGAACACCTGACTTTCAATCCGGAGGTTGTGGGTTCCAACCTCGCCTTAGGAAAATACTTTCATAGACTTTTCATCCTACTAGCAGGGATTCTGCTGGGGAAAATAAAAAAAATCGCCACTTCAAAAAAAAACAATTGGCGATAAAAAATTACAATTTTCGAAAAGAAATAAAAAAAATAATAATAATTTTTTCTCGAAAATTACAATTTTTTATCGCCAATTGTTTATTTTTATCGCCAATTGCGAAAGTGGCGATCGCCAGCGGAATCCGTGCTACTAGTCTTTCGCATGAGACTTGAAACCGAGGTCCCGTCCATAGATGACATTAGCTCGTTGCTGGATGTTCAACACATTCACCATCACTTTTTCCAGTGGAAGATCCGTCGGAAAACTTCCAGAGATTACGCGACTACGTGGACGCCCGGAATTGCATGAAACTGAAGAGTTTCAAGCCGAGTAAACTACGAGAGGGTTACAATGACGACATGCCTTGGGAGGCCCGGGAAAAACTGAAAATTAACAGGGTACGATAGTATGGGCAGGTGTAATACAGTGATACCTCACAAAACCGGACACCCTGGGGACCTGTTGATAGGCTGTCAAACACCAATAAACAAACAAACATAAGCATAACAAATGTCTTGTAATGTCTGTTTCCTTGATTGGATCTGCTTGATATTTCGCACACACATTGCTTTAATGGTCCTACGTCCCTGTGACAAATCCACGATCGTCCCGACCCCGGTAAGCCCAGGGTCAAGGTTGCTTACGAAACCTTAACGCTTGGGTAAATGTCTTATAATTTCTGTTTCCTTGCACGGATCTACTTAATATTTCACACACGTATTGCTCTAATTGTCCTCTACCGCCATGTGAAAAATCCACGATCATCCTGCCCTCGCCAAGCCCAGGGTCAAGGTCAGACATTGAGGGCGTTCAAAACTTGGGTAAGTGTCTTATAATGTCTGTTTTCATGCATGGATTTGCTTGATATTTCACACACCCATTGCTCTGATGGTCTGCTTTCATGCTTTGATGAATACAAATGGAACGGGTGGGTGGCAGGTGGGAGCACGCGATGGGTAATTTAACGATCGGGGTTCATCCTTACCGGAATCCCGACTGGAAACATGGTTTGGCCCTCACATAATTCTTTGGCATTTTCTATGTGACAGTTGAATCTGGTTATACCCCTTATGTGAGTATTACGATATTCGTAATACTATTTTACGGGAAGAGGCCAAGTGACTTTGGTGTGGTATGGACCTGGCACCTGGTCAGGTTATTCTAATTTCAGGGCTGAATATATTTGTTCTCGATGTAAATATTCCGTTCTGATTTTGGGATTTTCCCCCCAATGCAGCAGGTTAAAATGGGATCGAACCCGTTTGCCCGGCCTTACATGACCTTAGCTGTTGATAGGCCGTTAAACACTAATAAACAAACAAACAAATGGAACGTATTATGTGTTCACCTTGTACGTGTGGGTGGACGGGCACAGCTTGTCCACACAGTAACTCAGTTCTTCTTGATTGTACATGTTTATCACGATAAGATGAAGAAACCTATTTTTTTTAAATTTGATGACTTATCTCCCCTTGGCGACCATTTTTCATTTTCACATTCTTTATCCTTGTCTGCACAATTACTCGAGTTCTACTTTACAGAGCATAACCATTTTAGTATACATGTTTAAACAGCAAATGAAAAACCTTATTGATTTTTCAGATGACTTAACTCCCATTGGTGGCCATTTTTAATTTTCATTTTTCTCACAGTTCTACAGATATTAACCAAATTTGACAAATTTGTCATGGCAAGAGGGAGAACCAGTATATCTCGCCTTTTTCACTGGCTATGCCTCGACTGGCGTATATCTGTGTATTATACTTGTTCACTGATGTTACAGAAACAAACACGGCGCATATACGAGATACTCCGCCTGAAGGCGACAGATGGCAGCAACAAGGACCAGTATAGACAGTACCGACTCGAGATCAAGAAACGTCTCAACCTCCCATTCCAGGTACGTCCAAAGATGACGAAAAGTTCATAGCAAATGCGGAATCGAAACTTGTATATTTTGTAAATATTGCACATGTTCTTAAATTACAAAAGTCATATGATGTGTCTCGTATAAGGCTGTTTGGGGTGGGGGGGGGGTGGTTTGGGTAGGGTATTTAGGGTATTTTCTCTGGTAGTATTTAGACTTTTCGGGTGGTTAAAAACACACAAAAAATGTGGACACAATTTTGACACAATTTGTTTCGGGACACCCCTATATCAAATAGGGGTTACCCAAAACAAATTGTGTCTAGATACATTGTGATTGTGATAAACAACCATTCTAACCGTAAGTATTTGGACATTCTTTCCTGTGAGAAACCATATGTTAATGTGCGTTTCCCAGAATAAATTGTGTGCGAATATTTAGGGTTATTGCGGTATGCGAACTGTGAAATACCGACACAAACAATTTCACTTTCTCTTTGAAAGGTTCAACAATTCTGCTAAAACCAGTTGGCCGATTCACTAAACTTTGTACGACTAAAATATTTGTAAGTGCAGAATTGTTGTTGAACATTATAGGAATGAATTGCCTTTTTGTGGAATTTATCAGGGTATAAACTTGGTATATCCCAGTAAAGTCCCACGCCAAACTACTTTCCGTAACCGTGAGGCGCAGTTTAAATAATTCTTAAGAAACGGAAAATAAACACATTTTCTTGATGAATTTATTTCAAATGCTGGAATTATAGGGAATGAATGGCCTTTTTGTGGAATTTATCGGGGATATAAACTTTGAAAAGTCGCGGGAATACTGGACGAGGCCTTCCGGCCTTCGTCCAGTATTCCCGCGACTTTTCCAAGTTTATACCCCGATAAATTCCACAAAAAGGCCATTCATTCCTATAATTAAACACCACTAAAGAAACGAACAAACAAACTATATGACAGCTGTTGCTGGGTCGTTAAACCCATTCACTTTTTTCACTTTCTCCTCAGAAAAATGGGCGGGACTTCGATAAGCTACAGAAGGCGTTACAACCGGACGAGCTGAACGCGACACTGAGTTGTATGACGATCGAGCAGCGACATCAGTATCTGGAGAAGGCATTTGATGAAACCGTGAACGTTTATAGACACGTTATAGACCGACTTCTCACATGCTGAGTGGGCGGTAGAGGTTTTTGGTCAAGACGGATATGTGGCTGTGTCTGGAGAATGGGGCTACTGGGATTTGTGACCCGTGTAGCTCCTGATCAAATAGCACACTCCGGTAGCCTGATAAGGAACTATATTGCTTGTTAGAAGCAGGACAGGTGTTTCGTTTACGGAATGGCGAACAGTGCAGATACTGATCAGACAGGCTGATCTGGATCTACACTGGTTGCAAAAACCCATAAGCTTATTTCTCCAGTCACAGTCACATGTCAGTCAATTTCACTGAAATGCCACTAGTCTAGTTAAATGCACTTTGAGGGAGTGAATACTTATTAGTGCTGAACTATTATTTTGTATAAAACAAATGCGTGTGTATATTTTGATAAATACAAATATTTATTATTCACATAGTGTATTTATTACATTATCACAACCATGTTTTTGTCGCACCAGCTTGCGGATATAGTCGGCACTTTGGCGTCCGTACATGCATCCAGTTAAAGCTTTTGGTTAAAGTTGTTCGGTATACTATCACAGCCTCGGCGGGCGCGACATGCGGGCCACGGCCATCTAATTTTTTTTTTTTTATTAAAAAAAATTATTTTGTCATAGAAGTATTAATTAATTCTAAATAGAAAATGACTCCTTGAAAGTGCATTAGCTAGGTTAGTGCACTTAGCCCGTTTGATGAAATCGGCTACTGATCAGGCACAATGCAGTTTGCTATAAATGAGGTTGGGACATTCTTGATGTGTTTAACAACAATTCTAGATGCATTTTACGACATAATTACAGCTTTGTCTGGATGCACAAGTGTGCTAGTTCTTCAAGAGTTGGGTTGGCTTGATAGCCTACTGGTAGAGCGTTGGACTTGCTGGAGGTTGTGGGTTCAATCACCGACCTAGGCATGAAATAAATACTTTCATAGTATTTCCATCCCACAGGGAGCCGTTTCACCTAAACATCGTACGACTAAAATGTTCGTAAGTGCAAAGTTCGGATCGTCCGGAAATTCCAATAATTGTTCACAAGAAGACACTGTTAATGTGAAATTTACAGACTATCATAATTTTGCACTTACAAACATTTTAGTTGTACGAAGTTTAGTGAAACGGCTCCCTGGTGCTTCGGATGAGACTTGAAACCGAGGTATCGTCTCTATAGGACCGTAGCTGTTGCTGGGACGTTAAACCCTTTCACTTTCTTTGTTTAAAAAGTTAAATACCGTATTGATCCTAATATACGCGTCGGGGCGCATTGTAAAACACGAGATCGGCCCAACTCATCACATAACGGGGGTAATCAATACTTGCGGTGTGGTAATATTCCTACCCTTTTACACTGCACTTCCTCCAACTGGTATCGATGTTTATTCGGTATGACTGGTAACCGTTTGTGGCGAATTGCACATTAAAATTACAATGCTGCAGGTTGATATTTGGACCCAGTACTGTGTCCCAGATAATACGTGAGATGATGTGTATCGCCATATGGCCCGATGGGACTTCATCCCTCGACACTTCGACCTGAACTGATTTACATTTTGACCCGATCAAATAAATTTACATATGGCAGAATTTGAAAATTAGCGGGGGAGAGTATAATAGGGCAGGCATTGTACTAGGATGAAATACGCCAAGTCCCTATTGTCGTGAAGTCTGGTGAGGGGGGGAGGTCGCATGTTTTGGCATTATTCTCGTAAAAGGCGGTGGAGAACATTGTCATCTGCCGTTTTTCATTTTTAACTTATTTAAAATAAAAACATGTTTTGGCATAGGATACAATTCTCATGTGCTGTCGAAACATCTTTTCATCGAGAAAAAAATAAAATAAAACATAAACGGCAGATGACAAAAATCAAATCATCATTGGAGTTAATTATTGTTTCACATGCTGACCTTATATGTGGCTGTGACTGGAGAAATGGGGCTTATTGGCTTTTGCAACCAGTGTAGATCCAGATCAGCCTATGCATCCAGTCTGATCAGGATCTGCACTGTTTGCCATTCCATCTATGAAACACCCATCTTGCTTCTAACAAGCAATATAGATATTGTTATTAGGAGCGTGCTATATGATTCGGAGTTACACTTGTCACAAATCTGATAAGCCCCATTTTTCCAGTCACATTTTTCCAATGTCTTGTCCAGAATGTATCTACTGTGGAACCAGGGCTCCAGATAAGGAATTAGTAATTGAGTAGTGTCACTCCATCATTTCTGTAATTGAGTATTGTCCATCATTTCTGAAGCAATTAGGTATTTCAAAAATTTAATTTGGTAAAATAAAATCACACTACTGTTTATACATCAACAGACAGCAATTATTGAATAGTTTCCTTCGAAACTAATGAAATACCAAGATGTGTTTTCATGGAAAATAAGACAAATCTGCTATATTTGTGGTCTGTTTATTGTTTTCTGCAGCATGATAAAGGTACCACAAAATTCTTATTGATACTCACTACTTCTGATTGCAATTGGGTTTTTGACAATTTTAATTAGGTATTTAAGCAAATACGCAGCTTATCTGGAGCGCAGGGAACACATTGTCGTGTATGGATATGATGTTATCGAGATGCTAACTAGTTGTTGCATGGCAATATGATCAGGGCCCGCGCTTATAAAGATTTCTGACCATGTACATGTACTGTGTTCTCGTTCTCAAAATAAGGAAGTTTGATTGGCCGAGACTGAGCTGTGCTCAGTATCGGCCAATCAAACTTCCTGATTTTGTAGGAATTTTGAGGACATACAACGATTGTTTTATAAGCTCGGGGCCCAGGTGAAAATTAGCCATTAAATTTGCATCAGCATATGGTACAAAGAGTCGGGGGCACACCAATCTAGATGGTGGCTGCAAAAAATAGGTGGTGCTATTTATTAGTTTCGTCTATAAAAAATTGTGAAAAACAAAAATGATACATTTGTTCTTCTCATCATAAACAGCATAATAATGTTGCCAGTTTCACCAAGGAGCCAAAAGTAGTTACTATTGTGAAAATAAGGCTGCAAAATCCTATTTTCAGACGGAAGTTTCCAAAAAAAAATGGTGTCCAAATACCGGAGTTATTACAGTAATTAATTACGGTTCGGTAATTAACACCAATGTGCTGACACTACATGTGTATGTGCTATGTAATGTATGTGCTGACACTACATGTGTGTGTGCTATGTAATGTATGTGCTGACACTACATGTGTATGTGCTATGTAATGTATGTGCTGACACTACATGTGTGTGTGCTATGTAATGTATGTGCTGACACTACATGTGTGTGTGCTATGTAATGTATGTGTCCTGTTTTCACACAAGCAAGTGCTGAGAAGAGCTCCAGTTGTATCTAAAGAGTTTTATACCCGAGCATTCAAATTCAATGCGTATTTTACTTTTTCAAATGTATTATTGATTTTATTCCTTATTAAATAGGGAACAAATGATAAGAAATAAAACAAATTTAAAATTCACTAATTTCAGCTGCAAAAAACAAACACTGCTTTTTGCAGTTCAAGTAAGTAAAATTTCAACTTTATTACTGTATTTTCACTAAATGCATATTTTCACATTGCCGTGAGTATTTTGTACTCGTACTTTTGATAATCAATGCGTATTCTGCTAAAATAAGTGCGTAAAATACGCAAATACACACCTTATCTGGAGCTCTGGCTGAGTATAATGAACTGTAATAAATAATGTCCAAAAGTCACTACATCTTCTTGTTTGTATAATTTATTTTACCTCTGTGCATGCCTTGCAGGTTCGTGTACCAATTATTGTATGTGGCTGTGACTGGAGAAATGACGCTTATGTGGTTTGTTACCAGTCTAGCTCCTGATCAAATAGCACACTCCTATAGCCTGATATTGATTTATATTGCTTGTTAGAAACATGACGGGTGTTTCACTGATGGATTTGATTTAATGGTGTTTAATGGCCTGCCAACATCTATGGTCATTTTGGGCCGGGTTAACGGTATCAAATCTCAAATGTTACTGTTGTGATGAGGGTAAATCCCAGGCCGATTTGGATATACACTAGTCGCAAAACCCATAAGCCCCATTTCTCCAGTCACAGCGTCATATTATATCCGTTTTAAAAATAATGGGAATAAACATGTATGGGGAATATTGCCAATTAAGCACTAATTTTCAAGATCATTTCAGCCACATTATCCCGATCTGGTGCCAGGTACCCATAGCGCACCATGATCACTATATTGGTTGCGACTCGTTAATGGGGCATACGACCTTTGCAACTAGTGTAAATTAACGGTATGGGTTCCTTATAGGAATCACGATTTGCCTGGTTTGGCCCTCAGGTACGTTTTTATCTTTGGCTCTTTTGTTACCTGGTAGTTGAATTGCGTTTTTGCCCATTATAAAAGTAGTAAGATTATTACTGATCCTACCGCTTTTAGGAGGGGCCAAATGATTCTGGTGTGGCGAGGACCTGGTATCAGATCAGGATTATTCTGATTTCAGGGCTGAATATATAGTTTTGTTATTGTAAATATTCAGTTCTGATTTGGGGATTTTCCCCCCATTTGTATATGTACTTGAACGTACATGTACAGATAATATATGGGATTTAGTACTAAACCCATTGACCCGGCCTTAAATGACCTTAGCTGTTGATAGGCCGTTAAACCCCAACAAACAAACAAACAAACCGCACAATCTGATTAATACGTTTTTTACTGTTCGCAATTCAGTCTGTGATTGTGATCAACCCTTATAGTCGGGTGATTTATGTAAAGTCGTGCGATATGTCTGCCGAAAGTGATTTTTTTGGCTAAAAGTATTGTTCAGGGACTTAGTAAGCAGAAAAAACGTGGTGGTAATTTTACTTTTCATTTTTGATTTGTTTACGGGCCCGTGAAAATACCCCACCCATTTTTAGCTTGACTATTCGAAGAATAGTTAGAGCTTATGTTGTCACCCCGGCGTCGGCGTGGTTAAGGTTTTTAGTCAAGCTTGTATATGCAATACTACTGGCCCTACACCAACCATACTTGGACAACTTCATCTCCTAGTGATGTACATCAATAACCCCTGATCTGTATTTGACCTTGACCTACATTTCCTCTTGAAGTACTTAGTTAATTCCCCTTGGTTAAGGTTTTTAGTCCACCTTGGTTAAGGTTAAGTCAAGCTTGTACATGGAACACTATTGTGCATACAGACACCATACTTGAACAACCTTTTCTCATAGTGATATACATCAATAACCCCTGATCTATATTTGACCTTGACCTACATTTCCTCTTGAATTACTTAGTTAATTCCCTTTGGTTAGTCAACCTTGGTTAAGGTTTTTAGTCCAGCTTGTACATGAATATTAGTGTGCATACAGACACCATACTTGGACAACCTTTTCTCAAGGATGTACATCAATAACCCCTGATCTATATTTGACCTTGACCTACATTTCCTCTTGAATTACTTAGTTAATTCCCCTTGGTTAAGGTTTTTAGTTAAGCTTGTAGATGGAATACTCCTGGCCCTACACCAACCATACTTGGACAACTTCATCTCCTAGTGATGTACATCAACAACCCCTGACCTATATTTGACCTTGACCTACATTTAACCTTGAATTACTTAGTTAATTCCCCTTGGTTAAGGTTTTTAGTCAACCTTGGTTAAGGTTTTTACTCAAGCTTGTACATGGAATACTATTGTGCATACAGACACCATACTTGGACAACCTTTTATCATAGTGATGTACATCAATAACCCCTGATCTATATTTGAACTTGACCTACATTTCCTCTTGAATTCCTTGGTTAAGGTTTTTAGTCCAGCTTGTAGATGGAATACTCCTGGCCCTGCACCAACCATACTTGGACAACTTCATTTCCTAGTGATGTACATCAACAACCCCTGACCTATATTTGACCTTGACCTACATTTAACCTTGAATTACTTAGTTAATTCCCCTTGGTTAAGGTTTTTAGTCAACCTTGGTTAAGGTTTTTAGTCAAGCTTGTAGATGCAATACTATTGTGCATACAGACTTGTGCATATTTGGATAACTTTTTCTCATAGGGATGTACATCAATAACCCCTGACCTATATTTTACCTTCACCTACATTTAACCTTGAATTACTTGAATTATTTCCCCTTGGTTAAGGTTTGTACTCAAACTTGGTTAATGTTTATAGTCAAGCTTGTATATGAAATACTCCTGGGCCTACAGTAACCATACTTGGAAAACTTCATCTCCTAAGTGATGTACATCAATAACCCCTGACCTATATCTGACATTGACCTACATTTAACCTTGAATTACTTACTTAATTTCCCTTGGTTAAGGTTTTTAGTCAACCTTGGTTTTTATGCAGGCCGCGGCCACCTTGTTTGTGAAGTTATGTGTACATCGACAACCCTTGTAGTCGAGCTATGCTGTTCTCCTACAGCTCTTGTTATACACCCGTTTGAAAAACGGGACGTATTATGTATTCATCTTGTGCGGGTGGGTGGGCGGACACAGCTTGTCCACGCAATAACTAGTTCTACTCGACGGATTGTAACAGAAATTCGGTATACATGTTTAACACGGCAAGACAAAGAAGCCTATTGATTTTGGCGGCTATTTTTGTCCCACCTGCTTTAGCAGAGGCACGACTATAGTCGGCTCTTTTTCCGTCGTCCGCGTCGCCGTCCGTGTGTCGTTGTCTGCGTCGTCCAGTTTTTTTGTAAGGCAATTGCGTTATTAGGGATGATGCTTCATTACGCACACCCCCACATCCAAATTCTCAAGGTCAAGGTCATTTATTTACTTTTAATGTTTACGGTCAAATGCCTCGGCAGGCGCGATACCGCTTCCGTGGCGGAATTCTTGTTAATTGTATCCCCCGGACTCCGTCGGGGGATACTATGGATTTGACAGCGTGTCCGCGTCCTCATCCGCGTCCGCCGCAGACACTTCTTGTCCGGAGCATAACTCGAACACCCTTTGGAATATTTTCATGAAACTTCACACATGCATAGACCACGACCCGAAGGTGTGTCGCGCACAAGAATGACAACTCTTGCATAGCTAATTTTTGAGTTTTGAGTTATCTCCCTTTTTTGTTTCGCGCACTGATTTCGTGTCCGGAGCATAACTCCACCACCCTTTGGAATATTTTCATGAAACTTCACACATGCATAGACCACGACTCGAAGGTGTGTCGCGCACAAGAATGACAACTCTTGCATAGCTAATTTTTTAGTTATCTCCCTTTTTTGTTTCGCGCACTGATTGACCATAACTCGACCACCCTTTGGAATATTTTTATGAAACTTAACACATTCAATTAGACCACGAACCGAAGGTGTGTCGTGCACAAGAATGACAACTCTTGCATAGCTAATTTTTTAGTTATCTCCCTTTTTTGTTTTCGCTCACTGATTTCCTGTCCGGAGCATAACTCGACCACCCTTTGGAATATTTTCATGAAACTTCACACATGCATAGACCACGACCCGGAGGTGTGTCGCGCACAAGAATGACAACTCTTGCGTAGCTAATTTTTTAGTTATCTCCCTTTTTTGTTTTGCGCACTCTCCAAACTGGACAATAATGCATGAAGACCTGTTTTCTCGTCTGCTCTGTACACCTTTTCTCGTGTGCTCTGTACACCTTACTAGTCTATCGGCTGACAAACTTCTCGTAGGATTTTTATGTGCCCTATATTTGACACTGGATTCATGAACTAGAACATATACCATGTCGAAAAAACTTGGGTAGACATTTGGTAACCCGGCAACGAATGAGAAATCCAAGATGGCCGCCAGCGGCCATTTTGAATTATTGTCGCATTTAACTTTTCAACCAAATGGTCTAGAAACATAAGCAGCACACCATTTCTGACTAATTTCAGGCCAGGAAGTCCATTAGTAAGGCTATTCTTGCGATTGGTGATCTCCCTGATATAGAAATCCAAGATGGCCGCCAAATGTTATGTTACAAATGTATAATTTGCTTTAAATGTTTCTGAATTCTAACGAAATGTGTTTATATGCACTCCTATGTTTATTATACTGTCTTAATAAGGCTTAAAATGGCAAATGTCATTTTGCAAATGTCAGTTTCTGGTTGTAGAATTTTAAATCTGTAATTTTGACATCATTATTACTGCCATGTAAATGATATAATGGTCAACAAAATATAGCAACTTACAAAATTGTTAGTAATATTTATTATCTAACTAAGTCAAACTATTAGTATCATTTACATGTATATGAAGACACATTGCTATGTACCAAATGAGGCTGTATGCAAAAATTGACAACATGTCAGTTGGGACTAGTCTAATACATCCGACAATTTGATTGCATTCAATGTGGGCAGTGTCCACTTTACTAATTTTGCCAAATTGTGTATAGTTTAAACTGATCCCAAATGCCAAGGAATACGTTTTGGCATGCTGTATTACCTATTAATTGGCTGTTTGTGTTCAGTTTCCTGTAATATTTGTACGTTTGTGTATTAAAGCTTTGAATACTGTTCTTTACATCCATAATTATATTAGGAAACACTTATAACTGTCAATAAATGTTGATACTTTAAGCACCTGTCTCGAATAACAAAAATGAATGTGTATGTTACTGTGTTTATACGAGACACATGCATATTGATTATTTGAGACAGTCACTTTGACACTAAGATCCTAAACGTTTGTATGCTCATCATATAACCTATACACATCCTGATGGATTTTTACACATCGTTATATCTGGGATACATTGACATTTACAAAACTTGCAACAAGGAACACCATTCCTTCTGCATGTACATCTGATATTTGCACACTTTGTGCATGTACACATCTGGTGTTCTACATACATCGGGCATGAACAACTCCTCTACATCTATAAACCCGTACTGAGTCGGATCCAACACCTCTGATTCCATACAAAGCAGATATGTTATCTGATATGTTGCATAAAATGCGCTGAGAATGTGTCCCCTAATAGCATGACTAGTTGGAGGTAGCTGGTCTAGTGATAGTCCCTTGCTGTGGTGGTACATGTATGTCCGTAACTGATTCATTGTGGTACAATTACTACCCCCTTTAAACACCTGGACCAGGTACAACTCAGCTTATTTTATTACATTGTCCATATTGGAAGTGTTAGGATGTATACCAAAGTCCTTCAAAAGCACAGTTGGGTTACACTTCAAGCCTGCATGTTTAGTACCCAGTTTACTGGTGTAATCACAACCTGTGATAGTATGAACAGCTGGCAGTACGCTACACAAATCCTCTCCAACCCTATCTGCCAATTTATGGATGGGGATATAACGAACGGAATCACCGACGCCAGTCTTAACCCAGAGTTCATGAAGGTCGTGTTTACTGAGTTCGCTCAAACAGTACATCATCTGTATAAACACATCGGTGTCTGACGATATGACTACAATTCGCTTGGTTCCATTTTTCACTGCATGCATAGCATGAGGTACAATCCGGGTATCTGCTTCTTCCAGTTCACTGTGTAATTCGGGTACTTCCTGTGATTTCCCATCAGAAACACAGATACACGGAACTGTTTGTTCTCCTGACATATTGCTTACAAATACCTCGGTAACCTGTAATGATGACTGTGTGTCATTTTGTCCATCAATAATTTGCTGATGAAGCAACAGCTGCAGCTCTCGTTTGTTACTACCAGAAGACCAAAATCGTTCCATTTCAACTGGTAGTGATGTTTGTTTGTTGATGATATTCAGTTCAATAGGACAAGTCGTCTGTCGACGTTTCCTTTCCGAGTCTTTAACTGATTTATCGATGTAGGAATCGAAGATGAAGTCAATTCTATCAGCTCCAATCGTTGATTTTCGTAAGATAGTCCAATAGTATGTTGCTATATTCGCCAAAGTCTTTGATTCCTTTTGTCCTTATCTTTCTAATGTTAGCCATCATGTCTACGACAAACGTTGTGTGAAATGTGTCATGTCTGTTTGGGAATTTCGGATCATCTGCAGTAAGTTCATGTTCCAGCTCTTGCACAATGGAACCTTTCACTGCATTTGTCATTAAACCTTTAGAGAGAACAATAGAGACTGGGAGAACCATGTGCTAGCATGGGCTAGCATGTGCAAATGTCCAGTGCTTGACCACTGTTTACCACAGGTAATTTATACAGGTAAATTACTACATTGGATATTACATTGAAAATATTGTGGCATTATGTGGACCTGTGCAGATATATGTAGATAAATATAGGACTATTAAAAAAAAATTCTGGGCTCCAGTAGCAAGCATTATTATTTTTAAAAAAAAAAATTCCATTTTTTTTTTCAAATTATTTTTCAATTTTTGTCTAGTAGCGTAAGGTCGTAAGTGCTATATACAGACTATTCACCTGTGCATGTGCTATCATGTGCAACTGACCACTGACCACTTACAGGTAATTTATACAGGTAAATGATTATATTACATTTCCGTAAACTGTGTTGAAAATATTGTGGCAATATGTGGACCTGTGTATATATGATATGTAGATAAATATAGGACTATTAAAAACATTCTGGGCTGCAGTAGGGAGCATTATTCTTTTATTTTTTTTAAATTTAATTTTTTTTTTTCCCTTTTTTTTTTTACATTCTTTTTCAATTTTTTAACTGACCACTAACTTATTACAGGTAATTTATACAGGTACATTATTACATTTCCGTAAACTGTGTTGACAATATTGTGGCAGTATGTGGACCTGTGCAGATATATGTAGATAAATATAGGACTATTAACAAAAATTCTGGGCTCCAGTAGCGAGCATTATTATTTTATTTGTTTTTTGTTTTTTGTATATTACATTTCCGTAAACTGTGTTGAAAATATTGTGGCATTATGTGGACCTGTGCAGATATATGTTGATAAATATAGGACTATTAAAAAAAATTCTGGGCTCCAGTAGCAAGCATTATTATTTTTAATTTTTAAACTTTTTTTTCCATTTTTTTTTTTCAAATTCTTTTTCAATTTTTGTCTAGTAGCATAAGGTCGTAAGTGCTATATACAGACTATTATCATATAATAAAACAATTATTGACTAGTGAGCCATAGAATATAATCTGATATTCTATGGCTCACTAGTCAATAATTGTATAATATGTTCGGGCCAGTGAAAATTGCTTTCGGGCCCAGGCTCGAGGTCCAGGCGGGAAAAGGCGAGGCATCTGATTCCGCGGAATTCTTGTTTACTTATCTCCCTTTGTTGTTTCGTGCTCTGATTTTGTATCCAGAGCATAACTCGAACACCCTTTGGAATATTTTTATGCCCCACCACGATAGTGGAGGGGGCATTTAGTGTTACCCTTGTCCGTCCGTCCGTCCGTCCGTCCGTCCGGGCACACATTAGGGTACTTATGTGGCTAGCCCCACAGGGTTATGGACTTGTTAAAGGATAGGGTTGGTTACAATTAGCCACCTAAAAAATCGTTTTATGTGGCTAAAAATCGTTTTATGTGGCTAATATTTAACATGACATAAGTACCCTAATGTAAGAACGTCCGTCCGTCTGTCCGTCCGCACACACGAATGGGTACTTGTTGTAAGCGTACGGGGATCTTATTGGGTAGGGTTAGGATAGTGTTGGGTACTCTTGTTGGGTATTTTTATACAGTAAAAACCCAACAAGTATTCATTCGTAGGAACGTGCGTCCCGTCCTCCCGTCCTCCCGTCCTCCCGTCCGTCCGTCCGTCCGTTCGTCACAAAACTTTAACACTCTGGTAAATGTCTCATAATTTTTTCATCCTTCGACCGATCTGCTTCATATTTCATATACACATTGCTCTGATGGTTCACTACCGCTCTGTGCCAAATCCACGTTCGTCCTGACCCCGCCAAGCCCAGGGTCAAGGTCACATACTTGGTGCTTCAAAAACTTTAACGCTCGTGTTAATATCTTATAATTTCTATTTTCTTGCACGGATCAGCTTCACATTTCATATACACATTGCTCTAATGGTCCTCTACCGCCCTGTGCCAAATCCACGTTCGTCCTGCCCCCGCCAAGCCCAGGGTCAAGATTACATACTTGGTGCTTCAAAAACTTTAACGCTCGGGTAAATATCTTATAATTTCTGTTTTCTTTCACGGATCAGCTTCATATTTCATATACGCATTGCTCTAATGGTCCTCTACTGCCCTGTGCCAAATCCACGTTCGTCCTGCCCTGCCAATCCCAGGGTCAAGGTCACATACTTGGTGCTTCAAAAACTTTAACGCCCAGGTAAATATCTTATAATTTTTATTTCCATTCACGGATCAACTTCATATTTCATATACGCGTTGCTCTAATGGTCCTCTACCGCCCTGTGCAAAATCCACGTTCGTCCTGCCCCCGCCAAGCCCAGGGTCAAGGTCACATACTTAGTGCTTCAAAAACTTTAACGCTCGGGTAAATATCTTATAATTTCTGTTTTCTTTCATGGATCATCTTCATATTTCATATACGCATTGCTCTAATGGTCCTCTACCGCCCTGTGCCAAATCCACGTTCGTCCTGCCCCTGCCAATCCCAGGGTCAAGGTCACATACTTGGTGCTTCAAAAACTTTAATGCTCCGGTAAATATCTTATAATTTTTCTTTCCATTCACGGATCAACTTCATATTTCATATATGTGTTGCTCTAATGGTCCTCTACCGCTCTGTGCCAAATCCACGTTCGTCCCGCCCACACCAAGCCCAGGGTTAACATCACATACTTAGTGCTTCAAAAACTTTTAACGCTCAGGTAAATATCTTATAATTTCTGTTTTCTTTCACGGATCAGCTTCATATTTCATATATGCATTGCTCTAATGGTCCTCTACCGCCCTGTGCCAAATCCACGTTTGTCCTGCCCCCGCCAAGCCCAGGGTCAAGGTCACATACTTGGTGCTTCAAAAACTTTAACGCTCAGGTAAAAGAAAATTTTGACTTGCAATTTTGACTTGCATTTATTATCAAAGCGATATGTGGGACATCCGTGTTCTATGAACACATTTTCTACTTTATTAAACTTCACACATGCATAGAAGACGACCCAAAGGTGTGTCGCACGTAAGAATGACAACTCTTGCGTCGTTAATTTCTTAGTTCTCTCCCTTTGTTGTTTCGTGCACTGATTTCGTGTCTGGAGCATAACTCGAACACCCTTTGGAATATTTTCATGAAACTTCACACATGCATAGACCACAACCCTAAAGGTGTGTCACGCAAGAATGACAACTCTTGCATCACTAATTTTTTAGTTATCTCCCTTTGTTTTTCCCGTCACTGATTTTGTCTCCGGAGCATAACTCGAACACCCTTTTTTCAAACTACTTGTGTATCTGGGGAGGGGGATACACATGCGCTTGTCGACAAGCGTCCATTTCTAGTTTTCCCACAAGTTCTACTTCACTGATCATAACCAAATTTGGTATACATGTTTGTCACGGCAAGACGAAGAAGCCTATTGATTTTTAAAAATGTCCGATGACATATCACACGTTGGCGGCCATTTTTAATTTTCGCACTCTGTATCCTTGTTCTACTTCACCGATCGTATCGTAACCAAATTCGGTATACACGTTTATCACGGCAAGACAAAGAAGCGTATTGATTTTGAAAAATTTCCGATGACTTATCTACCCTTGGTGGCCATTTTTAATTTTCGCACTCTGTATCCTTGTCCACGTAATTACTAGTTTTACTTCACCGATCGTAACCAAATTCCGTATACATGTTTATCACGGCAAGATGAAGAAGCCTATTGATTTTCAGTTATCTCCCCTTGTTGACTGGCCTTGCCTCGACGGGCGTATATTGTGACCTTCGGAACTCTTGTTATAAATGGACTAGTCTGAAAATAATTTTGTGAGAATTGGATTGGTCCTTACTCCTTAAATCAACATCTCGCAGTCCAGTTCATTCTAGTTATTATTCCCTCGCCGATAGGCAAGATGGGATAGCATTGGTCCATGTACGTATGTACGTTAGTAACACCTTTCATTTTACAATAACTCATGAACCCCTTCACCGATTTTGATAATATTTGGCCACAATTTGTGTCTAGGGGTGGTGATTTGTTTTTGCATACGACCCACGTCCGACCGCCCAAGGTCCAGGTCACTGAGGACTTGATTTTATTTATATTAAGGCTGCCAGCGAGGGGATTAGCTTCGTTTAACGATGCCAGTTCTTGTTTAGGGTTGAACGGGTGTAAAATCTCAATCAGAAATTCATTCACATACATGTATACACTTCCTTCCACCCTTCATAACAAAAATACACGTCTCATTGAACAGACACTGTATAATGGTAGGCATAAACAAACACAACTTTAATACCAGATTTTAAACATTTTATTTACACATTTTATCAACAAATGAAATTATACATTCCATCGGTGAAAGCGCAACTTAACAGACCTGTTGTAAAGATTGAATTAGCCAACGAAAATCGGTAACATTTCCTTCCAAGAGGCGCGCCATTGGGTAGGTCTGTTATGGTACACTTTCACCTGCTCTATCTGCAGATTGGTTTGCGGCCATTAACCCTTACATTGTTGAATAAAATTGTGCCGTCTGATGTTAATTTTTTATTTTAGTTTTTTTTTCTTCATCAGAAACATGCTTTGACAGCACTTCAGAATCGAGCTCCACATAAGTTTTGTATCTAAAGAATATTATACCCCCATATTTCAAATTCAATGCATATTTTACTTTTACAAATGTATTATTGATTTTATTCCTTATTTAATAGGGAATAAATGATAAAAATAAAACAAATTTAAAAATTCACTTCTGCTTTTTGCAGCTCAACTATTAAAGTAAATTTTAAACTTTATTTTCGCATTGGTGTGAGTATTTTGTTCTCCAACCTTTGATAATCAATGCGTATTCTGCTAAAATAAGTGTGTAAAATACACCAATACGCCCCTTATCTGGAGCTCTGATGTACGGGTTTCCTGCCTAGATCGCTATATGCTCCAGCAAACCAAAGCTATTAAACACACCACCCATTTGTTTGCAACAGACCACATTCTTATGAATTTCTTGTCACAGGTCATGCAGATTATGCACATTTACAGCAATAAATAACAATACATGTAGTACACACAATACATTGTAGTACACAATACATTGTAGTACACAATACATATGATTCCAGGGATACCGCTGGCGATCGCCACTTTCGCAATTGGTGATAAAAACAAACAATTGGCGATAAAAAAAATTATAATTTTCGAAAAAAAATCGCCACTTCAAAATAAAACACAAAAAAATAGTGTTTTTTTGAAGAGGCGATTTTTTTATTTTCCCCAGCGGAATCCCTGGATTCGGTATAAAAATATAGCTGGCTCTGTGGCAATCTTACATAGTAAGCTTGTGCCCTATAACGTATACATGTGTAGGGAACATTAGGCCTTCAAAAAAAAGGGTTTCCTGTTATGTGTTAAAGGTACATGCCCACTCAGTAGGCACAACATGTTCTTTATAGGAATTAAATAAGTACAATTGTTCACTATTCCACTAGTTCTAAAGATTATGAGTGCCCGCTATACAGATATAATCATTTAGTAATATTCATTTTACTGATAGTGACTCGTGGTGGTATCAGGCTATTTTGATATGCAAATGAGGCATATTTCTTAATTATTTATACTAATTAAATGCGTCAACTAATTAAATTATAAAGTCTGATAATTGCACATCAAAAAATAAATACAGAGAATAAATAGTAATGTCCATTAACAATTTAAGGGGTTTCCTGATATCAATGGAAATTTAGGTCTGGTATAAAATGTATAATAATGCCAATCAATCCGTGGGGTAATGTTTGCCAGAAAATGTCATATCTACAGAATATACAAAACTATCTGTCTCTCTATAGTATAACCTACTTTAAAACAATTGGGGTCATCGTACTGCGATATTTCTGTCCACATGGTGTTAAAATAAAGCGTTCATGATGTACCACTGGAAATGGCGTGTTATAAAGAAATGACAAGTATAAACTTAACAAAACAAAATACTGTCTGGGTATGGGGGAGGGGGGGGGGGGGGGGGGGTAAAAAAATATGGTTGGTCTGGTAACAGGATAACAGGAAATATACCTGTTAAATAGGCCTTACATCAAAAGTTTTGATTGTTTTATCAACACAGCAACATGGGCTCCAGGCCTGAAATTCACCAAACTCTACTCAGGACTGAAAAACTGCACTTGAAAATGGAAAAATTGCTTAATAAATGATTAACCGTTAACTTATTTAATATTGGCTGGATAGTTACAGTAGTATGTATTTTTTTTACTATTTTGTAAATTTCTGTTCAAAAGTGTATGTCGACGAGACGGTTCAAATGAGTGAAAACATATAATTTTATATAATAAAATAATCATACATATTAAGTTGTTAACCGTTAACATATTAAATCTTTAACCCATTACAGCCAGGATACAATTACAGTAGTTTACTATTTTGTCACTTTCTGTTCAAAAGTACATGTTGTTACCACTCATATGAATCGTCTCGACGAGACGGTTCAAAGGAGTGGTAACAACATAAAATTTTATAAAAAATATTGTATCCATAGACTAACCGTTAAAGTATTAAATTTTTAACCCATTATAGGCCCGATACAATTACAGTAGTATGAAAATTTGGATAATTTTGTTTGGCTGTTTCGTCCATTTCTTTTTGAAAGTATATGTTGTTACCACTCATATGAACCTTCTCGACGAGACGGTTCAAATGAGTGGCAACAACGTATAATTTTATAAAGATATAAACAAAATGACATCTTTTTTTCTTCAATAGAGTTCAATGGGTTAAATAAGACTTTAATCCCGATGGTAAAGTTTGGTGAATTTTACACCAGATATTACAATTATTCTATGAAATAACATGACTGAGAGAAACGTGTATTTACATATTCTGAAATGATTATGAAGTCCACTGAAGAATTACATCTCTCACTGATCATGTAATGAACAGTCAGTCCATGGCACTACCACCTGGTATTGTCGACCAAGGAACGAAATCTAGTCGTAATTCGTTACGTAGTCGTCTCTGTGAATGGGTTTTGAAGTTGTCTATCACAGTTTCATCTGAAAAGAAGGTAGGTGTTATTTATGTGACAGTTCCAGGGCTCCAGATAAGGAATTAGTAATTGAGTATTGTCACTCCATCATTTCTGAAGCAATTGGGTATTTCAAAAATTGAATTGGGTAAAATAAAATCACACAACTGTTTACACATCAGCAGACCGCAATTATTGAATAGTTGGCTTCTAAATGAAAACATGTCTTGTTATTTCATTAGAATTGTCTCCTTGGAGACAATTCTAATGAAATATCAAGTGTGTTTTCATGGAAAAATAAGAAAAATATGCTATACTTGTGGACTGTTTATTGTTTTCTGTAGCATGATAAAGATAACAACAATTTTTCATTGCTTTTTGATACTCACTACTTCTGATTTCAATTGGGTTTTTGGCAATTTTAATTGGGTATTTAAGCAAATACGCACCTTATCTGGAGCTCGAGTTCTAAGAAATGATGAGAACATACTTATCTTTCAATATCAGCAACCGAATGAAATTAGAGTGATTAATTGACTGACTAACTCATTGATTGGGTTTTTATGTCTGTTCAACAGCCAGCTCATTTGTGGCTGTGACCGGAGAAAGGAGTCGTTTGGGTTTTGCAACCAGTGTAGATCCAGATCAGCCTGTGCATCCACACAGTCTGATCAGGATCTTCACTGTTCGCCATTCCATCAATGAAATGCCCTTCCTGCTTGTAACGAGCAATATTGATTGTCATCAGACTACAGAAATGTGCCATTTGATCAGGAGCGACACTGGTCACAAATCCCACAAGCCCCATTTCTCCAGTCAAGGCCACATATACAGACAGGAATGCACCTGGTTCCCGTTTCACTAAACTTTGTACGACTAAAATGTTTGCAAACACAGCTAAAGAGGTTAAAAATACATTCCCCAACCTGACTCGCATAGTACAGTATGTGTGTATATACACATATTGTTCTGTACAACATGTGGGGTAAAACAAATTAATGGATATTATTTTGGTCTTGTGTTCGAGTCTTTCACCTGCGCTAGTTAAGTTCCACAATTATCAATATCACTGCAATCAAACACATACCAAGTTTGAATGCGCTCAAGAAAAGCAAACAAAACCTGCAAACCATATCCCAACACCTAGTGTGCCCATCGCAAGGCGATGAAAAAGAAAATACAATACTACTGTATGTTTATATCAAGTTAATCAGGCAAGATTGGGAGGTGCGTAGGAATTTGGAGGCTTGTCGGCATGTACACTGAGCAAAAACCTGTTTAAACAAGCCCCGTTTTGTTTTGTTGTGACATGCACACAGTGCTTGCAATCCGTAATGCTAGTGACGTTACTTACGACCACAGGTGGAAGACTCGGGCATGTGACACAAAATATTGCCCATTAAAGAATCACATTACCCCACCTGCCTGGTCTCATAGTGAATGTAATGAACAGTACAAGACCAGTGGGCCGTTTCACTAAACTTTGTACAACTAAAATGTTTGTAAGTGCAAATTTAGGATAGTCTGTAAATTTCAATTGATGGATTTACATTTATTGAGCATAGGTTTACAAGAAAATATTGTAAATGTGATAATTTTGCACTTACCTACCATACAAACATTTTAGTCATACAAAGTTTAGTGAAACTGTCCCCCAGGTGGGTGGGATAATGTGATTTTTTTAATCGGTATTTTTTGTGTCACAGGGCCGAGTCTTGCACCTGTGTCACACAATGCTTGGAACGCCGGAAAGCTACAGTAACGTTACTTACAACGCCGGCCGTGACGAGCCGGCAGCTTTTTTCTGACCCGTTAACCGACTCGCCTTCGGTTGGGTACCAGTAACTGCCTGACCCTGAGACGCGGCAACCTGGGCTTCGTTTGGTGCCACGCCAGGGGGTGGGGGCTGAAACGCGGAAATCGCAACGGTTAACGACAAAATGTCACTTACATTCCCCACGTCCATCCGCCGTCATTTTTGGGGCCCGTGAGCCAGCTCGTTCGTTCCTGGGTCCCGACCACGGCGTGACCTTGAGATGCTGCCATCTGAGCGGCGTTCGGCGCAACACCTGGGGGTGGGGGCTAAAACAGTGGAGACAATCCATTATCACATCACTGACTGGTTTAAGTATTCCATGTTAATTTTCAGAATTATATCATTTAAGCAGAAGTAAAAAAGTGAAATTTGGCTGTCACAAGTACTTACAGGTATATTTGACTGTCACAAGTACTTACAGGTATATCTGACTGTCACAAGTACTTACATGTATATTTGACTGTCACAAGTACTTACATGTATATTTGGCTGTCACAGGTACTTACATGTATATTTGGCTGACACAAGTACTTACAGATATATTTGGCTGTCACAAGTACTTACAGGTATATTTGACTGTCACAAGTACTTACAGGTATATCTGACTGTCACAAGTACTTACATGTATATTTGACTGTCACAAGTACTTACATGTATATTTGGCTGTCACAAGTACTTACATGTACATTTGGCTGTCACAGGTACTTACATGTATATTTGGCTGTCACAAGTACTTACATGTATATTTGGCTGTCACAGGTACTTACATGTATATTTGGCTGACACAAGTACTTACAGATATATTTGGCTGTCACAAGTACTTACAGGTATATTTGACTGTCACAAGTACTTACAGGTATATCTGACTGTCACAAGTACTTACATGTATATTTGACTGTCACAAGTACTTACATGTATATTTGGCTGTCACAAGTACTTACATGTATATTTGGCTGTCACAGGTACTTACATGTATATTTGGCTATCACAAGTACTTACAGATATATTTGGCTGTCACAGGTATATTGTTACATGTATATTTGGCTGTCACAAGTACTTACAGATATATTTGGCTGTCACAAGTACTTACATGTATATTTGGCTGTCACAGGTACTTACATGTATATTTGGCTGTCACAAGTACTTACATGTATATTTGGCTGTCACAGGTACTTACATGTATATTTGGCTGTCACAGGTACTTACATGTATATTTGACTGTCACTAGTACTTACATGTATATTTGGCTGTCACAAGTACTTACAGGTATATTTGACTGTCACAAGTACTTACATGTATATTTCGCTGTCACAAGTACTTACATGTATATTTGGCTGTCACAGGTACTTACATGTATATTTGGCTGTCACAGGTACTTACATGTATGTTTGACTGTCACAAGTACTTACCTGTATATTTGGCTGTCACAAGTACTTACATGTATATTTGGCTGTCACAGGTACTTACATGTATATTTGGCTGACACAAGTACTTACAGATATATTTGGCTGTCACAAGTACTTACAGGTATATTTGACTGTCAGAAGTACTTATAGGTATATCTGACTGTCACAAGTACTTACATGTATATTTGACTTTCACAAGTACTTACAGGTATATTTGACTGTCACAAGTACTTACAGGTATATCTGACTGTCACAAGTACTTACATGTATATTTGACTGTCACAAGTACTTACATGTATATTTGGCTGTCACAAGTACTTACATGCATATTTGGCTGTCACAGGTACTTACATGTATATTTGGCTGACACAAGTACTTACAGATATATTTGGCTGTCACAAGTACTTACAGGTATATTTGACTGTCACAAGTACTTACAGGTATATCTGACTGTCACAAGTACTTACATGTATATTTGACTTTCACAAGTACTTACAGGTATATTTGACTGTCACAAGTACTTACAGGTATATCTGACTGTCACAAGTACTTACATGTATATTTGACTGTCACAAGTACTTACATGTATATTTGGCTGTCACAAGTACTTACATGCATATTTGGCTGTCACAGGTACTTACATGTATATTTGGCTGACACAAGTACTTACAGATATATTTGGCTGACACAAGTACTTACAGGTATATTTGACTGTCACAAGTACTTACAGGTATATCTGACTGTCACAAGTACTTACATGTATATTTGACTGTCACAAGTACTTACATGTATATTTGGCTGTCACAAGTACTTACAGGTATATTTGACTGTCACAAGTACTTACAGGTATATTTGGCTATCACAAGTACTTACATGTATATTTGACTGTCACAAGTACTTACAGGTATATTTGACTGTCACAAGTACTTACATGTATATTTGGCTGTCACAAGTACTTACATGTATATTTGACTGTCACAAGTACTTACATGTATATTTGACTGTCACAAGTACTTACATGTATATTTGGATGTCACAAGTACTTACAGGTATATTTGGCTGTCACAAGTACTTACAGGTATATTTGACTGTCACAAGTACTTACAGGTATATTTGACTGTCACAAGTACTTACAGGTATATTTGACTGTCACAAGTACTTACAGGCATATCTGACTGTCACAAGTACTTACATGTATATTTGACTGTCACAAGTACATACATGTATATTTAACTGTCACAAGTACTTATAGGTATATCTGACTGTCACAAGTACTTACATGTATATTTGACTGTCACAAGTACTTACAGGTATATTTGACTGTCACAAGTACTTACAGGTATATCAGACTGTCACAAGTACTTACAGGTATATTTGACTGTCACAAGTACTTACAGGTATATCTGACTGTCACAAGTACTTACATGTATATTTGACTGTCACAAGTACTTACATGTATATTTGGCTGTCACAAGTACTTACATGTACATTTGGCTGTCACAGGTACTTACATGTATATTTGGCTGTCACAAGTACTTACATGTATATTTGGCTGTCACAGGTACGTTACATGTATATTTTTTGGCTGACACAAGTACTTACAGATATATTTGGCTGTCACAAGTACTTACAGGTATATTTGACTGTCACAAGTACTTACAGGTATATCTGACTGTCACAAGTACTTACATGTATATTTGACTGTCACAAGTACTTACATGTATAGTTGGCTGTCACAAGTACTTACATGTATGTGTCACAGGTACTTATGGTATGTCACTAGTACTTTACAGGATATATTTGCTTATATTGTTACATGTATATTTGGCCGTGTACAAGTACTTACAAGTATATTTGGCTGTACAAGTACTACTATATGGCTTCAGTACTTACATGGTATATTTGCTGTCACAAGTACTTACATGTATATTTGGCTGTCACAGGTACTTACAGATATATTTGGCTGTCACAAGTACTTTACATGTATATTTGACTGTCACTGTCTTACATGGTATATTTGGCTTGTCACAGTACTTAGTATATTTGGACTGTCACATGTACCTTGCACAGTATTACATGTATATTTGGCTGTCACAGGTACTTACATGTGTTTGACTGTCACAAGTCTTACATTTGGTTTATGCTGTCACAGTACAGGTATATTTGACTTGTCACAATGTACTATGATATTGACTGTCACAAGTACTTACATGTACTTCTGTCACAATGCTTACATGTTTATTTGGCTGTCACAAGTCTTACATGGTATATTTGACTGTCACAAGTACTTAATTTATTTGTGTCACAAGTTTACATGTATATTTGGCTGTCAGTATTACGTATATTTGGCTGTCATACTTACAGGTATATTTGCTGTCACAAGTTACGTACATGTATATTTGGACTGTCAGCATGGCTACTTGACATACAGTATGACTGTCACAAGTACTTAGGTATATTTGGCTAGTCACAAGTTCTTACATGTATATTTGACTGTCAGTACTTACAGTATATTTGACTGTACAGGACTTACATATAAGACTGTCACAGTACTTACAGTATATTTGATGTCACAATACTTACAGGCATATTGACTGTCACAAGTACTTACATGTATATTTGACTGTCACAAGTACTTACATGTATATTTGGCTGTCACAGTGTTCAGTATATTTGACTTCACATAGATACAGGTTTATATTGACTGTCACAAGTACTTACATGTATATTTGACTGTCAGTACTTACAGTATTTTGCTCACAGTATTACAGTATATTTGGCTGTCACAAGTACTTACATGGTATGGCTGACACAAAGTACTTACAGGTATATTTGGCTGTCACAAGTACTTACAGTATATTTGACTTGTCAGAAAGTACGTATATGACTCACAGTACTTACAGGTATTTGAGTCACAAGACTACAGGTATATTTCTGACTGTCAAGTACTTATGTATTTGGCTGTCACAAGTACTTACAGGTATATTTGACTGTCACAAGTACTTACAGGTATTCTATTTCAAAGGTACTGACAAATGTATATTTGACTTGTCACAGTGCTTACAGTATTTGACTGTCACAAGTTACTTACATGGTATTTATTTGACTGTCACAAGTACTTCACATGTATTTATTACTGTCACAAGTACTTACATGTATTTGGATGTCACAAGTACTTACAGGTATGGCTGTCACAAGTACTACGTATGACTGTCACAAGTATTACAGTATTTGACTTGTCACAGGTATTTACTATATTTGACTGTCACAATGTACTACAGTATATTTGCTGTCACAAGTGTAAGGCATATTTCTGACTGTCACAAGTACTTACATGTATATTGGACTGTCCATACTTACATGTATATTTAACTGTACAAGTACTATTTGTATATTTGCTGTCAGTACTTTACATGTATATCTTGACTGTCACAAGGTATCATACTGACTGTCACAAGTACTTACAGTATATTTGCTGTCACAAGTACTTACATGTATATTTGGCTGTCACAAGTACTTACAGGTATATTTGACGTCACAAGCACTACAGGTTTATACCTGGACTGTCACAAGTACTTACATGTTATATGACTGTCACAAGTACTTACATATGGCTTGTACAGAGTACTTATGGTATATTTGGCTGTCACAAGTACTTACATGTATATTTGGCTGACTCAGTACTTACAGAATTATATTTGCTGTCACAATACTTACTGTATTTGACTGTCACAAGTACTTACAGGTATATTTCTGTATGTCACAGTATACATGTATTGACTGCACAAGTACTTACATGTATATTTGACTGCACAAGTTACTTACATGTATATTTGGCTGTCACAAGTATTGCATGTATATTTGACTGTCACAAGTACTTACATGTATGACTGTCACAAGTACTTGCAGGTATATTTGGCTGTCACAAGTACTTACATGTATATTTGACTGTCACAAGTACTTACAGGTATATTTGACTGTCACAAGTACTTTAATATTATTTGACTGTCACAAGTAACTTACAGGTATATTTGACTGTCACAAGTACTTACAGGCATATCTGACTGTCACAAGTACTTACATGTATATTTTGCTGTCACAAGTACTTACATGTATATTTACGACTGTCATTGTCACAAGTACTTACAGTGATATTTGGATTTTGCTGTCACAGTACTTACAGGTATACTGACAAGTACTTACATGTATATAGACTGTCACAAGTACTTTACATGTATTTGGCTGTCACAAGTACTTACAGGTATATTTGGACTGTCACAAGTACTTACAGGTATATCGACTGTCACAAGTACTTACCCTATATATTTGACTGTCCACAAGTACTTACAGTTATTATTTTGACCTGTCCACAAGTACTTTACAGGCATTATCTGACTTGTCACAGAAGTTTAACTTACCTGTATATTTTGACTGTCACAAGTACTTAACATGTATATTTACCTGTCACAAGTACTTTATAGGTATAGTTTACTGTCACAAGTACTTACATGTATATTTGAACTGTCCAACAAAGTACTTACAGGTATATTTGACTGTCACAAGTAACTTACAGGTTATATCTGGACTGTCACAAAGTAACTTTACATGTAAATTTGGCTGTCACAAGTTTACTAACGAGTATATTTTGACGTCACAAGCACTTACGAGGTATACCTGAACAGTCACAAGTAAACTTACATCTATATTTGGACTGTCACAAGTGACTTTACTTGTATACTTGGCTGTCACAAGTTACTTCTACAAGTATATTTGGCTGTCCAAAGGTATTTTACTTACATTATAATAGGCCTGACACAAGTAACTTACGATATATTTGGCCTGTCACAAGTACTTACAGGATATTTTGACATGTCACAAGTACTTTTACAGGTAAATCTGAACTGTCACAAGTACTTACCATGTATTATTGGACTGCCACAAGTTACTTGTACAATGTATATTTTACGCCACAAGTTAACTTACAATGTATATTTGGCTGTCACAATACTTGCATGTATATTTGACTTTGTCACAAGGTACTTACATTTATATTTGGACTGTCCACAAGTACTTGCAGTAAATTTGGCTGCCCAAGTACTTACATGGTATAATTTGACTGTCACAAGTACTTACAGGTATATTTGACTGGTCACAGTACTTTACATATATTATTTTGGACAGGGTGGGGGGGTGTCACAAGTACTTACAGGTATATTTGACTTTGGTCACAATACATACAGGCATATCTGACTGTCAACAAAATACTTACATGTAGTTTTGGACTTGTCACAAGTACTTACATTTGGTATATTTTACTGTCACAAGGTACATTATAGGTATATCTGATTGTCACAAGTACTTTAAAGGTATATTTGACTGTCACAAGTACTTACAAGTTATATTTGACTTGTCACAAAGTACTACAGGTAATTATCTGGACTGTCACAAGGTACTTACATGTTATATTTTGACTTCACAAGACTTACATGTTATATTTGGCTGTCCACAAAGTACTTTACAGGTATATTTGACTTTGGTCACAAGTTACTTACAAGGTTATCTTGACTGGTCACAGTACTTACATGTAATTTATTTAACTGGTCACAAGTTACTTATAGGTATATCTGACTGGTCACTTAATGTATCTTACATGTATAATTTGGACTGTCCACAAGTACTTACAGGTTATATTTGGACTGTCACAAGTACTTTACAGGTATACTGACAGTCGCAAGTACTTACAGTAATATTTTGACTTTGTACAAGTACTTACATGTATATTTGGACTGTCACAAGTACTTACAGGGTTAAATCTGGACTGTCCCAATTACTTTACGTAATATTTGACTGTCACAAAACTTACATGTAATATTTGCTGTCACAAGTTAACTTACATGTAATTTTAATTTCCTGGTCACAAGACACTACAGGTATATTTTGGCTGTCCACAAGTACTTACAGGGTATATTTGACTGTCACAAGTACCTTACAAGGTATATTTGACTTGCCACAAGTACTTCATGTATATTTTGACTGCACAAGTACTTACATGTATAATTTGCTGTTCACAAGGTACTTACATGTATATTTGACCTGTCACAAGTACTTACATTGTAATATTTGACTTTGTCACAAGTACCTTACAGTTATATTGGCTGTCATATGTACTTAACAGGTATATTTGACTGTCACAAGTACTTACAGTAATATTTAGGACGGTAAATTTGGAAGTCAACAATACTTACAGATTATATTTGGCTTGTCACAAGGTACTTACATTTGTAATATTTGGCTGACACAGTACCCTTAACATTAAATTTTGGCTAATCACAAGTTACTTACAGATATATTGGCTGTCACTGGTATTTATTGATACATGTATATTTGGCTGTCACAATTACTACAAATAATATTTGGCTGTCAACCAGTTACGTACATGTATTTTGGCTTGTCACATTTGGTACTTACATTATATTGGAATGTCACAAGTAACTTACATGTATATTTGGCTGTCACAGGTACTTACATGTAATAATTGGCTTGCTCTCAGGTACTACAATTGTATATTTTGACTGTCACTAAGTACTTAAATGTAATTTGGCTGTCACAAGTACATACAGGGATATTTGACTGTCCAAGTTCTTTACATGTAATATTTCGCTTGTCACAGGTACTTACATGGTATATTTGGCCTGTCCAACAGGTACTTACATTATGTTTTGACTTGTCACAAGGTACTTACATTTGGTATAATTTGGCTGTCACGAAGTACGTTACAGGTAAATTTGACTTTTGTCAACAAGTACTTACGTGTATATTTGACTGTCACAAGTACTTACATGGTATATTTGGCCTGTCACAATAACTTACATGTATATTTGGCTGTACACGTAACTTACAATGTAATATTTGACTTGTCACCAAGTAACTTACTGTATTTTTGACTTTGGTCTCATGTACTTACAATGTATATTTTGGGCTGTCACAAGTACTTACAAAGGTATATTGTCTGTCAACAAGTTTACTATACAGGTATATTTTAACTGGTCACTAAGTACTCTACAAGGCATATTTCTGACTGACACAAGTACTTACATGTATTATTTTGATCTGTCCCCAACAAGTACTTACATTTAGGATTTTGGGCTGTCACAAGTAAGTTACAGGTATATTTGACTGTCACAAGTAACTTACAGGTATATCTGACTGTCACAATTACTTACATGTATAGTTGACTGGTCCACTAAGTACTTACATGGTATATTTGGACTGTCACAAGTAAACTTACAGTTATATTTTGCTGTCACACGTACTTTGCATTTGTAATATTTTACCTGTCACAAGTACTTACAAGGTATATTTGACTGGTCTCAAGTACCTTACATGGTATATTTGGCTGCACTGTACTTACAAGGTATATTGGCTTGTCAAAAGTTCTTACAGGTAATTTATTTGACTGTCACAAGTACTTACATGGTATAGCTTTGACTGTCACAAGTACTTACAGATTAAATTGGACTTCACAATACTTTCATGTATATTTGGCTTGTCACAATAAGTTACAGGTATAACTTTGACTGTCACAAGTACATTACATGTATATTTCTGACTTGTCCACAAGTACTTACATTGTAAATTTGGTCTGTCACAAAGTTACTTTACATGTATATTTGGCTGTCACAAGGTACTTACATGTAATTGCTGTCACAGGTTTAATTACATTATAATTTGGCTGACACAAGTACTTACAGATTATTTATTTTGGCTTTGTCACAAAGTACTTACAGGTATATTTGACTGTCAGAAGTAACTTACATGGTATATTTGACCTTTGGTCACAAGTAACCTTACATGGTATTATTTATGACTGTCACAAAGTACTTACAGGTATCATCTGACTGTCACAAGTACTTACATTGTATAGTTTGGCTTGTCATCAATCTACTTACAGGTATATTTGACTTGTCCACCAAGTAACTTACAGGTATATTTGGCTATCACAAGTAACTTACATGTATATTTGACTGTCACAAGTACTTACAGGTTATATTTGACTGTCACAATACTTACATGAGATTTGGCTGTGCCCACAATTTACATACATGTATTTTGTTTGGACTGTCACAAGATACTTTACAATGTATATTTGACTGTCCAACAAGTTACTTACATGGTATATTTGGACTGTCACAAAGGACTTTACAGGTTATATTTGGCTGTCAACGAAGTACTTTACAGGTTATATTTGACTTGCACAAGTACTTAACAGTTATATTCTGGACTGTACCATACTTAACCATATATTGACTTGTCACAAGTTCTTACAGGTATAATTTTTGACTGTCACTAAGTACTTACAGGGCTATCTTTGAACTGTCACAAGTACGTACCATGGATAATTTTGACTTGTCAACAAGTACTTACAATGGTAAATTTAAGTAACTGTCACAATACTTATAGGTATAATTTGACTTCACAAGGTACATACAGTATATTTTGACGGTCCAAAAACTTAAAGGTATATTTACTGTTCACAAGTAACTTACCAGGGATATCTGACTGTCACAATTAACTTACATGTATATTGGGCTGTCCCACTTGTTACTTACAAGTGTATTTGACGCACAACACTTTAACAATTACCTGACTGTCACAAGTACTTAACAGCTAATTTGACTGTCAAAAGTACTTACATGTTATTTGGCTGTCACAAGTAACTTATACATGTATAATTGCTGTCACAGGTACTTACATGTATATTTGGCCTGACAACAAGTTACTACAGGATATATTTGGCCTGTCACAAGTAATTTACAGGTATATTTTGACTGTCACAAGTTCTTACAGGTATATCTGACGTGTCACAAGTATTACATTGTAGATTTGACTTGTCACAAGTACTTACAGGTATATTTGGACTGTCACAAGTACTTACAGGTATATCTTACAGTCACAAGTTAAATTTAACAGGTATATTTGACTGTCACAAGTACTTACATGTTATTATTTGGACTGGTTCACAAGTTTACGTAAGGTAATAATTCTGGACTGTTCACAAGTTACTTACATGTATATTTGACTGTCACAAGTACTGACCTGTTTTTTGGCTGTCACAAGTACTTACATGTAGATTTGGCTTGTCACATGTACATACAAGGTATATTTGCTGTCACAAGTACTTACAGGGATATTGACTGTCACCCAAGTACTTTACAGTGTATATTTGACGGCCACAAGACTTACATGTATTATTTGACTGCACAAGTACTTACATGTATATTTGGCGGTCACAAGTTCTGACCTGTATATTGAGCTGTCACAAGTAACTTACATGTATATTTTGAATGTCACAAGTACTTTTCAGGTATATTTGGCTGTCATATGTATTTAAAGGTAATATTGACTGGTCACAAGTACTTACAGGTTATATTGACGGTTAATATTTGGCTGTCCACAAGTACTTACAGATATATTTGGCTGTCACAAGTACTTACATGTTATATTTGGCTGTCACAGGTACTTTCATGTATTTTGGCATCACAAGTACTTACAGATATATTTGGCTGTCACAGGTATATTGTTACATGTTATATTTGGCTGTCACAAGTACTACAGATATTATTTGGCTGTCACAAGTTAATTACATGTTATTAGGCTGTTAACAGGTACTTTCTTGTATATTTGGCTGTCACAAGTTCTTACATGTTTATTTGGCTGTCACAGGTACTTTACATGTATTTTTTGGCTGTCACAGGTACTTAATGTATATTTGACTGTCACTAGTACTTACATGTATATTTGGCTGTACAAGTACTTACAGGTATATTTGACCTGTCACAAGTACTTCATGTATTTTTCGCTGTCACAGGTTACTTACATGTTTATTTGGGCTGTCACAGGTATTACATGTATGTTTGACTTGTCCACAAGTACTTACATGTATATTTGGCTGTCACAAGTTCTTACAGGTATTTTGACTGTCACAAGGACGTACGTGTATATTTGGACTGGTCAGAAGTACTTAAATGTAATTTGGACTGTCACAGAGTATTACATGTATATTTGGCTGTTCACAGTATTACATGTATATTTGACTGTCAACAAGTACTTACATGTATATTTGAACTTGGGGTCACAAGTACGTACATGTATATTTGGCCTGTCACAAGTTTTAAGGTATATTGGCTGTCACAAGTACTTACAGGTTATTGGACGGTCACAAGTGACTTACAGGCATATTTAATCTGACTGTCACAAGTACTTACATGTATATTTGACTGTTCACAAGTACTTACATGTTTATTTGGCTGTCCAAAGATAGTTACAGGTATATTTGGACTGTCACAAGTTACTTACAGGGATTTCTGACTGCACCAAGTACTTACATGTATATTTGACTGTCACAAGTACCTTACATTGTATATTTGGCTTGTCACAAGTACTAACTTGTATATTTGGCTGTCACAGGTACTTTTGTATATTTGCTGTCACAAAGTACTTACAGATATATTTGGCTGTCACAAGTACTTACAGGTATATTTGACTGTCAGAAGTACTTACATGTATATTTGACTTTCACAACGTACTTTTACAGGTATATTTGACTGTCAAAAGTACTTAAGGTATATCTGACTGTCACAGGTTCTTAAATGTATATTTTGGCTGTCCATAGTACTTACAGGTATATTTGACTGTCACAAGTTCTTAACAGGTATATTTGGCTATCACAAGTATTACATGATATTTGACTTGTCAACAAGTACTTACAGGTATATTTTGACTGTCAAAGTACTTAATGTATATTCTTGGCTGTCACAAGTTACGAACTTGTATATTTTGATGTCTCAAGTACTTACATGTATATTTGACTGTCACAAAGTACTTACATGTATATTGGAAGTCACAAGTCTTACAGTTTATTTGGCTGTACAAGTATTACAGGTTATTTTGACTGTCACAAAGTTACTTACAGGTATATTTGACTGTCACATAGTACTTACTATATCTATGACGTCACAAAGTACTTACAGGTATATTTGACTGTCACAAGTACTTACAAGGCATATATGACTGTCACAAGTACTAACAGTATATTTTGACTGTCACAAAGTACTTACATGTATATTTAACTGTCACAAGTACTTATAGGTATATTTGACTGTTAACATGTACTTACATGTATATTTGGGACTGTCACAAGTACTTACAGGTATATTTGACTGTCACAAGTTTCTGTACAGGTTAGTATCTGGACTCTGTCACAAGTACTTACATGTATATTATGGCTTGTCACAAGTACTTACTGGTATTATTTGACTGTCACAAGCCTTACAGGTATATCTGTCTGTCACCAAGTATTACATCTATATTTGGACTGTCACAAGTACTTACATGTATATTTGGCTGTCACAAGTTACTTACATTGTATATTTGGCTGTCACAGGTATTACATGAATATTTGGCTGACACAAGTACTTACAGATATATTTGGCTGTCACTAAGATACTTACAGGGTTTATTTGTCTGTCACAAGTACTTACAGGTATATCTTGATCTGTCACAAGTACTTACATGTATATTTGTACTTGACAAGTACTTCATGTATTATTTGGGACTGCCACAAAGTATTACATGTAGATTGGGCTGTCACAAGACTTGCATGTTATTTGACTGTCACAAAGTACTTACATGTATATTTGACTGTCACAAGTACTTGCATGGATATTTGGCTGTCACAAGTATTACATGTATATTTGACTGTCACAAGTACTTCAGGTATATGTTGACTGTCACAAGTACGTACATATATATTTGACTGTCACAAGTACTTACAGGTATATTTTGAATGTCACAAGTACTTACAGGCTATCTGTCTGTCAACAAGTACTCTTATGTATATTTGACTGTCGCACAAGTACTTACATGTATATTTAACTGTCACAATAGTTACTTATAGGTGATATTGATTGGCACAAGTACTTACATGTATAATTTGACTGTCACAAGTACTTACTGGTATATTTGACTGTCCACATGTTCTTACAGGTATATTGTCTGTCACAAGTTAATTACATGTAATATTGACTGTCACAAGTACTTACATGTATATTTGGTGTCACAGTACCTTACAGGTATATTTGTCTGTCACAAGTACTTACAGGTATATCTGCTGTCACAGGTACTTACATGTATATTTAACTGTCACAAAGTATTTAAGGTAGTATCTGACTGTCACCAAGTACTTACATGTATATTTGACTGTACAAGTACGTACAGGTATATTTGACTGTCACAAGTACTTACAGGTATATTTTGACAGTCACAAGGTACTACAGGTTATTTGGACTGTCACAAGTACATTACTGTATATTTGACTGTCACAAGTTACTTACAGGTATTATCTGACTGTCAACAAGTACTTACATGTTATTTGGACTGTCACAAAAAGTACTTACATGTATATTTTGGCGGTCACAGGTACTTACATGTTATTTGGCTGTCACAAGTACATACAGGTATATTTGCTGTCACAAGTACTTACAGGTATTATTTGACTGTCACAAGTACTTACAGGTATATTTGACTGCCACAAGTACTTACAGTATATTTGACTGCCACAGTGACTTACATGTATATTAGGCTGTACAAGTACTTACTTGTTTATTGACTGTCACAATGTTATTTAATGTATATTTGACTGTCACAAGTAACTTACAGGTTATATTGGCTGTCTCATATGTACCTTACAGGTATTTGATTGTCACAAGTACTTACATGTATATTTGGCTGTCACAAGTACTACAGATATTTGAACATGATATTATTTTTGGTCACAAGTACTTACAGTATTTGGTGTCACAAGGTACTTAGATATTTGGCTGCACAAGTACTTACATGTATATTTGGCTGTCACAAGTACTTACAGAGTATGACTGTCACAAGTACTTTAGGATGGCTGTCACAAGTACACATATATTTGGCTGTCAGGTATTACAGTATGACTGTCAGTTTACTACAGTGGTATATTTGGCTGTCACAATATTACGGTATACTGTCACAGTTTCGGTATATTTGCTGCCACAGTACTTACAGGTATATTTGTCCACAAGTACTTATGTATATTTGGCTGCACAAGTACTTACATGTATATTTGGACTGCACAAGTACTTACATGTATGGCTAGTACTTACAGTATATTGACTGTACACAAGTACTTACATGTATATTTGGACTGCACAAGTACTTAAGTATATTTGACTGTCACAGTACTTACAGGTATATTTGGCTGTCATATGTACTTACTATATTTTGACTGTCACAAGTACTTACATGTATATTTGATGCCACAAGTACTACAGGTTTATGACTGTCACAAGTACTTAGGTATGGGTCATATGTATTACAGGTATATGCTGTCACAAGTTACTTACAGGATATTTGCTTATTTGACGTCAGTATTACAGGTATATTTGGCTTCACAAGTATTAGGTATGGCTGTCACAAGTACTTCATGTATATTTGGCTGTCCAGTTACAGGTTATTTGATTGTCACAAGTACTTACGTATATTTGACTGTCGCAAGTACTTACAGGTATATTTGACTGTCACAAGTACTTACAGGTATATTTGACTGCCACAAGTACTTACATGTATATTTGACTGTCACAAGTACTTAAAGGTATATTTGACTGTCATAAGTACTTACATGTATATTTGACTGCCACAAGTACTTACATGTATATTTGACTGCCACAAGTACATACAGGTATATTTGACTGTCACAAGTACTTACAGGTATATTTGGCTGTCACATGTACTTACAGGTATATTTGACTGTCACAAGTACATACAGGTATATTTGACGGTATATTTGACTGTCACAAGTACTTACAGGTATATTTGGTTGTCACAAGTACTTACATGTATATTTGGCTGTCACAAATACTTACATGTATATTTGGCTGTCACAAGTACTTACAGGTATATTTGGCTGTCACAAGTATGTACAGGTATAGTTGGCTGTCACAAGTACTTACATGCATATTTGGCTGTCACAAGTACTTACATGTATATTTGACTGCCACAAGTACTTACAGGTATATTTGACTGTCACAAGTACTTACAGGTATATTTGACTGTCATAAGTACTTACATGTATATTTGACTGCCACAAGTACTTACATGTATATTTGACTGCCACAAGTACTTACAGGTATATTTGACTGTCACAAATACTTACATGTATATTTGACTGCCACAAGTACTTACAGGTATATTTGACTGCCACAAGTACTTACAGGTATATTTGGCTGTCACATGTACTTACAGGTATATTTGACTGTCACAAGTACTTACAGGTATATTTGACGGTATATTTGACTGTCACAAGTACTTACAGGTATATTTGGCTGTCACAAGTGTGTACAGGTATATTTGACTGTCACAAGTACTTACAGGTATATTTGACTGTCACAAATACTTACATGAATATATTTGGCTGTCACAAGTACTTACAGGTATATTTGGCTGTCACAAGTATGTACAGGTATATTTGGCTGTCACAAGTACTTACAGGTATATTTGGCTGTCACAAATACTTACATGTATATTTGACTGCACAAGTACTTACAGGTATATTTGGCTGCCACAAGTACTTACATGTATATTTGGATGTCACAAATATTTACAGGTATATGTGGCTGTCACAAGTACGTACAGGTATATTTATTTGGCTGTCACAAATACTTACAGGTATATTTGGCTGTCACAAGTATGTACAGGTATATTTGGCTGCCACAAGTACTTACAGGTATATTTGGCTGCCACAAGTACTTACAGGTATATTTGGCTGTCACAAGTACTTACAGGTATATTTGGCTGTCACAAATACTTACAAGTATATTTGGCTGTCACAAGTACTTACAGGTATATTTGGCTATCACAAATACTTACATGTATATTTGGCTGTCACAGTTACGTACAGGTATATTTGGCTGTCACAGGTACTTACATGTATATTTGGCTGTCACAAGTACTTACAGGTATATTTGGCTGTCACAAGTACTTACAGGTATATTTGACTGTCACAAGTACTTACATGTATATTTGGCTGTTTGTTTGTTTGTTTATTGGTGTTTAACGGCATATCAACAGCTAAGGTTATGTAAGGCCGGACAAACAGGTTCGATCCCGTTTTAACCTGCTGCATTGGGGGGAAAATCCCAAAATCAGAACGGAATATTTACATCGAGATACAACATATTCAGCCCTGAAATTAGAATAACCTGACCTGGTGCCAGGTCCATACCACACCAGTCACTTGGCCCCTTCCCCTATTTAAAAGTAATACCGGTAGGATTACTCTTATAAGGGGTATAACCAGATTCAACTGTCACATACAAAATGCCAAAGACGTATGTGAGGGCCAAACCAGGTCTCCAGTCGGGATTCCGGTAAGGATGAACCCCGATCGTTAAATTACCCATCACATGCTCCCACCTGCCACCCACATATATTTGGCTGTCACAAATACTTACATGTATATTTGGCTATCACAAGTACTTACAGGTATATTTGGCTGTCACAAATATGTACAGGTATATTTGGCTGTCACAAGTACTTACATGTATATTTGGCTGTCACAAATACTTACATGTATATTTGGCTGTCACAAGTACTTACAGGTATATTTGGCTGTCACAAGTATGTACAGGTATATTTGGCTGTCACAAGTACTTACATGTATATTTGGCTGTCACATGTACTTACAGGTATATTTGACTGTCACAAGTACTTACAGGTATATTTGACTGTCACAAGTACTTACAGTATTTGACTGTCACAAGTACTTACAGGTATATTTGGCTGTCACAAGTACTTACATGTATATTTGGCTATCACAAATACTTACATGTATATTTGGCTGTCACAAGTACTTACAGGTATATTTCGCTGTCACAAGTATGTACAAGTATATTTGGCTGTCACAAACATACTTGCTGCCACAATACATACATGTATATTTTGGCTGCACAAGTATTACAGGTATGTACAGTATATTTGGCTGTCACACATACTCAGGTATTACATATGGCTGTCACAAGACTTACATATATTTGGCGTCATATTACAGGTATATTGTCTGTCACAAATACTTGGCTGCCACAAGTTACTTACCTGGTATATTTTGGGCTGCCCAAGTGTGTACCGGTAATTATTTTGGCTTGTCCCACATACTCACAGGTATATTTGGCCTTTGTCACACGTTTACTTACAGGTATATATGGCTATCACAAATACTTACATGTATATTTGGCTGTCACAGTTACGTACAGGTATATTTGGCTGTCACAGGTACTTACATGTATATTTGGCTGTCACAAGCACTTACAGGTATATTTGGCTGTCACAAGTACTTACAGGTATATTTGGCTGTCACATGTACTTACAGGTATATTTGGCTGTGCAATGCCGTCAAAGCGAGCACCACCATCATAGAGGTTCTGATGAACGATTGTCCGGGGCTGTGGCTGGGGGTAACTGGTCTGGGGCATCTGTGGGGCCTGATTGGGATACTGAAATACAATACTGATTGATTGATTGATCAGATATACGTTGTATGAGCACTCTAGGATGTGTGCGTGCATGCATTGCAAGCATAAACATGCATCAGGAGTAGAAATATGATATTACAATGAAAAACAAATTGACAGCCGGCGCATGTCTAACCCATCAATGTGAAGATTGACGAAGTTTGGTAATGACAAATGGATCCCGAGGTATTCAAGATTTGGAAATACGTCCAACATTGTTGACGATGACGTCAACAAATCCGGAATCGTGCATTTGCCACTAACGTGGGTACAGTTGAATCAGAAATAGGGATCCCCGTTCACACCACAGTTACATTATTTTAACCTAGAAAGACAATGAACACTTATCATTCGTTTAGGGACGTGATCTCGGTTTCAAGTCTTATCCGAAAGACCAGTGGGATGGAAATACTATGAAAGTATTTTCATGCCCTATGGTAAGTTTTTAACTAACAACATTCAGTATTGAAGTCCTGGGGTGCCGTTTCACTAAACTTTGTACGACTAAAATGTTTGTATGTCCAACATTATGATAGTCTGTAAATTTCACATTTACAATATTTTCTTATAAACAATTATTGGATTTACATTTATTGAGCATAGGCTGCATATGCAGCCTACGCTCAATAAATGTAAATCCATCAATTGAAATTTACAGACGATCCTAAATTTGCACTTACGAACATTTTAGTCGTACGAAGTTTAGTGAAACGGGCCCCCGTATTCTACCCCATTCGATGTGGATGAATTTCACAGTATATTTGTATTGGTTTTCTGAACATATAAGACAATGAACACACCGAGGGTGTCTGGTTTTGAAGGTTCTACTGCACCTACCACGGAGTACGGGGGTGGTGGTCCTGTATGGGCAGCAACTACATATGGGGGCGGAGCTCCGCTGGGGGCCACAGAGGGGTGTGTCATCGATGTCGATGCTGCAATCGTTACAAATGTTCATTAACAGTTTTGTGATTTATTACTAGTATCAATTTCAGGTCAGATGACGGTTTTCGATAAGCTGTGAAATTCGATTGGTCAAAATGGACAATCAAAATTATTTTGTTTAAGTGGTAGTCAAATTTGCTCTATGAATTAAACACTAAAATTGTATTACATACAGTGCGTAATACAATATAATTCCAGCACAAAAATATTTACACAATTCCCTAACATTTGATTGGCCTGTAGCAAGTCTCTGTCCAAAATTTATATCCCAGTAAACTCACACGCCGAACTACTTTCTACAGGTGCGCTGTCAGTGCTGTCAATGTAAACAAATGGCTGCCGACTGTCAAAATAAACACATTTTCTTGATGAATTTATTTCAAATGCTGGAATTATAAGGAATGAATGGCCTTTTTGTGGAATTTATCGGGGATATAAACTTGGAAAAGTCACGGGAATACTGGACGAGGCCGGAATCGTCCAGTATTCCCGCGACTTTTCCAAGTTTATACCCCGATAAATTCCACAAAAAGGCCATGCATTCCTATATTTAGTGTTTCATAGAGGAAATACTACTCTTGTTCTGCAAATTTCACGAGTCAAAAATGGATTTCAATGGTCAATATTCCACCAAAAGGTTACTATGGAAAATTACATGAACAGTCTGATCTGGATCTACTTGATGATGTATATTTTGTTTAACGTGTGATGAAATCTAACGTATATCTGAAACATATTAAGTCATGAGTGGGACCTATGTCGCAAATGTCACAACCTTGGTCATTATCTCAGCTGGCTTGACCCTTTCAACCCCACAGGCCATAATTCCAATGTATTACAAATACTGTATATCCAGACGAGCCAGCTAGTCAGAATATTCAGTATTTGGCAGTGGTTTATTTTTAAGATTTATTTTCATACACAACCTGCTTTGGATGAATGGAATAGTCCATCAATTAGAATAGAATAGTGCATACCAGATATTTCGGGGTGAAAGGGTTAACAGCCGTTCAACATATGTTTTCTACAACATGGCATACCGTATGGCTGCTGGAATGGGTAGCCGGTCTGATACTGTGGTTGTGGATACTGGGTTGGGTATCCGGCAGCCTGAGGGTACGATGCAGACCCAGGTGGGGCCGACGGCTTTGTGTTCTTTGACATACTAACTTAACTTACTGATGCTCTGAAAATACAGAAAAGTGGCTCACTGTGACTGGGGAAAAGTGGCTCACTGTGACTGGGGAAAAGTGGCTCACTGTGACTGGGGAAAAGTGGCTCACTGTGACTGGGGAAAAGTGGCTCACTGTGACTGGGGAAAAGTGGCTTATGGTATTTCTGGCAAGTCTAGCTTTCAATCAGCTAACAAACTTCTGCAGCCTGACAAGGATCTCTACTGTTTATTAACATATGAAACGTGTTTCAATGACTGAATGTCGAACAGTGCAGACCCTGACCAGACTGTGTGGATGCGCATGCTGGTCTGGGGCTACACTAGTCTCATTGGTCCCATTTCTCCAGGCACAGTGACAAATAGCAGAGAAAACAAAATATGGAATTAAAACGGAGTCTTGAAATTGTTTACTAAATTGCTCACCAGCCTGGAGCAAGGTATTCCACAGTTTCAGTCCGCTTACTGTGTTGTTCCCTTCAACTTTCTTAGCGAAGTAATATCGTACATAGCCGTTAGAGTCCTCTTTATTTGACAACTCACCAGCCATATATTAAATTTAATCGGTTTCCACAAAAAAAAGCTCCTTTATTTCTGTCAAAGAATTGACACTGACTTTTTAAAACTGTTCTTGATGCCGATGTCAACAAATTTTCTAAGTAAATTCACTTTTATAAATAACAGGAATCTGGGATGTCAAGTGTTCAGGTCCGAGTCGAATAAAGGCTTTAGTGACGTCTCGGCCCTAAGACACCTCGGCCCCAGACACCTCGGCCCTAAGACACCTCAGCCCCAATATTGTTTTTTATATTTAGTTTTATATTGTTTTATGGTTAAAAAAATGATACTAAATAAGATAAAAGCGTATATTAATGTATATATATTGTTTATATGTAGTAATAAAAGAAGAGAAGTGGATGTTGTTAACGAATATTACCTATGCTAACATGTTTCTCTTTGATACATTGATGTCATCATACACATTGTCATGGAGTTTGAGTTTTTCACAAGATAACAATAGTATATTTTCATATTTATTAACATAATATCGTAAATGGGCAAAACAAACACAAAATAACGGAATGTTAAAAGTTTCGATGCGGCTTAAAATATAATAGTTGATCGATTGATTATTGGATAGGACATACATACACAGATATACATAAAGAAATACATAATACTGTATAATGCCATAAATTTCATAACAACATATTATAATAAAATCATTTATAAATTATTGAGTCATTATTATTTCTAATAATAGGTTGTTATTAAATAAATGGCGTTATAATGTACATGTATAACGGCAGGCTCCTCTTCCAGCTATGAGTACACACACAATTTACAAGTCAATGTTCCCGACATAGCACAGTGCAACCTCGGACAAGTATGCAGACGCCTTGAGGTCCCCATTGTCGTACAAGTCATACAGTTGTTGAAGCCGACCGTCCACACGCTTGTACTTCTGGAGCCTGTGTCTGACAAGGGATGTTCTGTCACCAACTGTGAGTTGATATAGAGTAGGAGAACCTCTCGAAGAAGTAGCGGCACCACCACGTAATACTGAAGACACGCGCGACCAGTAGGATCCACGTCTTACGTCTTCAAATATATGTACATGTATACTTACTGCCACATAGTCGGACTTCCGCTTTCGCGACATCAACACGTAGAGGAGCGGAACCTGCTTCATGGTGTCGTCTTTCCGGATGGAGTGGATGCTGAACAGCTGGTAAAACGGTGTTTATAGCAGTTTTTTAAATTAGGGTCGAAGTCTTTTAGGGCCGAGGTGTCTGGGGCCGAGGTGTCTGGGGCCAAGATATCTTAGGGCCGAGGTGTCGCTTTACCGAATAAAGTATCCTGGGCTGCTCAAAATTCGAGACTCTAACGATATTAAACAACATGAGTAATAAATAACAAGAGTATAAACCTTTTTTTATTAGTTACATGCAAATATAATCCAATTATATGTATATATATTGCGTTTACTGGCTTCAAAAGCACGGAGAAATGCAATTGTTTACTTTCAAAACACGCTCGTCTACAAATGGCCGCCTCCAGCGTACCGTGAAAGGTCGCGACCTCTGACCCTATGACGTCATATGCTCTTCCGGTGCATGTGCCCGGTTGGAAAACACCACAAATTGTGTCTGCATAATGTACCATTGCGTTCAGGGGTCACAATACATATTGTTTCGAACTTAAATGATTAGACAAACGATTGCCAACTTGGAAAATATAATTTGCTAGATTAAACAAATTAAACAATATGAAGTTTCAGCTTGTTGGTTTTAATACTTTTTTAAAGTGGTAATGTCTATTTTTGGAGTAAGACATTTCAATCCCTTCTGCATGTGGTACTCGTCCACAATGGGAATAACAAAAACAGAGACTAGATTGCATATATCTGCTGATAAATGGAGGTATTGGACTGATGTGGACGAACTTAAACGTGACAATTTAAAAAAAAATAGGTTAAGGTGGTGACTGAATGAAAATCCATATTCCTACTTTATTAGTGCCTTTCTACCTACAAATATTACGTGACCTCCATTGATAAACATGTAAACAACATACGGGTTCAAGCGAACTCATTTATGTGTAAGTTTTCCTATCGAAATCCGGATTTTAATGGAGCGGGTTAATGGGATTAGTGGAAAACACAACATTTAGGTGTGTTGTGTTGTTTGGCAATGTATTAGTCCTGTTTAAATCGCATTTTTCTAACTTGGCATTTGTGACCTTTCATCTGGCTTCGGTTGAACGCACAAGTGTAATGGAAGTGACGTAACCCGTAAATCTCGCGATAGAACGAGAAAATATAAATGGTCTCGAATTTGTGCGGCTATCGAAGTTAGAGGATCGTATGATATAGCCTTATATAGCCACAATATGATGCAAAATTGTAGCTAAAAAAACTTATTCACAAACGTCAGAGACAAATGTGACTATTACTAACAACATTAGTCATGTACAGGATTTCAAATTCAATGACGTCACTGGTTATAAATTGGGACATTCCGTGTCAATATGTGACCTACTTCAACTTGTTTTCGATAAAAGTCAATTTACCTGTCCAAAGTGAATGTTTAATGTTGTTTCGTGTTTTATAAATTGTTAATGCACTAATTAAATAGATAACTAACTGAAACATGAAAGCATGACATCTTACCTTGTAAACAAAAACACAAAATTTCGAAATAAACACAAGTGATATTATGTCAATATTTTCAGTTCCTGGTTACGGTTTACACAAAGGAACGCCGAATGAATTCACTGTTGCCCGGTTTGATAGCTCTGTGATATTGAAACGGTCCATTGACACTTCGGCCCATTTATCAATTCGCCACTACCGTGTGTTGCACTTTTTTATGCCGATATATACTTCTGGCCATTAAACACGTACGTTATAAATCTCCAAAATAGTATAACTTAAATACGTGTTCGTAAATAATAAACCAAATTGATTTCATAGAATTTGTATATGGAGTTATATATAAACTAGATTTTTAAAAATAATTTTGGAATTTGTAAACGGGTTTTCCTTATATATATAGTTACATCATTTATAAGCTATCGAGTCAGGTTTCATAGTCACTTTCACTTTCCTTCATGTTTTACCCTCCTGGCGACTATATGTACAGCTAATTGTTTGCCGGTTATTAATTAAGATTTCTATTTGCCATCTATATTTCCCCTGAAAAATTGGTACCGAAGAAAAAAAGTACATACAACTCAGAAATAAGTGTCTATAGTGACATTAAGCGCAGTACGACTGCAAAAAAAATTGCATTCATGGTGGTTGTTACGTTTTGAATGTATGGGTATGAATAAACACAACACGACTATTCTTGATTATAGTTTTATATACTAAGCATCTAAAGCACGGATATGTAATTCAGTGTAAGGCCGGAATAGGTGTCCCTGTAGCTGCTATTGTAGAGGTTTAAATACAGTGTATTCCAGCAGCCTAGAAGTGTATACTGGCTTATAGGTAGACAGTGTATGTATGTTAGTAAATACATAACATCCCCCTTTCTTTATTAAAGTTTTATAGCGAAAACTTTTAACAGTGTCAGCTTGATGCAAGGATCAGCGTTCTGGATTTCTGTCTCTTAAAATTAGTGGTGTGCAGCCTTCACTGACCATGGCTATATCATGAAAGTGGGTAACACATGTAATTTGATATTGCAGCCTATTAGAGTCAGCTGTGGAGGTAACCGTCCTGTTATCAAACAGTATCAGTCTGTATTGTTTCATCTGCAGGGTGTGTTGACGTCTAACAGTTAATTGGCTGACCTGAGCCATGAGATTAAAACAATAAACATGTGCCATGTCTAATTATTAGCCGATCTATTTATAGATCGGCTAATATATTGGTTATCCATCGAATTCTGAAATAGTTTGTAGCAACCCTTTTCTCCGCTATTCGGCAATCTACGAACGCGAATTTTTCTGTATCACTTCAAAATTGCATCAACCGATAAAGTTTGCATTTTTGGCAATTATCTCCGTTTAAAACTTTACTTATAGCCAAATAACACAATTTTGAATACGTAATGAGCTGAACGCCGGAAGAGATTTAACCCGGAAGTTATTGTTGTTGAAGTCCATAGTTGGCTCTAATGGCCATATACGCCAACATACACCGATTATTGGACTAATTTAAAGCTTTTATTTATTAAACAGAACAAGTTTCAGCCACGTATAATCGCGTAAAATGTGTTTATTCGGCTAATTTATAATCGACCTCTGCTCAAAATCTCCTTACTAGCAACCCCAGCATTTTCGGGTTTATCCCAGCATCTCGGGTTTATCCCATTGGATCGCGTATGCGCGTCATTTGACGCTAGTTAATATTCACAAAATTTTCCATCAATCAAAACGAAGAATTGCCCTTCATAGCCAACTTTGATTTGTTTACGTATCATGCAGGGATGGCAGGGATGCATCCAGCACGCGCGATTGCGGCAATCCCCCTTAATTATTGTCAATGCCACAAATTATTGATTGTCTTGCGCCCGACATCGCGCAAAAAAAATCACGGATGGGGCACATTAGGCCAATCTGGGCATGTGCCTGAATACGCAGGAGCTTGCGTCTATTTTTTAGATGACACTGTAACCGCTAGATATATATAGCCCTGGTAGCTCCGCCAACTCGCGTGCTGCCACAGAATTCGGACAAACACACAGTGACTACAAATTTGTGTATTGCGGAGTGTAATTTGTAGATAAATAGAGCATACAGTACAGGTGTTACGCTGGAATATTTCGCAACATAATGGTGACAACAAAACATTGCTGCTATGGCATTGCTGCTATTGGATGGATTTGGGAACGGGTTTCCAAAACCTGCACAAAATCGAGAAAAATGTCAACGCTGGGTACAGAACTGTGGTCGAAAATAGTTTACCATTGACAATGTTACCAGAGACACCTACATATGTTCGATGCACTTTACCCTGATTTGATCGGCTAATAACATCATGCTCTGCATGACTTTTCATTATTGTTTGTCAGCTGAAACTAAAACAAGCGAACTACGCATAACATGACCTATATATACAACATTAATCCACCTGTATGGAATGTGGCTGGCTTGTTGGCTTGGAAAGTAGGAGAAATGAATAGAGCTCCAGATAATCACATTAATTCCAATTTTGAGAATTTTCACTTTTACTCTGCTTTAAGCACTATTAAAATATATCCACCAGACAGAATAAAAACTTGTGATATTTGGAACTTATTTAGAGAACACATATTTTTATGCACACTAAATAGCTTAAAAATGTATCACCGATAGCATTACGCTGTTTTCATAAATAACAGAACAATGCTGTAATCACTGACTTTGATATCTGAGTGGAGTTTTTATTGCCCTTCCATATCTGGTTTTGTAAGGTGAATTTGGAGATGGAACTGCACGAGTTGATGGTGCTGGTATCTCCAGATCAGACTGCGTAGAGTCTTCATTATTCCGGTTGTGTCCGGCGTCGTTCGGTACCTGTCCAGATGGATCCTGATCATCGGATTCGGACAGTGCAGCTGGAAATGCAGCTCTGGTGGCTCTCAGGTGTTTGCGATTTCGGCGGTATTTCTGTCCCGCTGGTGTTTCCACTACATACGAGCGAGGCGAGTTGTGATCGCTGATCACCTTTGCTGGTTTCCACTGGCTTTTACCATTGTTTCTCATGACAACATTATCTCCAGTTTGTAGTGGTTGTAACTCTGGACCACTGTGCTTGTCAAACTGTAGCTTTTGCGTTTGTTGTCGCCATTGCATGCGGCTTTTAACGTCTGCTAACACATGCGGTTGAGGCAATGGCGCTGCTGTCGGCAATTTTGTTCCGAGTCTGCGTCCGAAAAACATTTGTGCTGGTGATAGTCCTATGCCATCAATAGCTACGTTTCTGTAAGTAATTTTCTGAGAGGCGCGTTGATCTCAGCCATGTTTGGAATGAATTTTCCCAAGTACTGTGCAAAACCTAAGAAGGATCTCAGTTCCTTGACATCGGTGGGTCGCGGCATTTCTTGTACAGCTCGAACTTTCTCTGGGTCAGGTTTGACACCTTGACCTGTCAGAACATAACCAACGTAGTTATGACCTGTCAGAACATAACCAACGTAGTTAACACTACTTTTTCTGAATTCGCATTTATCTGCATTCAATTTCAGATTGTACTTACGAATTCTGTCCATGACGTTTTTCAGTCTCGCATCATGCTCATGAACGTCTCTTCTCCAAACTAGTATGTCATCGACGATCGCTTCACATCCATCACTGTCCTGTATCATCGTGGATATTGTTTTCTGGTATACATCAGAAGCGGACTTAATTCCGAGAGTTTCTGACTGTCCTTTGATAATTGAATCTGCCAATACCCATTTGAAGCGTCCATTTTGCTAAACACTTTTGCCTCTGGGATGTCCGATATGATGTCCTCGATAGTTTTCATAGGATAATGTTCACGCAATATTGCCTTATTCAGTTCACGTGGATCTAAGCAAATTCTGACCTTGTTATTTGGTTTGATGACTGTCACCATTGAATTCACCCAGTCTGTTGGTTCTGATTGTTTCTTAATTACGCCTGATTGTTCCATTTTCTTAAGTTGTTTCTTAACCTTTTCTTTCAAAGCTAATAGCAATTTCCGAGGCGCATGAATCACTGGTTTGACTGATTCATCAATTTGGATTTTTTACGTTCCATGGAGACAACCCAAACCATCAAACACATCTTTGTATGAGTTCATAATGTCACTTGGTACTTTGGTACTTTGATTTTCAGTGACACGGTCAACTTGATTAACACGTTTGATTAAACCAATGTCTTGGCTCGCTTTCGCACCCAAAACTGTTGGCGCTTTCACATTGACGACATGAAAGTCAATATCAAAAGTATTACCTTTGATAACGCAAGGCAATTTGACAGTCCCAAGAGATTTCAGTTTATGGCCACTGTATGACGTAAGCAGAGAATTTGATTTCTTCAATGCCGTTTTCACGCCTGTTTTCTGAAATGCATCCATTGACATCACGTTACATTTTGCACCAGTGTCGATTTGCATTAGCATTGGCTTCTTGTAAACAGTTGTTTCTACCGTACAATCGTCTGATATTTTGTTTACTGACCATTCTGTCAGCATTCCAACGTAATTACTGTCACTGTAATTACTGTCACTGTCGTCAGTTTCTTACCCTTGTGGGGGCGATGTCGTTGTTTCTGCGAACGACATTCACTCGCAAAATGATTCCATTTCTTGCATTTATTGCATTGCTGTCCAGCCGCTGGACACGGTCTGCCTTCATGCTGATATCCGCAATTTCGACATTTGTTCGATTTGTAGCTGTTATCCTGCTTTTTCTGAGGATATTTTCTCTGTTGCACCGGTTTACCTGTTGATTTCCGCACCGCGTGTACATTTGGATCTTCACCCTTCATGACACTACATTGTGCCTGTGAGAGTTCGTACGTTCTGGCAATGTCCAATGACTGTGCAAATGTTAATGTCGATCCGACGTTAATCAACTTTTCCCTCACTTTGGAACTGCGTACACCGAACACGATTTTGTCTCTCACCATTTCATCTGCATCTGTGTAGTTGCAGTCTTTGACGAGTATTTGAAGTCGTGTGACATACTGTTCAAAGGTTTCTTCACTCTGCTGAGTACGACTTTGAAACTTGTATCGGTTGTAGATCACGTTCGATCTCGGTTTCACATAGCCTTCAAATCCATCATAGTATTTCTGCAGGGTTTTCACGTCATCACCGGTTAAATTCTATGTAGAGAAGATGCTTCGGCCTTTGTCACCTACCCATAACATCAAATATGAGCATTTTTCAGCTTCAGATTTGTCTTTCAATGGTCCTGTGAATATAAACTGCACATGCTGGTTGAAATTTTTCCAACTGAATTCCAAGTCTTCAGCGTCCCAGTTCATATATGGTACTGAACCACTTAAATTTTCCATTTCGAGAATTAAAGCACACTTTTTGAAAGTCACCTAAATTCTTGAGCGTTGGTAATTGAATCCGTCAAAGTATTATGACATAACTTCTGACACCATGTTACGTTTTGAATGTATGGGTATGAATAAACACAACACGACTATTCTTGATTATAGTTTTGTATACTAATTTAAGCATCTAAAGCACGGATATGTAATTCAGTGTAAGGCCGGAATAGGTGTCCCTGTAGCTGCTATTGTAGAGGTTTAAATACAGTGTATTCCAGCAGCCTAGAAGTGTATACTGGCTTATAGGTAGACAGTGTATGTATGTTAGTAAATACATAACAGTGGTATTAGGCACAAAGGTAAGTGAGAGGCTTGCTATGACATTCAATTTACTCAATTTTAGCTATGCTATACAAAAAAAAGAAGAGATCTAGATTTTAATCGAAACTGTAGAAAGCGTTCTGATATGCACATTCTATCTATTCTTCCATATCTGTCAAACCGGATTCAGCCAATCAGCATAAATAGAGGATCTCAAACGAGTTTCCATTTGATATGAGATTTATGAAACGAATCGAGCACAATGTATACATGTACCGAGCATCTGGCGAGGTGCATAAACTTGCTGACGAGATTCTGTTTATCACATAACTCTATACTACAAATAGCTGAAAACTTGGAGATATCTGATACATCTCAATGAGAAGACGCCATTGACTATTTTCGCATGGAGTTGAAAATCTCCACAGAGAAAACTATTGTTTTAATACTTATGTACTGAACAAATAAAGTTTAACAAGTTTATAATGTATATGTAGTGACAATTTGTATTTTCTGGGGAAATATCAATACGAAAATACATCCAACCTATTATTTCATTTAATACGCAATGTAAGTGTTAGCACATTTAATATCCCACATTCATAATCGATGAAATCATGTGACGTCAATCTGAATAGTGGTCAGTCAGCAAAAGTCACACACTAGTCAGTATCTTGTATGGCCTCCATGGGCGGCAATTACGGCATCACAACGACGTCTCATGCTATTGATTAACTTCCTTACAAAGTCCATAGGAATTCGGTTCCAGTCCTCGACGAGTGCCCGCTGCAGATCTCTGCCGCTGATGACGTCTTGACGCTCTCTCACCTTCCGCCCCAGGAATTCCCACAGGTGTTCTATGGGGGATAAATCTGGAGACCTGGCTGGCCAAACAAGTACCTGAACGTCGGTTGCACGTAGTACGTCCATCGTATGATGCGCGGTGTGCGGCCTGGCGTTGTCTTGCTGGCATATCTGAGCCTGATGTCGACGAAGAAACGGCAGTACGACTGGCCGAATGATCTCGTCGCAGTACCCGACAGCTGCTATGGTCCAGGCAACAGCAACAACATCAGTCTTGGCCCGGTGAAAAATTCCGCCCCAGATCATGACACTGCCGCCTCCATACCGGTCATGTTGAATGATGTTAACCGGATAATTCCGCTCCACCGTTCGCCTCCACACCCGCTTCCTTCCGTCAGCAAACTGGAGGTTGAAACGCAACTCATCCGTGAATAAGACTTCGTTCCAGCGTTGTCTAGTCCATCTGCGATGAGTCCGTGCTAGTCGTTCAGCGCGATGGCATAACGTCAACGGCACTCCAAGATACGGTCGACGTCCTCGTAAAGATGCCGAGCGTAGCCGGCTACGGACCGTACTATCCATATCCGTGTTCCTGTTGTAGTCCTCACACGCTGAACTAACTGTCTGCTGGACATGAACCGGTTACGTCTAGATGACGTCACGATAAACCGGTCTTCACGTGGCGTCGTCTTTCGTGGCCTGCCTGAACGTGGACGGTCAGCTACCCTTCCCGTTTCATGGAATCGTTTCTTCAGACTCTCATTCACTTGGAAGTGCCGGACGACGTCTCGCACCATCATACCGGCAGTGAGCATTCCAATAGCCATTTGACGTCGCTCTAACGGCATCCCAACACGGCGTCCCATGTATAGTTGTCTACGTTTTTGCAGTGGATTATTTGATTGTGGTCGCAATCGAATTGACTCACGTAGGTTTGTACTCAAATGACCGCTCCCAACTAGCCCTGCACGTGCAAGGTGTCATTATTGATTATTGACGTTTGGAAGTAAACGGCACGACTTTACCGGACATAGAGAAGTGTCACCGTGTTTATGCACTCACGCACCATTGGTTTACATACATATTATACATAAATACAAGATTGACATACTTTTAGATAGTCGGGCTAAACTTTATTTTTTTCTGTAAAATAAATTATAAATACGCCATATTACAGGTTCCGTTCTTTGCAAGCTCTTTATATTACCAAACGTGAGCGCATGTTAACAATTGTAGTGATTTTACTCAGTCACCGACACTGCTAATGACGTTTAAAATAGGATGACGTCAACGTCAAAACATCGTTGCTAAGTCGCCATTAGGGATGTTATTTGCAACGTCTTCGTTTTATTCGTTTGACATAATGTTGGCGCATAATACGAATACTCAATTACGGTGACGCGGCCACCCAATCAAATTCGTTCCATGTGTTATCACACGTGTGTCATGTCACATTTATAAAATGGTGATAACGTGATAACAAGGTTTTCGTGTGATAAACTAGCTAGGTTTGGCCTCGTCGATTTCAGGCATAAACCTGTCCCAAAAGCTACCCTCGCCCCCACTACTCCCCTAATCATTTAATGCGTATGCATATTTTGACTGTATCACAGATACTATATACTTATAAATCGGAACCAAACGGGACAGCGGCAATTGGCCTGACACTCTTCTGGGCTCAGATGCTCGGGTATGGTAGGTATTCGAGACAATTCCTAAGTTGTTTGTTATGCTGCATTATTGTGACATCGGGCGGCTGCTAGCTGTTTGAACGTCGCTACACACGTGTTTCATTGATTATGGAAGACAACATGAAATCAACCAATCGGCATAGAGAATAGGTGAATATCTCCCAAACTATATGTTATAAGTGAATGCATGTACGATATATTCGCTAGTTGGTTCATGTGGTTGTATTTCATGTTGATATATCCAATTGACTAAATGCGTGTTCGAAAATGTTGTCAACCAACGCCATAAGATTGGCATGTGTTACTGAACCATCTCAACCCTGTATCTACTACATTGGCTTTTTATACTAATTTTTGGTCTGTTCCATCAATGACAAATTTAGATTTTTGAGAGGTGAATACTAGTGACAAATGCTGCAGATCCTGGTGCGACGGTTCGTTTCGAGCTCGCTCATCTGGATCTGCAATATCTGCATGCACATGTTGGCTTTTTGGCCTCGCCCTGTATGGTTGAAAGGGTTAATGTAGTTCAGTGATTACTTAGAAACGCTACATGACTACACACCAGTTCAATTACAGATAATTAAATGTATATTATGACTATGTATATTACTCAGGTGAGTATATCTTTGTGGATATCGGACGAAAAAGAGTTGATCCTGATCAAATTGAGAGCATCTATCGTCTCAATGACACTGATGTGGGACTGCATTTAATTACGTAGCCACAGTGTGTGTTTTACAAGAGTCATTGATTATACTACGAAACGCTTATAATCAAAAGATCCATGGTAATAATTGAACACGACTACCACAAAATACATATATTGCACAAAATCTGCACCTTTGCACCAAGGTGTTCATGTGTGTCAAAAGCTATGTAATATTGCCATAGAACATCACGCCTCCTATCACATATAAATTATATGTTAATATGTCACACTTAATATAACAAATAGTGATGTGTATAAAGCTGGCAAGATGACAGCAGTGGTAAACAATCTTTGTTCTGCACATCTGTATAGTTCTTGTTTATTACCCAATTAAAGAATGTTAATTAATACTAGTGTATGTACAGCAACACTAACCAGGGCTCTGGACATCATGTGCTGAAGTTTGTGACTCGATTTGACCGTGCTCCAGACCAGCTCGGGTTCTAACCCGAATTCTATGTCTGTAACGCAGGGCTACTTACGAAAGTTGTCCTGCGTTACAGAAAGAGAATTCGGGTTACGTGGGTTCAAACCAGCATGCTCTTGTAAACATATACCCTGACATTTAATTATGCACGCACATTAAATGTATTATTATACTAATTATAACGTTACACTTATAAAAGAAAGTGTATAAACTGGTTTGGCCAAGATCCTGACCCATATCGTTTTTGACCCACGTGTTGTATGTACTTTGTAAATCTATTCGTTATAGATGACACGCGGCATGTATCAGCCATATCCTGCCATGTATAGATTCTTAATAACGTGATAAGTTGCAATAACGTCAATATCTGACAGACTTTCGTGAACAATAAATACTGTTAATTCTGAACAAAATATATATATTATCATTTAATTACTGCTTGTGCTAGTTTCTCGACAAATGAAAACATGCAGAGCATTTCGTCTCAATGTTATCGCATATTGCAATGCTTTCATCACTAATATATATTAAATTACTCATTAAATGCTGCTTAAATCAAAAGTTTTATTTAGAACCAAAGGCTCCGCCTTGTTGACTTCATTTCATGTTGCCGTGTGTGTTACTGTACGATCGATTTGGTGTCAAACCGCCAAACACGTATACGTAGTAGTATATCAACATTTTTAATCACGTGTTTTGGGCATCGCTCCATTCTAACAGACACGTGTACGCAATGGGGCGGGCCAAACAATATTAAATTTCCAGTGAACTAATTGTTAAAAACTGGTGTTGGCCCTTGGTCGAATTGCGAACAGTACAGATCTCTCCTGATCAGACTGTGTGGATGCACAGGCTGGTCTGGATCTAAATTGGTCGCAAAACTCATAAGCTACCATTTCTCCCGTCACAGTCACGTTTTTAAATGTCTATAGTGTAACAATTCGAAGTTTTTTTTGTGAGACAGACAATAGATATTACAGGCCCGTATAGCCAGACCTGTTTGAAGGGGGTCGTTTCTAAGGCTCAAGTGGCCTGAGGTATCTAGGGGGTCTAAAAAAGTGGACCTCGAGGCTAAAAAAGTGGACCTCGAGGCTGGGCGGTGGCCTTGACCCCCCCCCTCCCCCCCCCCCCCCCCCTTGAGGGTCGGGTTGTCGATGGGTCGAAGTGGAAGTAAAGCGAGGAACCAGCTAATTCTCGCCTTGCACGTTGTGTTACGAGACTTTTGAGCTGCAATTCATTTGTGATTTCTGTTAGACTAATTCTTAATTAAAAACCCTGTTATACTTCACTTATGTATATGAAACTATATTAGAATGTACGACAGTTATCATCTTTAAGCATAAGTATGTTGAAAATAGTTTAGGATCTGTTATTCCTATAATTCTGACCAAATAGTTTTTCTTGTTGTTTTTTTTTTCACCCAAAATTTGTCCGCCATTTTGTATCTTCCTTTGTATGAAATACAAAACATTATTTTCGGTACTTTAAAACAGCAGGTGCTTGTTCATCTAGTTTTATATTGTGCATTTTTGAAAATAATAATAAGTTTTAGTGTTTGTCACCTCTGGTCATTCTTGTGGGCACAGGTGATTCTAGCCGAATTCAGGAGGTTCCGTCAACTGGAGGTTTCGTCAAATTATTATTAGGCAAAATAGAGTAAATAGTCGAGTGGTTCCGTCAACTGGTTACCGGTTCGTCAATTATATATACACCTAAAGATACTTTAAAATGTTATTAAAATATATGCCATTAAATGTTCATATACAACAAATATCTACCATTAAATGCCCATATACAACTAAACATACTTTGAAATATCAACACATATCTGTCATTAATATCCACTTTAATGACCATCAATTATCTGATCAATTGTATGACACGTGCCGGTCGTTATCGAGTTTACTCTAAATTACCTAATTGACGAACCGGACGCATAGTTGACGAAACCTCCAGTTGACGGAACCTCTGACACCCATTCTAGCCACAGGTGGAAGACTCGAACCTATGCCTATGACACCCAAAAAAAAAGCCTATTATTAGTATTAAAAAATCCCATTACCCCACCGACTTGGTCTTGTACAGTACCATCTTCTATATAGAAAGGTGAGAATCAATATGGCTATTATAGAAAGAGCCCTCTCTTTTCCGGCTCGCACAAACACAATAAACATCGATTAAATGTATGACTTCTGTCTCGGGCAATCGATAAAGGTATTAGTTGTGTGAATGACTCGCTTCAAATCGCTGTTTCCAGCATTTATTCAGTCATTCGCATTTTGTATATCCCATCCAAAGCGAAATTTGCGTGTACGAAAGAATTCACACAGAATCGGAGGCCGTCCCGCGTGGATTATCGGTCATATTTGGCCGATAGCTGATCGCCAGCTCAAACTAAAGTTGTGCGCCATGACCATATACATTAGAAACTGCAACCATACAAAGTTCGTCCAATTGTGATCGTTCACCGATCTAAAAAACACTTTTTTCTAATTTCATTGCCTTTCATTCATGATTCGCGTACTATCAGATTATGTCTTCCGGAATCCCGAAATGGGAAAGTCCTCGCGGTCCTATTTTTAGGTTTAGCCAATCAGAGATATTCTTACATAGAGTGACGCTTCGGTGCTTGTATTATGGAAGATGGTGCATTGACCCTGTTCCAGATAATGAACAAAATTAGACAAAAAAGTGTTTTTTAAATCTGTGAATGATCACAATTGGACAAACTTTGTATGGTTGGAGTTTCTAATGTATATTGTCATGGTGCACGACTTTAGTTTGAGCTGGCGATCAGCTATCGGCCAAATATGACCGATAATCCGCCTCTGATTCTGTGTGAGATTCTTTCATACACGCAAATTTCGCTTTGGATGGGGTATACAAAATGCGAAGAACTGAATAAATGCTGAAAACAGCGATTTGAAGCGAGTATATTCACACACCTAATACCTTTATCGATTGCCAGAGACAGAAGTCATACATTTAATCGATGTTTATTGTGTTTGTGCCAGTCGGAAACAAGAGGGCTCTTTCTATAATAGCCATATTGATTCTCACCTTTCTATAAGAGAACATAGTACTGTATGAGACGGAAAGGTGGCGAACCAATTCTGCAGTCTAGCGAAAGAAAGTTTTTTATTTTGTAACTTCCTGAAATGCTGATTTGTGTCCACTGGTCACAAAAACCTTACTCCCCATTTCTCCATGTAAGGCCATGTTAGTTGCGGCCAATAACTACATCGATGTAATATGCTAGTTTAATAATACTGACCATTATTTCCTTAGAAAATATATAGAAAATGTGTTGTATTTAAAGGTGCATGCCCACTCGGTTGGCATAACATGTTTTTTATAGGATTTAGGTAAGTGTATCAGGGCTCCAGATAAGGAATTAGTAATTGGGTATTGTTACTCCATCATTTCTGAAGCAATTGGGTATTTCAAAATTTTAATTGGGTAAAATAAAATCACACTACTGTTTACACATCAACAGACAACAATTATTGAATAGTTTGCTATTTCTAATGAAATACCAAGATGTGTTTTCATGGAAAAATAAGAAAAATATGCTATATTTGTGGTCTGTTTATTGTTTTCTGCAGCATGATAAAGGTACCACAATTGTTCTCATAGCTTTTTGATACTCGCTACTTCTGATTTCAATTGGGGTTTTTGTCATTTTAATTGGGTATTTACGCAAATACGCAGCTTATCTGGAGCACTGTGTATAATTGTGTCACGATTCCACCAGTTCTAAAAAATATGACTGCCCACTATACAGATATAATCAGTTACTAATATTTATTTTAAGTATGATCATTTCACATCAAATCACATCAAAAATTAAATACAGAGAATAAATAGCTATGTCCATTAACATTTTAAGGTAACACGCTTATCGCCCCTGATATCGGTGTTGAATTTATGTCAGATATAAAATGTATAATAATGCCAATCAATACGTGTGGTGATTGTGAATGAATGTTTATTTTTCCAGAAAATGTCTCCGATGATGTCTCTGATATAAAGAACATTTTGTGCCTACTAAGTGGGCATGTACCTTTAACAGTTAATGTGCTAATCAGATCTGATTCGCTACTCTGCTTGGGAATGCTATGGACGGAACCGTAACTATGCCAGAGCTCCAGAAGAGGGGCATATTGACATATTTTACGCACTTATTTTAGCTGAATACGCATTGATTATCAACAGTGTGAGTACAAAATGCTCACAGCAATGTCAAAATATGTATTGATTTTCAAATTGATTAGTGGAAATAATAGTGTAATAATATAAATACGTGAATAAGTAATAATACACTCAAATAAGTGAATGTTTAAATTTATTTGATCATTTGTTCCCTATTTAAGAATGAAGAAAAGCAATAATCCATTCGTAAAAATAAAATATTAATTTAATTTGAAAGCCGGAGGTCAGGGCTCCAGATAATGAATTTTTAGCTTGACTATTCGAAGAATAAGTAGAGCTTATGTTGTCACCCTGGCGTCGGCGTCACCGTCACGCCTTGGTTAAGGTTTTTAGTCAAGCTTGTATATGGAATACTACTGGCCCTACACCCACCATACTTGGACAACTTCATCTCCTAGTGATGTACATCAATAACCCCTGATCTATATTTGACCTTGACCTACATTTCCTCTTGAATTACTTGCTTAATTCCCCTTGGTTAAGGTTTTTAGTCAACCTTGGTTAAGGTTTTTGTCAAGTTTGTATATGCAATACTACTGGCCCTACACCCATATCTTGGACAACTTCATCTCCTATATGCACATCAATAACCCCTGATCTATATTTGACCTTGACCTACATTTCTCTTGAATTACTTACTTAATTCCCCTTGGTTAAGGTTTTAGTCAACCTTGGTTAAGGTTTTTTTTCAAGCTTGTACATTGAATACTATTGTGCATCCAGACACCATACTTCGACAACCTGTTCTCATAGGTATGTACATCAATAACCCCTGATCTATATTTGACCTTCACCTACATTTCCTCTTCAATTACTTACTTAATTCCTTTTGGTTAAGGTTTTTAGTCAACCTTCTATATGGAATACTACTGGCCCTACACCCACCATACTTGGACAACTTCATCTCCTAGTGATGTACATCAACAACCCCTGATCTATATTTGACCTTGACCTACATTTCCTCTTGAATTACTTAATTCCCCTTGGTTAACGTTTTTAGTCAAGCTTGTAGATGGAATACTCCTGGCCCTACACCAACCATACTTGGACAACTTCATCTCCTTGTGATGTACATCAACAACCCCTGACCTATATTTGACCTTGACCTACATTTAACCTTGAATTACTTACTTAATTCCCCTTGGTTAAGGTTTTTACTCGACCTTGGTTAAGCTTTTTTCTCAAGCTTGTACATGGAATACTATTGTGCATACAGACACCATAATTGGACAACCTTTTCTCATAGTGATGTACATCAATAACCCCTGATCTATATTTGACCTTGACCTACATTTGCTCTTGAATTACTTACTTAATTCCCCTTGGTTAAGCTTTTTAGTCTTTAGTCAAGCTTGTAGATGGAATACTCATGGCCCTACACCAACCATACTTGGACAACTTCATCTCCTAGTGATGTACATCAACAACCCCTGACCTATATTTGACCCTGACCTACATTTAACCTTAAATTACTTACTTAATTCCCCTTGGTTAAGGTTTTTACTCAACCTTGGTTAAGGTTTTTAGTCAAGCTTGTAGATGGAATACTATTGTGCATACAGACACCATACTTGGATAACTTTTTCTGATAGGGATGTACTCAATAACCCCTGACCTTTATTTTACCTTCACCTACATTTAACCTTGAATTACTTGGTTAATGTTTATAGTCAAGCTTGTATATGGAATACTTCTGGGCCTACATCAACCATACTTGGACAACTTCATCTCCTAGTGATGTACATCAATAATCCCTGACCTATATTTGACCTTGACCTACTTTTATCCTTGGATTACTTAGTTATCTCCCCTTGGTTACGTTTTTTACTCAAGCTTGTATATGGAATACTCCTGGGCCTACAGCAACCATACTTGGAAAACCATGAATCTACGTCCAAGGTCAAGGTCACTGTTGAAGGTCAAAGGTCAAACCTATTGAAATTCCCTTCCGCTCTATATCTTCTACACCGATGCATGGATTATCAAATGGCTTGGCACAAATGTTTCTCATGATGAGAAGGTGTGTCGCCATCAATAACCACGCACCTACGTCCAAGGTCAAGGTCACAGTTGAAGGTCAAAGGTCAAAGCTATTGAAATTCCCTTCCGCTCTATATCTTCTATACTGATGCATGGATTATCAAATTGCTAACCACGCACCTACGTCCAAGGTCACAGTTGAAGGTCAAAGGTCAAACCTATTGAAATTCCCTTCCGCTCTATATCTTCTACACCGATGCATGGATTATCAAATGGCTTGGCACAGATGTTTCTCATGATGAGAAGGTGTGTCGCAATCAATAACCACGCACCCACGTCCAAGGTCACAGTTGAAGGTCAAAGGTCAAACCTATTGAAATTCCCTTCCGCTCTATGTCTTCTACACCGATGCATGGATTATCAAATGCCTTGGCACAACTGTTTCTCAGGATGAGAAGGTGTGTCTCGATCAATAACCACGCACCTACGTCCAAGGTCAAGGTCATAGTTGAAGGTCAAAGGTCAAACCTATTGAAATTCCCTTCCGCTCTATATCTTCTACACCGATGCATGGATTATCACACTATGTCCAGGGTCAAGGTCACAGACTTGATGCGTTTGAAACCTTAACGCTCGGCTAAATGGCTTATGATCAAAAATGCCTCATTTTCTTTGGCTGCCAGTGGGGGTATTCGTGTGCCGACAGGCCACATTTCTAGTTTCCCTTGGTTAATGTTTTTAGTCAACCTTGGTTAAGGTTTTTATGTAGGCCGCAGCCACCTTCTTTGTCAAGCGATGTGTACATCGACAACCCTCGTAGTCGAGCTATGCTGTTCTCCTACAGCTCTTGTTAGTCAAGCTTGTACATAGAATACTATTGTCCATACAGACACCATACTTGTACAACCTTTTCTCATAGGGATGTACATCAATAACCCCTGGTCTATATTTGACCTTGACCTACATTTCCTCTTCAATTACTTATTTAATTCCCCTTGGTTAAGGTTTTTAGTCAAGCTTGTATATGGAATACTCCTGGCCCTACACCCACCATACTTGGACAACTTCATCTCCTAGGGATGTACATCAGTAACCCCTGATCTATATTTGACCTTGACCTACATTTCCTCTTTAATTACTTAGTTAATTCTCTTTGGTTAAGGTTTTTAGTCAACCTTGTAGATGGAATACTCCTGGCCCTACACCAACCATACTTGGACAACTTTATCTCCTAGTGATGTACATCAACAACCCCTGACCTATATTTGACCTTGACCTACATTTAACCTTGAATTACCTAGTTAATTCCCCTTGGTTAAGGTTTTTAGTCAACCTTGGTTAAGGTTTTTAGTCAAGCTTGTACATGGAATACTATTGTGCATACAGACACCATACTTGGACAACCTTTTCTCATAGGGATGTACATCAATAACCCCTGATCTATTTTTGATCTTGACCTACATTTCCTCTTCAATTACTTAGTTAATTCTCCTTGGTTAAGGTTTTTTGTCAAGCTTGTATATGGAATACTACTGGCCCTACACCCACCATACTTTGACAACTTCATCTCCTAGTAATGTACATCAATAACCCCTGATCTATATTTGACTTTGACCTACATTTCCTCTTGAATTACTTAGTTAATTCCCCTTGGTTAAGGTTTTTAGTCAAGCTTGTACATGGAATACTATTGTGCATACAGACACCATACATGGACAACCTTTTCTCATAGGGATGTACATCAATAACCCCTGATCTATATTTGACCTTGACCTACATTTCCTCTTGAATTACTTACTTAATTCCCCTTGGTTAAGGTTTTTAGTCAAGCTTGTATATGGAATACTACTGGCCCTACACCCTTCATACTTGGACAACTTCATCTCCTAGTGATGTACATCAACAACCCCTGATCTATATTTGACATTGACCTACATTTCCTCTTGAATTACTTAGTTAATTCCGCTTGGTTAAGGTTTTTAGTCAGCCTTGGTTAAGGTTTTTACTCAAACTTGTACATGGAATAATATTGTGCATACATACACCATACTTGGACAACCTTTTCTCATAGGGATGTACATCAATAACCCCTGATCTATAGTTGACCTTGACCTACATTTCCTCTTTAATTACTTACTTAATTCCCCTTGGTTAAGGTTTTTAGTCAAGCTTGTAGATGGAATACTCCTAGCCCTACACCAACCATACTTGGACAACTTCATCTCCTAGTGATGTACATCAACAACCCCTGACCTATATTTGACCTTGACCTACATTTAACCTTCAATTACTTAGTTAATTCCCCTTGGTTAAGTTTTTTAGTCCACCTTGGTTAATGTTTTTAGTCAAGCTTGTAGATGGAATACTATTGTGCATACAGACACCATACTTGGATAACTTTTTCTCATAGGGATGTACATCAATAACCCCTGACCTATAGTTTATCTTCACCTACATTTAACCTTGAATTACTTGGTCAATGTTTATACTCAAGCTTGTATATGGAATACTATTGTGCATACAGACACCATACTTGGATAACTTTTTCTCATAGGGATGTACATCAATAACCCCTGACCTATATTTGACCTTGACCTACTTTTATCATTGGATTACTTAGTTATTTCCCCTTGGTTAAGGTTTTTAGTCAAGCTTGTATATGGAATACTCCTGGGCCTACAGCAACCATACTTGGAAAACTTCATCTCCTAGTGATGTACATCAATAACCCCTGACCTATATCTGACATTGACCTACATTTAACCTTGAATTACTTAATTAATTTCCCTTGGTTAAGGTTTTTAGTCAACCTTGGTTAAGGTTTTTCTGCAGGCTGCAGCCACCTTGTTTGTCAAGCTATGTGTACATCGACAACCCTCGTAGTCAAGCTATGCTGTTCTCCTACAGCTCTTGTTAATTGAGTATTGTCACTCCCATCATTTCTGAAGCAATTGGGTATTTCACAATTTTAATTGGGTAAAATAAAATCACATTACTGTTTACATCAACATACAGCAATTATTGAATATTTAGCTTTGAAATGAAAACATGTCTTGGCATTTCATTAGAATTGTCTCCAAGATGTGTTTTCATTGAAAATAAGAAAAATATGCTATATTTGTGGACTGTGTTGTTTTCTGCAGCATGATAAAGGTACCACAAATTTTTAATTGCTTTTTGATACTGGCTACTTCTGATTTCAATTGGGTTTTTGGCAATATTAATTGGTTATTTATGCAAATACGCAGCTTATCTGGAGATCTGAGGAGGTACAATACTCTTTAGACACAAAGCTTATCTGGATCTATGCTATGGATGGTATGGAAGTTTTGCAGTTACTTCCCACAACTAAGGCCATATGTAACAATTAAATCATGTACTATTTTTCAGCAATGACAAGTCCTGTGTGAGGATCGAAAACTGGGAGTGAGACGAGACAGTCGTGTCCTTTGAGAGGACAACGTTGGATTAGACAAACCGTTGGTGGAACTTGGATCACTACACGTCCTACAATGGCAGGAAGATCCCAGAATCCACACGGTCTAAAACAGATTGGTCTCGACCAAATCTGGGACGATCTGAAAGCAGGCATTAACACCGTGTACCGGCGACAGAGTATGGATAGAGTCAGATATATGAAGCTTTACACGTATCCTTTTCATTTCAAATCAGACCGACCATATGATTTTGTACTTACGAACATGTGCGATATCTCGTTAAAAATATTTACAATATTTTCCATAAATGACATTGCATGTTGATGAAATTTTCAAAGCAAATGCGGATTATGAAATATTTATTTTCTTTCCACTTCTGCCATTTTCTTTTCTTTATTATGACATACATATCTCATTTAATGCAGTCTGATTCTTATGTTTATCAGGTAACCTGCCCTGTATTGACCGAAAATCTACTAACTGATAACCTATAGAGTTGGGTATCGCCGGAAAAAACGTATCGCGATACGTATCGTGATAGTCGGGACGTATCACGATATGTGTCACGATAGTATCGCAGATTACTCTGATAACCAGTTACATTGCTTTTGTACTGTGCAGCCAAAGTTGTGTACCATACATAGTTGTTGTGTTGTGTTTAACACTGTTTATAATTAGTTGTATGCATGTTCTACTCGTTTTTCTTTAATACAAAATAGATCAATTAGTTATATTGCATAATTATTTGGCCTCCAGACGGTTTTCAAATAATAAAAAAAATGACCGTGGACAGAAAGAGGTGGGACTGTGGTATGGGGGTGGAGGGCGCTTGGGTAGGGAGGTTTGAAAGTCTAGTGTCTCAAAAAAAGATCGCTAAATACATAATACTCAATAATAATGATGCAGCTCAATTTGATTGATAATAACATTGTGATTTGGAGTTGAATTTTTTTTATTATTATTATTTTTATTGAATTGTTGAACATATATTCAAAATGAATCTACAAGGACCCACAAACACACATAGGCATCATTAAACAACAATTTTGCTCTTTAATTTTACACCAAAAACAGCCAGTTCTACTGTAACGCTGCCTTTTTCGATGTGGAAGTGAAAAAAAATGGTCTCGAAAACCCATGACACTGCTAGTGTTCCGAACTTCCGGTTTGATATGAGGTTAATAAAAAAAATGCCATCAACTGCGCACAAGCCAAACGGTTCAATAAAGTGTTTTTTGTGCACATTAATGATTGTTAAAGAAACTGTTGTTTTTCGTAAAGGCTATTGCATTGACAACTAGGTACATTTGCAAAGTTTCCCCTGCATCTATACAGAGCTCCAGATAAGGTGTGTATTGGCGTATTAGCAAAATACGCATTGATTATCAAAAGTGGGAGTACAAAATACTCACAGCAATGTGAAAATTCGCATTGATTTTCAAATTGAGTAGTGAACATATTGTAATAAAGTTGAAAATTTATTTCAGTTTTTATCGTTTGTTCCTTATTTATTAAGGAAGAAAATCAATACATCATTTGTAAAATACGCATTGAATTTGAAATATGGGGGTATAATACTCTTTACATACAAAACATATCTGGAGCGCTGTCTATATTTGAAATATGGGGGTATAATACTCTTTACATACAACACACATCTGGAGCTCTGTCTATATTTGTAATTCATTTCTGATATGTGACTGGAGAAATGAGGTTTATTGGATTTGTGACCGGTGTAGCTCCTGATTATATAGCGCACTTCTGTAGCCTGACGGCGATCTATATTCTTTGTCTGAAGTATCATTGATGGAATGGCAAACAGTGCAGATCTTGACCAGACTGTGCGGATGCACAGACTGATATGGATCTACACTCGTTGCAAAGCCAATAAGCTCCATTTCTGCAGTCACAGCCGCATATTTGTAACAATAGTCTTGTACATGTATGCATGTTTTGGATGTCAAGTCTTGAGCGAAATTGCCAAAATTTATCAGACCTAAAAAAACATTTATAAAAGTAAAATTATATCAGTCTTGTAAGTAAGGCTAGCTAGTAGCATCATGAAACCAGAAATAGGCATTTTGTATGTGACAGTTGAATCTGGTTATACCCCTTATGTGAGTATTACGATATTCGTAATCCTATTTTAGGGGAAGGGGCCAAGTGACTTTGATGTGGTATGGACCTGGCACCAGGTTAGGTTATTCTAATTTCAGGGCTGAATATATTTGTTCTCGATGTAAATATTCCGTTCTGATTTTGGGATTTCCCCCCAATGCAGCAGGTTAAAATGGGATCGAACCAGTTTGCCAGGCCTTACATGACCTTATCTGTTGATAGGCCGTTAAACACTAATAAACAAACAAACAAAACCAAAGGAAGATGAGTTGAAGTTCATAATAGAAATGTTTTTTTTATTATATTCGGTCCGGACATGTCCGCCAGTCCGATGGGTTTCGCAGATACCGGTATATATATATGTAATGTGCTCGCATAACTTAACGTAATTTTAAACTGAAAATATGCGATGGGTAATTTCATTGTAGATCGCTAGCAAGGTTTGACACTCACTTATGTTGATAGGCCGTTAAACCCCAACAAACACTCACTCACTTTTGGGCCAGGGATTCCGCAGTATAGACATCCCGATTTTACATTATGTTGGATGGGATCTTCTTGAATGTTCAGGGATTCCTCCTACAATACGGGGATCCCGGGACACTGCGAGAGTCGACCCCTGAGTAGGCAAACAGTGGGTAATCAGGAACTACACTGGTGATAAATTCCGTAAGTCCCATTTCTTAAATCAGCGCCACATATTTGCTAAGATTCGCCTTAACTGACCACACAGCCATGTATACAACTACTGTACGAGTGTCCATCAGTCTGGTCAGGGCGGCGGTCAGCACGGCCGTGGGTCGATCAGCAAACGGAGTAAACAACCCACGGGCGGGGCTCAGTTCGTGGGACTCGAACTCTACAAAAGGCTGAAGGACTACCTCCGTAAATACCTGGTAGATCTGCAAGAGGTAATTGGTGATGTCTATTGTTATTATTATACCCCCTGCATACAAAGTATGACAAGGGGTATATTCATGTAGTTTTCATATTTGCGTCGAAGCTTTCATGTACCCATTACCTCTGCAACCGTAAGTCGGATCGACTTGAAAATTCACATACTTCTTTCTCATCATTCATATTATCATTCTATACCACCCATGAAATTTCATGCCCAAGATCAAGACCATAGACATATTTGGTTGTCGGACCAGGTGGCGGCCGGTGGTATCCGTGTTTGCAGCTCAACTAAGTGAACTTTCAACTTTATTATTTGAGCATTTTCACTCCTTATTTTGAAAATCAAATTGTTGCGAGTATTTTGTTTAACGTCCCAGCAACAGCTAAGGTAATATAGAGACTGGGAACACAGTTTAAAGTCTCATCTGACAGACCAGTGTGATAGGAATACTATGAAAGTACTTTTTGATGCCCTAGGCGAGGTTTGAACCCACAACCTCTGTATTGGAAGTCGCGTGTTCTATACCCTAGTCCACAACCCATCCCTGTGCAAAAGCAATACGTATTCGGTTAAAATTCCAAAGCAATGCATATTGAGCTAAAATTAGTACGTAAAATACACACATCTTATATGGAGCTCTGTAGCCTATTTCACCAAAATTGCAAAGCCTACTTATCTAGCAAAGTGTACTTTGAGGGAGTAATCATTTATTTTTCCCGAAATGCATATTTGATGATTAAAAGTATGCAGAATTATTATACTGAATTTATTACATTATGACAGCCAAAATCGAAATGGCTGTGATAATGTAATAAATTTGGTATAAGAAAAATTAATAAATTTATCCTTAAATTGAAAATTTCTCCCTCAAAGTGTACTTAGCAAGATAAGTATACTTTGCAATTTTGGTGAAATAGGCTACTCCCTAATATGCGTCTTATCTTGATCTCTGGTATCCCATTTTGGTGGATGTTCACAATTCAGAACGGCCATGACCTGCTGGACGAGCAAGTGCTGAGTTTCTACACGAAGCAGTGGGAGGAGTACCAGTTCTCGAGCAAGGTGCTCAACGGCATCTGCTCATACCTGAACCGGCACTGGGTGCGGCGCGAGTGTGACGAGGGAACAAAGGGCATTTACGAGATATACTCGGTGAGTACCAGGGGCCCGTTTCACTAAACTTTGTACGACTAAAATGTTCGCAAGTGCAAATTTAGGATCGTATGGAAATTACAATTGATGGATTTATATTTATTGAGCATAGGCTGCATATTCATATGCTCAATAAATGTAATATCCAGTAATTGTTTACAAGAAAACCGTGTTAATGTGAAATTTACAGACTATCATTATTTTGCACGTTAGTTGTATGAAGTTTAGTGAAACGGCCCCCTGTTTTTTTTATGTGCCCTGAATTTTTTTTCGGTTACATAATAGTCACCACCATGTTCGTCTGTCTGTCCGAAATTTGCGTTAACGTTTTCCGGTACCTACAATGTCTGTAACCGTAAGGGCTATTCCAGGAAAAATTCTCTGGGGGGGTCGGACCGCACTTTTATTTTTGACCTGTGGGTGGGGGGTGTCCGACAAAATTAATTCCGGTTGGTTGTGGGGTCGGAAGCTATATTGTTCTTGTTGGTAGGGTGGTATTCAATTTACTTGATTCTGTTGGGGGGGGGGGGGTGTGCACTCATATAATTAATTCAATGCTGTGGGTGTTCGCGTCGATTATAAAATTAGATTTTCGCTGCCTCACAGCTTCTATTTCGTGTTATTCACAATGCATCATGCATTGTAAAACGCTCATGTCGATTGGCCAACAAAATGACACTTCCAAAGTAGCGTCCAGTGAAAACTGCCGATAGATAATTACATCCGGAAGCTGCAATTCGTACCAAGCGTTGTTCGTTCGCTTCCATTTCGCCACCGACGAATAAGACAAACACTTTCGACGCGCCCGCATTTTCATGCGTCGTTCACGATCTTTTTGACAAATTGTTACATACGCAAAGACGCGTTTCGGCAGAACACGGCAGCATCACATGTACATACCAGTGGCGGATTCAGGCGGGGGGGGGGGGCCCTTCAGAAATTCAGATTTTTTTGATTTTTTTTATATATTTTTTTACAAAATATTGAGCGTAGAATGCAGGAAATGGGCTTCCTAAATTCAAACATTTTCCAGGGTAGCATGCCCCCGGACCCCCCTAGCCAACTCCCTCGCACCGCTCAGTCGACGAAGGAGCATACCTCGTTCAAGTTCCATGTGGCCCCACCCCCCCCCCCCCCCCCTTGGTGAAATCCTGGATCCGCCAGTGCATACAGTACTTCTCGGCACGATTTTTGCCTTCGTCCACCTGACCCCGTGATCTGATGGAGAGTGGACGTAAAACTTCCTCCCACCGTGTCGGTGTAAATCCCATTCGTACCGATGGAGAAGAGGCAAAATCTCCACCGTGGGAACATTTCTAAGACCGAATCTGCCGCACACCGCGTTTCCCCTTGCTAACACACGGCGCATCACCGTGCCAGTATACAGGTAATACCGACAGCGAGGAGAGCATTTATGGCCGAATTACTGGCGATTTGGTCCCCTCCCCTGGCCCCCCCCCCCCCCGTGTTGTAATCGACCGCATTTCCGCATTTCCCATCCACCATATGGAACCCGATACCAACAACACAAATATTCGTTTGAAACCGTGACACCGATCTGTTGAATCGCATCCATTCAAAAACTAATACTTAAAACACACCAACACATATTTCACGGAAATTGAGAGGATTAACATCTGCTACCAAACCTATTTTATTAAGGAATAAAACGAATATAAAAGCATCAATATTTAGTTTTAGTAGACGATTCTAGTGTGCTGCCAATATAGTTTTATTAAGAAATTAAAAATATGAAAAAAATATCTTTCAATTTCCTACAAGAACATGTTTTAACAAAACTTGAGAACCATCATAGGAGACGATTCTCATATGCACAGTGCAGTAAAAACATGTTTTGTTAAGACTATGTCGCGTTTTCGTTTTCAGCTCTCAAGACCACGACCATTTTCGCGATCTCGACCCCTGCGCGAGATCGCGAAAACGCGAGATTGTAGCATGTCCCAAACACGACATGTATAAATCGAGACGATTCTCATCTGCTACCAAACATGTTTTATTGAGGAATAAAACGAATATAAAAGCATCAATATTTCTTCTATCAATATATCTCTTGGGAGACGATTCTCGTGTGCTGTCAAAATCCAAGAAATCAAAGACATGTGACAACAATTTTTTTTGCAAAACATTAAAATCGTCTACATAGACGATTCTCATGTGTTGCATGTCGCATGTTTTATTAAGACAACGGACAAATGTGAAAAGAATACATTGGTATTTCTTTACAAAAACATTTTTACAAACTATGAGAATCGTCTTAGGCGATTCTCATGTGCTGCCAAATCTTGCATTTATAAAGATCTCGAACATAGGTGAAAATGCACAAGCTAATGCGTAAGACGCATCGATGACGTGAGCGACTAGAAAAAAAAATACATAGCGTGGTTTTGGTATGTTGTGTTTCCGCTGAATTCTAAAGGTCATTCACATTTTGCACGTGAAACTGGATTACCGACTGATGATTGTAAACACCATCAGGTGTGCAGCTAGACCGAAAATATGATAATGTCAGGCCAAATGTGTGCTAGTTTGGGATGGGCGGTATATTTGTTTTATGTTACAATCTCGCGTTTTTTTGCGATCTCGATCTCGCCTTCCGCTTTTGGAAATACGATTTGCCCATGCATGTGTAATATATCATATTACTGTTGGACTTGCGTTCTACGAACGTACATGCATATAAACATGCTAGTTCGAAATGCGTTCTACGTACGTACGTGCAGGATTAGCGCAAAACTCAATTTCAACTGTACACACACATACTGACATGAACAAACGTATTTCCAAAAGCGGAAGGCGACATCATGAAAAGGCCGAGGCGAAAACGCGGCATCGCGGTCTCGAAAACACGAGATAGCCAGGCGAAAACGTGAAAATTAATAAAATAGAATCTCACGTTTTCGCCTCGCGATTTGGTCTTCGCGATCTTGTGTATATATATATATATAGTCCTTGGGCCCAATCCAATAACCCCCCCTCCCCCCCCAACCTTTTGGGGTACATAACGCCACTTTAGGATTTTCAAATTATTCAGTAGTCAATTGTCTGTCATTTCCAGTAAGGTCTGCCATTAAAAAGCCGATGCTGGATGGAACAAAATTGGCGGCCCATTTTCCTCCAAAGGATGGCCTGTCAAAAACAAGTTGTTTAAGGGTTTACAGGACTCGCTTTAATCGCCTTTTGTTAAACCGGGTTAATTTAGGACCGATTTAAATTTTCTAAATCGTTCTTATCTAACTCCCGCTTAAATTGAATATAAAACAGTGTGTGATACATTCAAAATCAATTTATTTTACCAAATGGCCGCCATTTTCAAAATGGCCGCTAAAAATGTGTTTTCGCGAAAAGTTTGCACTGTAACTGCTGTTAAGTGTTATTGGAACCGTTATTAACATTGTAACTTATACCTTGTAATGCATATCAATATGCATATCAATTATACAAAAAGGGTGTTTTTTCAACAATTGTCTATGTTAACAATTTTCCATGTTAACTGATGATAAGTGGCATTTGAACCACTTTTTACACCGCAAATTAATGCCATGTGATGGATATCAATATACATGACAATTGCGTAATATAATGTGTGTTTTACACAGGGGTAAGTTTTCCATATTTGGCCCATGGCCTAATCTTATGACATATGCGACCTATGGATGTCTTGACTTACACATGTATTGAAATGCAGTCTGTTCTGGATCTAAGATATTCAATAGAAATGACACTTCATAATATAGATTGAATAGCGAACAGCATGTGCCATTATCATACTGTCACATCTGGCGTTACGCTGGTCTGAAATGTATTTCGGTACATTTTGTCAGTCAACGTCACAAAATTTAGCTGCCAGGTGCAGACTGAAGTCTGTTTAGAGAAAGATCTGCCAGCTTCCATGAGCCAATAAAGCAACAAAAACTCGACATTTGCAACGCTTGCAAAATCGGTGACACTTACGAGTCCACAGCGAATGTCAAAGGAACTAATAGCAGAACGGAATGTATTCGGACAGCTCGTTTCCATTGCACTCAGGAACATGGCTAAGGTCTTCAGTTACCCGTTAGGTCCAGTTCCATGGTCGCTTGCAACAGCTGATGGATCACCGGCAAGGACTGACAAAGCGAAATTGATGCACCAACTGGAAGGGCAGACGCATATGGTTTACAAGCCTCCGCTAGAACAGGTGAGCTACATCATTGACGGAAATACAATTTTACATATGCAAACTTCTTTGCCCAACACATTTGCAGATCTGGCGGAGAGTCTATATCACCAAATGCCGAAAGCAGAACGCGTGGATTTTGTAACAAACACGTACCATCCTCTGTCAATTAAAACCAATGAACGACAACGAAGAGGTACCACAAATACCTACTTGATCAAGGGACCGCTGACAAATGTTCCACGTGACTGGAAGCAGTTCCTCTCGAACGATGTCAACAAGACACAATTGTGAAAACTCCTACTTAATGAAATGGATGCAAGATAAATACACACACAAGGTAAAGGGAAGAACAATTGTGTTTGTGTGTGAAACCAAATGCGTCAAATTACTAGTATGTATGGCATATCAACACACACTGACGAAATAGAACTGAATTCGTCACAAGAGTAAGCAGACATAGACTGGTATTGCATTGTTTGCACCATGCATCGCATTTATCGGAGAACAACACAATTGTTGTCAGATCTCCAGATACCGACGTGCTTGTACTGTTACTCAGGTTTACACAGCTGGTACAGCTGGTGCTGTTTGACCACCGGTGTCGGCAACAAACGACGACTGCTTGACATACACGGTATCATTGCTGAGGTTGGTACGCAGCTGTGTTTGGCATTGCCAGCACTTCATGCATTCATCGGCTGTGACAGCACGAGTGCTTTCGTTTTCGTCGTGGAAAGGTGACACCGCTAAAACTACTTCAGAAGCACCCAGAATTCACTGATACATTCATGCAGTTGAGTTTGTCCCCTTCTGTAGAACCACAACTCTTCGAAGACCTTGAACACTTTGTGTGTCTGATGTACAGGAGTACTAGTACTAGTATTACAGACATAAACAAACTGCGCATGGAGCTATTCCTGCAAAAGTTCAGTCCCAAGTCAGGAGAGCTGCTGTCAAGTTACAATGGCGCTGATCTTAGCATTCTGCCACCATGCAGGTCATCGTTGAGAATGTATATAATGAGAGCTAATCACCAAACCCTCATTTGGTGCAGCTCTGACCAATCGAATGCATGCATACCGCCACCAAATGGCCGTGGGTGGGAGGTCATAAACGGAACACTAGAGTGCAAATGGACAGAGGGGGATTACCTGCCAACTGAAATGATAGATCTACTGGTAGAAGAAGAGGAAGAAGTGGATACGGTGGATGTTGATGAAACAAATGCCCATGAGCCTGACAGTTTACTAGATAGCATGTTTGATGCGGATGAAGCATATGACTAGGTTGCTTCTCTTAAGCCGGATCCACTAGATATGTATCTACGATTTGTACAGCATGTTAGGATAATCCCTGAGCGCTGTTCAGAAATGTCAGAAAATATCGAAGAGTTTCGTACCTGATGCCATGGGTATTGACTCCGCCACAGGTGCGATGCTTCCGAACCTGATTGAAAATGAATTACTTTGTTGTAACCAACCATACGTGAATCAAGAACAACGAATGCACCGGACACATTATGTAACTGTATGTATGTCTATATATGCTGATATGAATATGCTGATATGAATGATATTGTGTACCATATTTTATTTCATCTGTTATTGTAAATATCGAAATATGTCTTACCTGGTATCGAGGCTTTCAATCCTGAGTGAAAATTAATTACCTTGTTGTATAATCATGTATGCATGTATGTATGTGTGTGTGTGTGTGTGTGTGTGTGTGTGTGCGTGTGCGTGTGTGTGTGTGTGTGTGTGTGTGTGTATGTATGTATGTATGTATGTGTCTGATGCTCTGTATATGTTAATGATTTCATGAACCATATTTGATGTGACGATGCAAATAATGAATAGTTTCTTACCTGATGTTGTGGGGATTGTCACCGCCATAGGCGCGATGCTTCAAACTTTGATTCAAAATTGATTACCTTGTATAATCATGCACAAATCAAGAACAATGAAAGCCCTGGACACATTATGTAAATGTATGTATGTATGTATGTCTATATATATGTGATGCTATGTAGATGTTAATGATTTCATTAACCATATTTGATGTGACGATGCAAAATAATGAATAGTTTTCTACCTGATGTTGTGGGGATTGTCCCCGTCACAGGCGCGATGCTTCAAACCTTGATTGAAAATTAATTACCTTGTTGTATAAGCATACGCAAATCAATATACGCATGTCTATAACTGTTGTTGTGCATTATATCGATGCTCACATTTAACATGTTCTATTTCACAATATAGCATTGATCTTGTTGTAAATATCGAATCATTTCTTGCCCGATAATGTGGGGAAATTCCCTTTTTTCTTCACAACTTGCTGCTATACATACTTCACTCCATGCACTTTCATCATGACAACTCACGATATTTTTGTGTGTGCAATGACGCCAGTGTCATGTTGAAGTAGTTGACTATTCATATGTACCAGTTATAAAAGTAAATGTAAGTGGAGACAGCTAATGAAACTCAATATGTGTAAAATGTAACATTGTAGATTTATGGGTGGGGTAACGGTTTCAAATTCAGTTGTGGTTAACTTAGTATCATGTGCAGTAAGCATAAGAAAAACAGGAACTATAGTTTGCACATGTTTCATGAGCACATGCATGTATATTTTCCATAGTTACAATTTATATATACCGTATGGGAAGAGATGTGTGGCAATACATGTGTTACCATTGAAATGGAGTGGGTGGGGTAATTAAATATGCAAAATATTTGCTTAAAAGGACCGGACGGTCCTAAATTCTACTTAAATGCAAAGTATTGCTATAAACATCTCTCAAAACCTGCAAAACAACAGCAGTTTCCGTGTTTAACAATATAATTTTGTCACATTTTTACAAAAAGTGTGATTTTTTAATATGGCAAAAAGTTGCTGGGTGGTATACTTCAAAATGGTGCCATACATTCATCCAGCGGGTTACAGAGCGCAGACAAGTTGCATTACACTCGTAATTGATTATAGTTATCAGAAAAATATGTCTGCTTATGTACCACAGGGGGGGGAGGGTTTCCATATTTGGCCCATGGCCTAATATGTTGACGATGCAATCCAGTAATCAATAACACGTATCGAAATGTGTTGGTTTTTTTTTGGCTCAATAAACGTGTATTGGCAGCACATTAGTATCGTCTCTTAAGACGATTATCATGTTTTGTCAAATTATGTTTTTGTTGTCAAGAAATATAAATGTTTGTCCACATTTGTTCTATTAACTAATAAAAACATGTTTTTGCAGCACATGAGAATCGTCTCCTAAGACAATGTTTACGTGTCCTATACCTCGCGATTTCGAGCTTTGGAGACGAAGACGCGAAATTCTATCATATTCAATCTCGCATTTTGCAACCTTGCCGCGCGTGTTTTTGCGTGTTGGAATTGCGTTCTACATGCATGAGCAAAACGAATCAGAATGTTCTGTCTGTAACGCAGTGATAGTCGCCCCAAGTTACAGACAAAACATTTGGGTTAGAGCAAAACTTATTTTCAAAAGCGGAAGGCGAGATCGCGAAAACGCGAGACGATTCTCATTATTTTAGAAAACGATTCTTATTTTGTTTTATTGTTGATAAATGTGTTTCGAGTATGCTGCACCCCCTGCGTACGGGCCTTTCGTAACCTGCGTCGGTTGTCGTATTATTTTGAGTGGCTGACGGGGACGAGTTGGTCGAAGGGCGAAACGGAGGCCGGTCATTAAATTAACGAATACTAACGGGACCGATACGATTTCTAATTACTTCTAATAATGACACTTTCCATTTACTGATCGGTTGGCAATGGATGCTTATGACCGTATTTACATGTACAGTTCAGGCCCGTAGCCAGACCTGTTTGAAGGGGGGGGGTCGTTTCGAAGGCCCAATGGACCTGAGGTATCTAGGGGGGTCTAAAAAAAGGGACTCAGAGGTGGGGGGGGGGGGGGTGGTCATCCGATCCGACCACCCCCCCCCCCCCCCCACCCCCCAAACTTCATATGTTTACTAGTCCATATTTTCATTCTGTGGCCTCTGTTCCCAAGGTCGAGGTCAAATGATTTGAACGTTTGGTTAAAGTTTTTGAGGTTTTACATCCATCATTGATTTCTTGTTGTTTTTTTTTCAGTTGGCGTTGATCACATGGCGAGACTGCTTGTTTAAGCCGCTGTATAAGCAGGTGACAAATGCCGTGTTGAAGCTGATTGAGCGAGAAAGGAACGGGGAAACCATCAACACGAGACTTGTCAGTGGAGTCATAAACTGCTACGGTAGGTTGTTACGCTCCGTATACCCAGGGCTTACAAGCGTGGTAATTTACAACAGTGATATTTGTGGTTTGGCGTTGACTTTGAACCTGAAAGCCCGCTATAGCGGTTTATGCAAACAGTGCAGATCCAGATGAGCCGGCTCATAACGCGCTGTCTCATCAGGATCTGCACTTTTTGAAAGTAATTTTCCTATTTTTGAGAACAAAAAATACCCCTTTTCATAAATGGACTAGTCTGAAAACCATTTTGTGACGGTTGGATTGGTTGAAAAATTAACATATCAAAATACATTCCAGTTACTTAAAAAAAGGGTTAACTTGTCAGTGGTGTGATAAACTGCTATGGGAGCTCCAGATAAGGCATATATTGGCGTATTTTACCCATCTATGTTAGCCGAATTAATTTTCAAAAGTTGGAGTACAAAATACTTACAACAATTTGAATATTCTCAATCATTTTCAAGTTGAGTAGCAAAATGCTCTATGTTAAATTCCCATAGGGAAATTATTTTTTTCGCAATAAAATCAATATTTGATTGAATTTCACATTTGGGGAGTGTGAATTTTATATTGATAAAACAATTACTTTCATTTAAATATATTTTAGATGTAATGTGTTTAAAAGCCAAAAGTTCGTTGGCAGCAAAACATGGAACTGACAGTAGTGAAATTTCACTGGAAGTTGAAAACATATGACTTCTACTATGTCAGAGCTCCAGATAAGCTGCGTATTTGTGTAAATACCCAATTAAAATTGCCAAAAACCCAATTGAAATCAGAAGTAGTGAGTATCAAAAAGCAATGAGAACAATTGTACCTTTATCATGCTACATAAAACAATAACCAGACCACAAATATAGCATATTTTTCTTATTTTCGATGAAAACACATCTTGGTATTTCATTAGAATTGTCTCCTTGGAGGCAATTCTAATGAAATGCCAAGACATGTTTTCATTTCGAAGCAAAGTATTCAATAATTGCTGTCTGTTGATGTGTAAACAGTAGTGTGATTTAATTTTACCCAATTAAAATTTTGAAATACCCAATTGCTTCAGAAATGATGGAGTAACAATACCCAATTACTAATTCCTTATCTGGAGCCCTGACTTCTACTATGTACGGTAAAAAATATTTTGAGGTTGCCGCGTAACTGTTCGTCTGGTCAGTATGATGTTCTCATCGATGAAATGAACAACTTAAAGTGAGATATTGATATATTGTTGCCATCCTGTCCATTTGTGCATCTGTCTGTCCGAGTTGACGTTAAACGTTTTCGGTTACCAACTATCTCTGTTGCCATAAGCTGGATTGGCTTGAAACTTCATATGCGTAATATCTAAATTGATGTCAACTATTGATTAACCCTTACAATGCTGAATTAATTTGTGTCGTCTGCTGAATATTTTTTATTTTCCATTTTTCTCATCAAAAACTTGGTTTGGCAAATGCTTGAGTTAGCTCCCTTGTACCAACCCCATAAATGTTGGTGTTACTGGAGAAATGTGGCTTATAATGATCTGTATGGAGAAATGTGGCTTATAATGATCTGTATGGAGAAATGTGGCTTATAATGATCTGTATTGCTTGTTACAAGCACGACGAGTGTTTCATTGACGGAATGGCGAACAGTGCAGTTCCTGATCAGACTGTGCAGACGCACAGTCTGATCTGGATCTACACTGGTCACAAAACCCATAAAGCTTCTTACAAATATCTTCCCTTCACTATTCCTAGTGGGTGGTTGGAATCCCGATATCCCTGGTTTGACCCTCGGGTACATTTTTTTTTGGCTTTCTGGTACGTTAAGACTTAAGAAGTTGAATCTGGTTATACACATTACAAAAGTAATAAGATATATAATAGTACTAATCCTATTGCTTGTGGGGTGGGGGGGGGTTGCTAAAGGACTGTGGTGAGGACCTGACACCATGTCAGCTTATTATAATTTCAGGGCTGAATATATTATTTTATTTCGATGTCAATATTCCGTTCTGATTTTGAGATTATTCCCCCAATGCAGTAGGTTAAATGCAGGATCGATGCCATTGGCCTGGCCTTAGATGAGTGTAGCTGTTGACAGGCCATTAAACACCAATAAATCAAATCATATGCATATTATCTACATTGATGTAAGCTTTTTTGATTTAATAAAATATATGTACTAAACCAATGTCCCTTTTGTATGGGCTTTTACTGTATGTCCCTGGGGTCACGGGTGAGCTAGCTCCTTGCATCGACCCCCTAAATATATTTTCGCCTTTCCAGTTGAACTGGGCTTAAATGAGGATGACCCGACTGCGAAGGGACCGACGCTGAGCGTGTATAAGGAGCACTTCGAGACCCCATTCCTCGACGACACGGAGCGGTTCTACAAGTTGGAAAGCACAGAGTTCCTCCGACAAAACCCGGTCACCGAGTACATGAAAAAGGTATACACGGAGCTCCAGTTAAGGTGCGAAATTTGACCAACTTGGGGTGAAATTTTGTTATTTCTTCATCTAAAATGGCAAGTTGGGAGTGCTTTAGAATCGTCTCATTGAGACAATTCTAAAGCACTCCCAACTTGCCATTTTTGATGATGGAGAAATAAGAAATTTACCTCCAAATTATGCACCTTAACTGGAGCTCTGGGTATACAGACCTGTAATGTTTTTATGTAGAAATAATCTGCACAGTATATGAAACATATGGATTTACGTTAGCCCCTTTCAACACCACAGGCCTGTATAGTGGTATTCAGGGCACGAACATTCTTGAAATGTTTACTGGTCCTTACTTTGACAGGAATGGCAAAATTAAGAAATCTACATTACAAAAATTGAAATTTCCACTCGTCCTGCAGGCATTTCCACTCTTCAGGTTGAGCGGACGAGCCGTCTCATCAGGATCTGCACTTTTTTCAAGTAAATTTCATATTTTAGAGAACATAGCCTTTTCATAAATGGACTAGTCGGGGGAAATCATTTTGTGACGTTTGGATTGGTTTCAAAATTAACATTTCAAATTCCGTTCCAGGGTGTCCAGCATAGAGATGTTCCACTGTATTTGACATTTGTGCATATTTCCCCTGTTTTAGGCTGAGGCAAGATTAATGGAAGAACAGAGGCGAGTTCAGCTGTATCTGCATGAAAGCACGCAGGATATTCTAGCGAGGAAGTGTGAAAAAGTTCTCATTGAAAAACATTTAGAAATATTCCACTACGAATTTCAGAATTTATTGGATTCAGATAAAAATGATGGTAAGTATTGAAACTGTGTTTGTTCACTCGGTAGACTGGGTAGACTGGAGTATTATGGTGCTGCTAATGGAGGGTGTGTTTAAGGTTTCACCTGTCCATGTTCTTTTGGATGAGACTTGCAACGGAGCTCCCATCCCTAAATGACTACATAGCCGCCTGTGTCTGGTTAAGAAGTTTGCCCGGATTTTCACCAATCTGCCACCGGGGACATTTGTGTGCTGACAGGCCACACTTACTTGTTGTTAGGGCCCCGCCGAGAATCGGCGGTGCCCTATAGGTTGCGCCCTGTGTGTGTGTCTGTCTGTCCGTCCACACCAATATATAGGACTTAGTAAAGGATAGGGTTAGTTACATTAGCCACTTACTTATTTCGTAGTACTCAGAGGGGCCTTGTGTGGCTCGTAGACACATAAACACGATTTTTAAGAATGTCCGTCCGTTTATTTTTTGAATGTTTTTGTATGAGTTTCTCAAATCGCCTATAATTTCTGTTTACCTTCAGCTAACATCTTCGTATTGCACACATGCATTACTAAGTAACTGTACATCCTTCCATATTAATACAATGACCCTCACTACTGATCATACGCCCGTTCGTCTGTCTGTTTATTTGAAAGTTTTTGTAAGTTTCTCAAATCAAATGTTTACCTTCAGCTAACATCTTCGTATTGCACACATGCATTACTAAGTAACTATCCATCATTCCACATTAATGCAATTACCCTCTCTACTGATTGTACGTCCATGTGTCTGCTTGTTTATTTATTACATTTTCTAAACTTGCTTGTTACATACCTGCCAACTATTACGATTTTGGCGGAATAATTACGATTTTTTTATTCTCATTCCGCCCTACGAATTATAAACATATTATTCCGCTTTTTCAAAATCAAATTCGAAAAAAAATCCGGCCCGCATCCCGCGTCCCGCCCGCACCGCGGAGTATGCGGGTTTTACACCTGTCCCGATTACTTTACGCTGGTAATAGTACACGCGTATCCATTGGTCCAATTGCGCGCATACAATACATTTCGACCAATCATCGCTCGCGTTTCATCGCCGATTCAGTCACACAAGCAAAATGGCAGACTCACCGGATTGTCGATTGCATCGCAAGAAGTTTGGGCCGAATTTGCCGCCGAAATATGCTAAAGCTGATCAGAAATTTAAATCCGAATATTCGGAAGCTTTTCCAAACGTCATAGGGAAGTCCAAACTTGGCGATTTGTATTCATTCTGTCGTGTTTGCACATCGGATGTCAGTGTTCGTCACGGTGGTTTGCACGACATTAAAAAACACATTGGATCGAAAAAACGTGAATCGCTAAGCCTTTGGCATCAACACCGAAAGTCAGTGCATTCTTCTGTGGAAGTAGCGACCAATCCGTCATAAAAGCAGAAGTTCTGTTCACAGAGTTCTTAATTGAACATGCTATTCCAATCTCTGTTTCCGACCACTGTGCAAAGTTGTTTAGAAAGATGTTTCCTGATTCAAAGATTGCTACCAAATATGCATCAGCGAGGACCAAAACATCCAATCTCGTGTTGACACTCTAGTATTTAGGCTGAAAACTGGTAATAATTTCTTTAATAATGTGCCTAAAATGTCTCTGAAAATGCACCAGAATGCACCATTTTTGATGTATTTTTCAAATTTTTCCGGGGGGGCATGCACCCGGACCCCCCTAGAATGCTTGCGCACCCTCGCTTCGCTCGGATGGATTTCTATTATTAGGATTTTCGTTTAACAAAAGTTGGCAGGTATGTTGTTATTGTAATTTTAGTGTCAATTGTACAGTGAAATTCCTGTCTGTTATATGTGGCTGTGACTGGAAAAATTGGGCTTATGGGTTTTGCGACCAGTGTAGATCCAGACTGTTCAGGATCTACACTGTTCGCCATTGCATCTTCAAAATCCGACTTCAAGAATGTGCTACTTGATCAGGAGCTACAACGATACAAATCCCATATGCCCCATTTCTGGCTGAATCAACAAGCAATGGTGTTTTGGCCTGGGCCAGGCCCGTATATTTGCAAAATGTGCTCGTAACGAGCTGTCTCGTCAGGATCTGCATTTTTTTAAAGTAATTTTCATATTTTTAAGAACAAAAAGACCCCGTTTTCATAAATGGAGTAGTCTGAAAGTTATTTTGTGACAGTTGGATTGGTTGCAATATTAACATATCAAAATCCATTCCAGTTACTTAGGGGTGAAATAGTTAAAACTGACTTTCACTTGTTTCAGACTTGGGCCGGATGTACCAGCTGGTGTCACGGATCCAGGATGGACTCGGGGAGCTGAAGGCGCTGCTCGAGACACACATATACAACCAGGGCCAGGCTGCCGTGGAGAAATGTGGCGACGCCGCCCTCAATGTGAGTCCTAATAACCTACTATCTGTTTGACATTTTGCTACCGATGAACTTTTGGCCATTAAACACATTAAATATAAAACATATTTAAATGTAAGTACCTATTCATCATTAACAAAAATGTCACCCTCCCCAACTCTCCTATGGCAATTTAACATGGTGTCTAAAGGAAGTAAACAAAGAACTCATCAAACACAAAGTTGGAAATACTATTCCATCATAACGCTTATGTAATGTAATGGAATGGAATTAAAGCTATGTGCTCAGAACAATATTTTATCAGGTAACGACATTGTATTGGCCCTATAAGTATTATGCATTGACCGGATATGAATAACGCGGTTACGAATTGAAAACTTGACGTTTCATTGGTCGAATCGCATCACATGACGTTAAGGAATGACGTCTGTAATGATATCACAGAACTAAGCCGTTGTTTTTTTCAATGAAAACCACGTCATAATTGCTCATTCTGTAGCCTAAAATGTCACCTGAATAGAATACCATGCTAGTGTCTTTTGATATTGGGTTTATCAGGCACGGTAGGGCTGAGCTGTGGCCTAGGGGATAGGGCATTGGACTTCAATACCGGAGGTTGTGAATTCAATCCTCACCCTAGGCGTGAACAATGCTAACATAGTATTTCCATCTCACTGGTCTGTCGGATGTGACTTTAAACTGTGGTCCCGTCTCTTATGACCTTAGCTGTTGCTTGGACGTTAAACCCATTTACTTTTACACAGTATGTCCATCACACTGGTCTGTCGGATGAGGTCCAGAGCTCCAGATAAGCTGCGTATTTGCTTAAATACCCAATTAAAATTGCCAGAAACCCAATTGAAATCGGAAGTAGCGATTATCAGACCACAAATATAGCATATTTTGCTTATTTTCCATGAAAACACATCTTGGTATTTTATTAGAATTGTCTCCAATGAAATGCCAACACATGTTTTCATTTCAAAGCAAACTATTCAATAATTGCTGTCTGTTTATTTTACCCAATTATAATTTTGAAATACACAATTGCTTCAGAAATGGTGGAGTGACAATACTCGATTACTAATTGCTTATCTGGAGGTCCCATCTCTAAATGACCTTAGCTGTTGCTGGGATGTTTACCCATTCACTTGGGCGGTTGCTTGGGAGTATGTGAAGGGTAAATTTAACAATTGGATTTATCCTTAACGGAATCCCGATATCCCTGGTTTGGCCCCCGATATCTCTGGTTTGGCCCCCGATATCTCTGGTTTGGCCCCCGATATCCCTGGTTTGGCCCCCGATATCTCTGGTTTGGCCCCCGATATCTCTGGTTTGGCCCCCGATATCCCTGGTTTGGCCCTCGGGTGCATTTTTGACTTCCTCGTTACTTGAGAGCTGAATCCGGTTATACCCATTATAAAAGTTTTAAGATTAGTACTACTCATATTACTTTTAAGGAGTGAGGCTAAATGAAATTGGTGTGAGGTACTTCATACGACTAAAATGGAACATGGTAGCATTAACAAAACACGTTAATTAATGTGTGAAGAGAATTTATAGAAATCTTCGTACAAAATTAGTTGTCGTACGAAGAGTAGTGGAATGGGCTGGGCCCCAAGTTATTCTAATTTCACGGCTGACTTTTTTTGTTCTGTAAATATTCAGATTTTATGTGATTGACCAGTGTAGCTCCTGATCAAATAGCTAACTCCTGTAGCCTGATAACAACAACTTATCTTGTTGGAAGCATGATGGGTGTTTCATTAATGGAATGGCGAACAGTGCAGATCCTTATCAGACTGTGTGAAAGCTCATGCTGATCTGGATCTACACTGGTCTACACTACACTGGTCTACACTGGTCGTAAAACCGATAAGCCCCATTTCGCTAGTCATAAACTTTGTAAATGGTTTTCTTTCAGGATCCCAAGATCTACGTACAGACAATTCTCGACGTACACAAGAAATACCACGCTTTAGTGATGACGGCCTTCAGTAACGATTCCGGATTTGTTGCATCGTTAGACAAGGTAAGAAAACTGTTTATATACTCAGAGCTCCAGATAAGGTGTGTATTTGCGTATTTCACGCAATTATTTTAGCTGAATACGCATTGATTATCAAAAGTGGGACTACAAAATACGCACAGCAATGTGAAAATATGCATTTATTTTCAAATTGAGTAGAGAAAATACTGTCATAAAGTTGAAAATTCACTTAGTTGAGCTGCAAAAAAGCAGCTTTTTGTGAATGTTTAAATTTGTTATATTTTTTTATCATTTGTTTCATATTTAGTAATGAAGAAAATCAATAATCCATTTGTAAAAGTAAAATACGCAATGATTTTGAAATCCGGGGGTATAGTACGCTTTAGACACAAAGCTTATCTGGAGCACTGTATACTTGGTCTATTGTGGATAATTTGTTTATCCCTTAGTAGGGATGGGTTGTGGCCTAGGGGTTAGAACATCTGACTTCCAACCCAGGAGTTGAATCCAGGAGTTGCGGGTTCAAACTATGGCTTAGGCATCAAAAAACACTTCAGTGCTCCAGTTAAGGTGCGTAATTTGGAGGTAAATTTCTTATTTCTCCATGAAAAATGGCAAGTTGGGAGTGCTTTAGAATCGTCTGAATGAGACGATTCTAAAGGACTCCCAACTTGCCATTTTTGATGAAGAAATAAAAAACATTCACCCCAAGTTGGTGAAATGACGCACCTTAACTGGAGCTCTGACACTTTCATGGTATTTCATGGTATTTCCGTCGGATGAGACTTGAAAACGAGGTCCCGTCCCTAAATCACTTTTGCTGTTACTGGGATGTTAAACCCACTCGCTTTCACTTTTTCCCCTTAGTATGTGGGGAAACAAAAATTGTTTGCTTTTGTTTTATAGTTTGTTTCCTTTCTCAATAAAAACACGGTTGAACAGCTCTTTAGAATCCTTTCCTTGAGAAAAGTGGGAAGTATATGTTGTCGGATTAACTGAGATATGTTGTACCTGCATCATTACCTGGTTAAACATTTAATATGTACCCCCAAAAAGAATCTGGGTTAAGTTATTAGACTACATGAGCGTGCTATTTGATCAGAAGCTACCCTGGTCACAAAACCCATGGGTGCGGGTGGGAGCATGCAATGGGTAATTTAACGATCGGGGTTCATTCTTACCGGAATTCCGACTGGAGACCTGGTTTGGCCCTCACATACGTCTTTGGCATTTTGTATGTGACAGTTGAATCTGGTTATACCCCTTATGTGAGTATTACGATTATATTCATAATCCTAGTTTAGGGGAAGGGAAGGGGTCAAGTAAATATTCCGTTCTGATTTTGGAATTCCCCCCCCACCCCCAATGCAGCAGGTTAAAACGGGATCGAACCCGTTTGCCGGCCTTACATGACCTTAGCTGTTGATAGGCCGTTAAACACCAATAAACAAACAAACACAAAACCCATAAGTTCTATTTCTCCAACCACATGTGAGGGGATCCATCAGTATTAATAATTCTGGTTTTCCATATCTCAAATTTTAATTACATTTTTCTGTAAAAGTTTTGCGAAAATCCTGTCTTAAGGTTTACAATTAATGGGAAACCGTCATCCAGGGGCCTGTTTCACTAAACTTTGTACAACTAAAATGTTTGTAAGTGCGAAGTTATGATTGTCTGTAAATTTCAACTTAACATTGTATTCTTGAAAACAATTATTGGATTTACATTTATATGCAGCCTATGCTCAATAAATGTAAATCCTTCAATTGAAATTTACAGACTATTCTAAATCTGTACTTACAAACATTTTAGTTGTACGAAGTTTAGTGAAACGGCCCCCTGGTTTGTATGTTTGCCCGGCCTTACATGATCTTAGCTGTTGATAGGCCGTTAAACACCAATAAACAAACAAACAAACAAACAAACACAAAACCCATAAGTTCTATTTCTCCAACCACATTTGAGGGGATCCATCGGTATTAATAATTCTGGTTTTCCATATCTCAAATTTTAATTACATTTTTCTGTAAAAGTTTTGCGAAAATCCTGTCTTAAGGTTTTACAATTAATGGGAAACCGTCATCCAGGGGCCCTTTTCACTAAACTTTGTACAAATAAATGTTCGTAAGTGCGAAGTTATGATAGTCTGTAAATTTCAACTTAACATTGTATTCTTGAAAACAATTATTGGATTTACATTTATTGAGCATAGGCTGCATCAATAAATGTAAATCCTTCAATTGAAATTTACAGACTATTCTAAATCTGTACTTACAAACATTTTAATTGTACAAAGTTTAGTGAAACGGTCCCCTGGTTCGTACGTTTTGCTACGTATTTGCAGGCGTGTGGCCGGTTTATCAACAACAATGCAGTGACCAAGAAGGCGAGCTCATCAAGTAAATCTCCCGAATTGTTGGCCAGATACTGTGATCTACTGTTGAAGAAAAGGTACGATCAGAGCTCCGGATAAGCTGCGTATTTGCGTAAATACCCAATTAAAATTGCCAAAAACCCAATTGAAATCAGAAGTAGTGAGTATCAAAAAGCAATGAAAAATTTGTGATATCTTTATCATGCTACAGAAAACAATAAACAGACCACAAATATAGCATATTTTCTTATTTTTCCATGAAAACACATCTTGGTATTTCATTAGAATTGTCTCCTTGGAGACAATTCTAATGAAATATCAAGATGTGTTTTCATTTAGAAGCAATCTATTCAATAAGTGCGGTCTGCTGATGTGTAAACAGTAGTGTGATTCTATTGTACACAATGAAAATTTTGAAATATCCAATTGCTTCAGAAATGATGGAGTGACAATATTCAATTACTAATTCCTTATCTGGAGCCCTGTATGATAACAGTCTCTGTGAAACTCGACGGACATTAACAGATGTATTATGTATTCACGTTGTACAGGCAGGTGGGCTCACTTGTCCTCACTATAAGTTCTTCTTGACGGATCTTTTAGCCAAATTCAGTATACATGTTTATCATAGCAAGAGGAAGAACCCAATTTATTTTTACAGATTTTTTATTCAGCAAGTGAATACAAAAAGACTACAGCCAACGAGAAAATTTAACACAAGTGAAAATCTTCATGTTTACTGTTGAATATGTGACACTGAGCACAATGACTGGAGCAATGTGATTATGAATAATTCAAGTTGTATCTTTCAGGCGGTTTTAAAAATTGGACCACAGTTTAGTTGTGCTTTCTGGTGGTGAATTTTTTAGTTGTTTTTTTACCGTTCCAGTTCAAAGAACCCCGAAGAAGCAGAGTTGGAGGATACACTAAATCAAGTGGTAGGTCATCATTGTCTCTCCCAGATAACATGATTCTGAAGATCTGTGTTTTGATAACGGGTTGACTTCTTTTGACCACCAACCCCCATAATTATTTATTTATCAAAACTATTTTAAATGTAATAATTTCCAATAACCTCCAAGGGAAGCACATTTAATACACATTGTTTTAAAGTCGCTCTTTTTGTTAAATTTTCGACCATGTGATTGAAAATTTAATAAAAAGAGTGACTTTAAAACAATGTATATTAAATGTATTCATATGAGGCCTGTGAGTGTATTGTACTCCTTCTGTAAATCAATATGTAAATTATAGTCTTTATCACTGGAAATACTTTTAACACGCATTACCTATATAGTATTTATGAAGTATATTTCTAGTATTTATCAAGTATATTTCTAGTATAGTATTTATCAAGTATATTTCTAGTATTTATCAAGTATTTTCTAGTAAAATCAAGTATATTTCTAGTATATTTCTAGTATTTATCAAGTATATTTCTAGTATTTATCAAGTATATTTCTAGTATTTATCAAGTATATTTAATATTTATCAAGTATATTTCTTTACATCATAGCAGGAAAATTATGTCGTCAATTATGTTCTAAATATGTTTTTTTATCATCAAACTGTGAACGGCTTAAATGCAGGAAAACCGAGTAGACCAGTGTAATGGCCGAGTAACAAACTTCAAAGCACCAATTGGCTCAGCCTAATAAGCACACTTTCAGAGAAAATCAGCACCTTTGCAAATGTAAATAGGAATTTGAAAAACAAAATTGTTTGCAAATTCTGCTATAATTGCCACCGCCAATGCCCACGGGTACTGGTAATCATCGTTTACTAGTTACTTTTCCTGTTTACATTTTCTTGCTAATATCACATCGTGGTACGCGATTCATTGCCTGTATAAAATAGGACTGGACAATTGGATCAGTCATTATCCTTGACAATCAATTTATCGACACTGTAAAACCATTCTTTGTTGCCCAATTTGCCACATTGCGGCAAGTCCACTGTCTGTACATTGCTGCTTTTGATGATAGTGCACTTGCACAAAAAGAAAGAGGTTTCGCTACCCTGCAGTTACGCAGCTAGAGGTTTCGCACATTTCCCTAAGGAGGTTTCGCTATCCGCGAAAATGTAGGAGGTGCGAAAATGTACAGATAGTGAACACGCAGGTAGTGAAACCACCGTAATTCCGAAAAAGATACCGTCAAGTCGGGCCATGTCAACTCCGATCCGGGGATGAATTGGAATCAAATGCGACAAAAACATTTTTATATTTTTAGTTTATTCTGACCCCATATTTATTTCACCTGCTAGATACCCACCTTGATTTATTTCACCCTAGGAACATAGACCCACGATGCACGAAATTCATTTTTAGGAAAACCCCACCACCCACCTATCCTTCTAACCCCCATTTGTTTTGAATACATAGAATACCCATTTCCACCACTCGATCAACAAACCAACGGTACAATTGGTAGCGTTTAAATACATATAAATTCCCTTTTAATAAATCGGTCAATCTACCAATTAATCAATCAACCAATGTTACAGACGGTGGTGTTTGAATACATATAAAAGGCCTTTCAATCAATCAGCGAGTCGGTCAATCAATCAACCCCCCAACATTACAGATGGTGGCGTTTAAGTACATAGAAGACAAGGATGTGTTCCAGAAGTTTTACAGCAATATGCTCGCCCAGAGGCTCGTGCGGCACATGTCAGCGAGCGACGACGCTGAGGCAAGCATGATCTCAAAGTTAAAGGTAATAATTAGAAATAAAGGTGCCATGTAATCAGGGTATGCGATCACGTGGTCTATTGTTTACACTGGATTAATGGCGGCGACCATGAGGTCTCGGGTAAATCTTATTTTTAAGCCCCACTGCGATAGTTGAGGGGGCATTTAGTGTTACCCTTGTCTGTCCTGTCAGTCCTTCCGTCCGTCACCAACCTTGTGACTCATAAAACTTTTAAACCGTAATAGCTACAGACCTGAAACTGTGTATGCAGCTAAGCTTCCTTATGAGGGTATTTGAATCGACTCACGGGTCATGGATTATCTCCCCCTGTTTGACTTTAGAATTTGGCAATTTTGCCTTGTAACTCTTAAAACTTTTAAACCGTAATAGCTACAGACCTGAAACTTGGTATGTAGCTTCCTTATGATGAGTAGATGCGCAAAGTTTATATCGTCACAGATTGTCTCCACTTTTTTACTTGGAATTTTGCCTTGTTTATTATCAAAACGATATGTGGGGAATCTGTGTTCTATGAACACATTTTCTAGTTCATCAATACGACTGCGGTTTCTTCCTTTTAATGATGACCATGTTCTAGCCGTTAACACTGTTACCTAAGTAGTTACTCTTAACATTCTGAAGAGAAATTTGAATCGTACCAAGTTAACAATGTTCGATTCCATCCTATTAAAATTTCTCAACACTACAGACAGTGGTATTGGCAAACAGTGTAGATCTGAATGAGCCGGCTCGTAGTGAGCCGTCTCCTCAGGATCTGCAATTTTTGCAAGTAATTTTCGTATTTTTGAGAACAAAAAACACCGCCTTTTCATAAATGGACAATTCTGAAAATTGGTTGCAAAATTAACATATCAAAGTCCATTCCAGTGACTTTGGGGTGACCGGGTTAATTACATTTACCATAGGATTAAACATTTTATGAGATTTTATCTGGGAATACAGATTTTTGGCCTCAAAATTTACAGCTATTTTGTATTGATCTAATGATTTCTAGTATTGTATGGGCAGGATTTCTGCCAGTAGACCAACTAATCCATAAACTGACACTTTCAAAACCAGTTGGTAGGGGATTAGGTACTAATTGTGACATTTGTCATTTCACTGTCCAATACAAATCATATTTCCTGCTACATCCAAGTATTTCCCGGTATTTTCCCACCATCCTGGAAATTGCCAACCCTGCCATAGCGTTCCCAAAAGTCAAACTATCCTAGTGGAAGGCCTGGCGGACTTACGCAAGTTTGTTTTTTATTGCCGTAATTTCAGTGGTGAATGTACAGTACTCCCCCCACCCCCTCCTCGTCCTATTCAGATACATTCCCATTTGTATATCTCCTTGTTAGACAGACATAGTTTATTAAACAACAATCCAAAATCCGGGGGATGGGCTTTGGCTCTGGGGTAGAATACAAGTCTTCAATACTGAAGGCTGTGAGTTCAAAACCTACCCTAGAGCCAGACAAATTACTTTACATAGTATTTCTATCCCACTGGTCTGTCGGATGAGACTTGAAACTGTGGTCCCGTCCCTATATGACCTTAGCTGTTGCTGGGACGTTAAACCCCATTCATTTCATTTCACCAATTCTATCCTTTGCAGCAAGCGTGTGGGTTCGAGTACACGTCAAAGTTACAGAAGATGTTCCAAGACATCAGTGTCAGTAAGGAGCTGAACGACTCGTTTAAAACCCACCTCACACAGTCCGGTGACCCCTTAGATGGTGAGTACTCATTTATTTTTCCAAAAATGCATTATTTCACATAGAATTAACCACTGCAGATATTTGACGATTAAGTATGCAGAATTATTGTACTGAATTTATTACATTATCACATCCAAAATGGCTGTGATAATGTAATAAATTCAGTATAATAAAAATTAATAAATCTATCCTTAATTTGAAAATTTCTCCCTCAAAGTATACTTTGCTAGACAAGTATACTTTGCAATGTTGGTGAAATAGGCTACTGTTTGTCCATTTGTGGTGGAATCTCTCTAAACCGGAGTGGGTGGCAGGTGGGAGCACGTGATGGGTAATTTAATGATCGGGGTTCATCCATAACGGAATTCCAACTGGAGACCTGGTTTGGCCCTTAATCCTATTTTAGGGGAAGGGGCCAAGTGACTTGGTGTGGTATGGACCTGGCACCAGGCCAGGTTATTCTAATTTCAGGGCTGAATATTTTGGGATTTTTTCCCCTATGCAGCAGGTTAAAACGGGATCGACCCCGTTTGCCCGGCCTTACATGACCATAGCTGTTGATAGGCCGTAACACCAATAAACAAAACAAAACTCTAAACCGGACACCCTGGGAGATCCCCAGGGTGTCCGGTTTAGAGATACTCCACTAACAATACTTGTGACCCCTTAGATGGTGAGTTATGCTCCATGTTTGATTTCATTTGTCCATTTATGGTGGAATCTCTCTAAATCGGACACCCTGGGAGGTTCCCAGGATGTCCGGTTTATGGATGTGCCACTATCAATAAGTAAGTTAATGACTGTCACTCGTGCAAAACTCACCTCGCGCAGTCCGGTGACCCCTTAGGTGGTGAGTTATGCCCCAGGTTTATTTTTCCATACCCTTTGTCTATTTACGGTGTAAATCTCTCTAAATCGCAGCACACCCTGGGAGGTCCCCAGCGTGTCCGGTTTAGAGATTCGGAACCTAATGACTCATGTAAAACTCGCCTCACGCATTCCAGTGACCCCAAATTTTCTATACCCTATTTACGGTGAAACATATCTTAATCCGACTCACTGGGGGCTCCCCAGGGTGTTTGTTTCAGAGATGGTCCATTATCAATATGGAAGCTTAAACCCACCTCATGCAGGGCTTTGACCCCTGAGAAATAAAATCTCCAAAATGAATTCAGTGCCTACCACCCATCCCACCCCCATCCCCACCACCACTATACAGGTACAACTTAAATAACTGTTGTCAGAGCGCCAGATAAGCTGCGTATTTGCTGAAATTTCCAATTAAAATTGCCAAAAACCCAATTGAAATCAGAAGTACATGTAGTCCGTATCAAAAAGCAATGAAAAATGTGTGGTATCTTTATCATGCCACAGAAAACAATAAACAGACCACAGATATAGCATATTTTTTCTTATTTTCCATGAAAACACATCTTGGTATATTATTAGAATTTCCAAGGAGACAATTCTAATGAAATACCAAGATGTGTTTTCATTTAGAAGCAAACTATTCAATAAGTGCGGTCTGCTGATGTGTAAGCAGTAGTGTGATTCTATTTTACACAATTAAAATGTTGAAATACCCAATTGCTTCAGAAATGATGGAGTGAACATACTCGATTACTAATTCCTTATCTGGAGCCCTGGTTGTGTTGAACAGACATGGAGCACCAACCAATGAATATATCTGTTACAGTGGACATAATAAAATGCCCCCCACCCCCGCTATCTCCCCTTCACCACCATATAGGTGCAGTAATGTCCACAACATACATCACCGACCAATGAAACTTATCTATTACAGTGGACTTCAGTATCCAGGTGCTGAGTTCTGGCTCGTGGCCATTCCAGCAGTCGTGTAAATTCTCGCTGCCGCAGGAGGTGAGTTTGTCTTCTCATTAAAGACAGAAATTATAAATATGATTGATTTTGATAAATACATAAAATTCAGAGCTGGCCTGAATTGAATTCCATATGATTTCGGAATTTCGGTGTCATTTACAGAAAATATGACATTTTCGAAATCGCCAGGAAGGGAATATGACACTACTGTCTGTTTCACGAAACCTGCCCAAATTATATGGCTGTATAAACAATGCAAAAACAATATTTTTTCGATAATATTAAATTTTGTCCAAAATTTATTTTATTGTGAAAAACAAAACAATTTCCCCATGTAAAATTGCCAGTGACATAGGAATTTAATGTGGGGGAATACTTCTAATTTCAGAAATAGTGGACCGATTTTCAAAATCTAACTTTGCTTGCTTTTCTTAATTACATCATTTCCAAGCTATCTAGCCTGGTATCGGAGTCCATTTCCTTTTTTTTTGCTCCTCCCCCCAGCTCCTCCGCCTCCTTTCCCCCCATGTCAAATTCCCATAGACAAATCAATTTTTCGCAACAAAATCTATATTGAACCAAATATCACGAAATAAAAAGGCAACGAGCCTTTTTTTCATTTCGTGAAATTTGGTCCAATATTGATTTTGTTGCGAAAAATTTCTAACCACACCAAGTCACTTGCCGACTTGGCCCCTAAATTTTTATAAAACTTTTATCGAAAAAAATGTTGTTTGTGCATTGTTTATATGGCAGGTTTTGGGCATGTTTAGTGAAACAGAAGGTATGCCTCGGTAGGCAGTAGTGTATCCGGTATACCATTTCCAGGGATTCCGCTGGGGAAAATTAAAAAATCGCCACTTCAAAAAAAAAAAAAAAATGGAATAATCAATAGGATAAAAATAAACAATTGGCGATAAAAAATTACAATTTTCGAAGAAAACAAAATAATTTTACTTTCGAAAATTGTAATTATTTATCGCCAATTGTTTATTTTTGTCGCCAATTGCGAAAGTGGCGATCGCCAGCGGAATCCCTGCATTTCCTTGCAGCTGTTACATTAGAGTTGAATCCGTTTATCCCCAATAAAAATAATAAGATTAGTACTAACACTATTACTTTTGGGGAGTGGGGCTAATGACTATTATGGTGTGGTGAGGACCTGGCAGCTGGTCAGGTTATTCTAATTTCATGAATATATTTTTTTATGTAAGTAGTCGATTCTGATTTTGGGATTTACCCCCGGTAACATAACAGGTAACATGTGATTCGACCCTGTTAACCCGGCCTAAAATGACGCTAGCTGGTGACAGGCCATTAACCCTTTCAACACCATAGACCTGTATAGTGGTATTACAAACAGTAACCTGTATAGTGAACAGTAACCTGTATAGTGGTATTACAAACAGTAACCTGTATAGTAGTATTACAAACAGTAACCTGTATAGTGGTATTACAAACAGTAACCTGTATAGTGAACAGTAACCTGTATAGTGGTATTACAAACAGTAACCTGTATAGTAGTATTACAAACAGTAACCTGTATAGTGGTATTACAAACAGTAACCTGTATAGTGGTATTACAAACAGTAACCTGTATAGTAGTATTACAAACAGTAACCTGTATAGTAGTATTACAAACAGTAACCTGTATAGTGGTATTACAAACAGTAACCTGTATAGTAGTAACCTGTATAGTGGTATTACAAACAGTAACCTGTATAGTGGTATTACAAACAGTAACCTGTATAGTAGTATTACAAACAGTAACCTGTATAGTAGTAACCTGTATAGTGGTATTACAAACAGTAACCTGTAGTGGTATTACAAGTATGTAGTGTAACGTATAGTGGTATTACAAACAGTAACCTGTATAGTAGTATTACAAACAGTAACCTGTATAGTAGTAACCTGTATAGTGGTATTACAAACAGTAAACCTGATAGTATACAAACAGTAACCTGTATAGTAGTACAAACAGTAACCTGTATTGTTTTTACAAACATAACTGTATTGTAGTAACCTGTATAGTGGTATTACAAACAGTAACCTGTATAGTGGTATTACAAACAGTAACCTGTATAGTGGTATTACAAACAGTAACCTGTATAGTAGTAACCTGTATAGTGGTATTACAAACAGTAACCTGTATAGTGGTATTACAAACAGTAACCTGTATAGTAATATTACAAACAGTAACCTGTATAGTGGTATTACAAACAGTAACCTGTATAGTGGTATTACAAACAGTAACCTGTATAGTGGTATTACAAACAGTAACCTGTATAGTGGTATTACAAACAGTAACCTGTATAGTGGTATTACAAACAGTAACCTGTAAGTGGTACAAACAGTAGTGTATAGTGGTATACAAACAGTAACCTGTATAGTGGTATTACAAACATAACCTGTATGTGTATTACAAACAGTAACCTGATGTATGTAAGTTTATACAAACAGTAACCTGTATAGTGTACAAACAGTAACCTGTATAGTAGTATTACAAACAGTAACCTGTATAGTAGTAACCTGTATAGTAGTATTACAAACAGTACCTGTATAGTAGTATTACAAACAGTAACCTGTATAGTGGTATTACAAACAGTAACCTGTATAGTGGTATTACAAACAGTAACCTGTATAGTGGTATTACAAACAGTAACCTGTATAGTAGTATTACAAACAGTAACCTGTATAGTAGTATTACAAACAGTAACCTGTATAGTAGTATTACAAACAGTAACCTGTATAGAAGTAACCTGTATAGTCCGTATACAAACAGTAACCTGTAGTAGTATTACAAAACAGTAACCTGTATAGTGGTATACAAACAGTAACCTGTATAGTGGTATTACAAACAGTACGCCTGTATAGTAGTATACAAACAGTAACCTGTATATAGTATACAAACGAACCTGTATTAGTATAATACACTAACCTGTATAGTAGTAGTACAAACGTACGTATTATTAGTACCTATAGTATTATTGACAAACAGTAACCTATAGTGGTATTACAAACTGTACTCCTGTATATGTATCAAACAGTAACCTGTATAGTGGTATAACACAAAGTAACCTGTATAGTATAAAATTACAAACAGTAACCTGTATAGTAGTATTACAAACAGTATTGGTATTAGTAGTATTACAAACAGTAACCTGTATAGTAAGTATTACAAACAGTAACCTGTATATGTATAACCACAAATAACCGTAGTTTAAACAAACAGTAACCTGTATAGTAGTATTACAAACAGTAACCTGTATAGTAGTATTACAAACAGTAACCTGTATAGTGGTATTACAAACAGTAACCTGTATAGTAGTAACCTGTATAGTGGTATTACAAACAGTAACCTGTATAGTAGTAACCTGTATAGTGGTATTACAAACAGTAACCTGTATAGTGGTATTACAAACAGTAACCTGTATAGTGGTATTACAAACAGTAACCTGTATAGTGGTATTACAAACAGTAACCTGTATAGTGGTATTACAAACAGTAACCTGTATAGTAGTAACCTATATGGTATAAAACAAACAGTAACTCCTGTATATGGTATTCAAACACCATATGTATATAGTAACCTGTATAGTGGTATTACAAACGGGATTTGCACTTTTTGCAAGTAATTTTCATATTTTTGAGAGCCAAAAAACCCGCTCGTCTGAAAATCATTTTGTGACGATTGGATTGGTTGCAAAATTAACATATCAAAATCAAATGCAGTTACATAGGGGTGAAAGCAGAGCCCCAGTTAAGGTGCGGAATTTGACCAACTTGGGGTGAAATTTTGTTATTTATTCATCAAAATTGGAAAGTTGGGAGTCCTTTAGAATCGTTTCATTGAGACGATTCTAAAGCATTCCCAACTTGCCATTTTTGATGGAGAAATTAAGAAATTTACCTCCAAATTACGAACCTTAACTGGAGCTCTGGGTGAAAGGGTTAAATCAAATAAATCCTTGCAGCTGGAGAGAAGCTACCAGCGATTCACGACTTTCTACAACAACCGCCACAATGGTCGCAAACTCAACTGGTTGTACAACAAATCCAAGGGCGAGATGATTACAAACTGTTTCAAAAACAGATACACACTTCAGGTAAAGCATTGTAGACAACTGTAATATTGCACGCTGCGAAACTTGCGCACAACTGTATTATATACAAACTTTTGATTCCCATCGAAACACAATGGAATGGAAGATGTCAATATTTTTCCATATTGACGTCTCGTGAGTTCATATTGGTCAGTGCGGGAACTACGCTTGACCTCGCAACATAGTTCCTTCTAAATCACCACTAATTTGTGTATTTTATTTACATTCGTATATTTTTCAGGCGCATATACATTATGAGTGATGTATGTATATAATAAAAAGGTTATTTGATTTGTATGTGGATATATGCCACTCATTCCGCCGCGCAACGATATTGCACGCTGCGAAACTCGTGCATATATCCACATGCAAATCAAATAACCTATAATTATAGAGAATAACCTCCAATACAGAATAACCTTGGATACAGAATATATTTCACAAGTTGTGTGGACTCGTTGGTCAACCGAATTATGTGGGCTGACCATCGAGAGTAGTTGCAGATATGTAGCCGATTTCGCCAAAACTGCAAAGCATACTTATCTAGCAAAGTGTACTTTGAGGGAGAAATCTTTTTTTTTCCCGAAATGCATTATTTCATATAGAACTAACGATATGCATATATTTGATGATTAAAAGTATGCAGCATTATTATACAGAATTTATTAAATTATCACAGCAAAAATGGCTGTGATAATGTACAAAATTCAGTGTAATAAAAATGAATAAATTTCTCCTTAAATTGAAAATTTCTCCTTCAAAGTGCATAAAGCTAATCCAACAGACATAGATTATTTTTATCCCCAATTTATTGTGGGGGGGGGGGGGGCAGGGCATTATGTTTTATTCCTGTCCGTCTGTGTCCATAAAGCAAATGTGTTTTCAATAACTCACCAATTTCAATCATATTTGCCCACAATGTCTGTCTAGGGATATCCGATGGTGCTTTGTTTCACATACGACCCACTTCCTAACACCCAAGGTCAAGGTCGCTGGGGATGTTCACCTTATTTGTAAGGCAAATGTTTTCTCAATAACTCCTTTAACTCATTCAACAATCTCAATAATATTTCCCACAAAGTCTGTCTAGGGAGTAGCTTCATAATAACGATGCCCTTTTACTATCAAGGCTGTATGTCAGGGCATCCGAATTCTATGAACACATTTTCTAGTTTCAATCAAACATATATAATAAATAGAATAACTACCAGGGGCCGTTTCGTAGTGTAAGTTTGTAAGTGCAAAATTATAATGTGTTTACATGCAGCCTATGCTCAATAAATGTTAATCCATCAATTGAGATTTCCAGACAATCCTAAATTTGCACTTACAAACATTTTAGTTGTACGAAGTTTAGTGAAACGTGCACCAGCTCTTCGTCGGATACAAAATATATTTTTCTCAACAGCCAGGCCACGCAATTTGGCTGACTAACTCGTGATGTGCTGTCTGGTGAAATATATTGTTAATTTGTAATAACCTGAAATATTTGTTCACCATACGGATTGTGGCCTCTGGGTTACAACACCTGACTTCCAATCTGGAGGTTGTGGGTTCAAACTTCGCCTTAGGCATCAAAAATACTTTCATAGTATTTCCATCCCACTGATCTTACGGATGAGACTTTAAACTGTGGTCCTGTCTCTATATGACCCTCGCTGTTGGTGGGACAAATTGTATCCAAACAATATTTGCATATTCCGTGTATGTGAGAAACCCGATATAAATCTGTTTCATCAATTGTGTCCGAATATTTAGGGTTTTTGCAGTAATTGTTGGCAGTTGGTTGTAGCATGCAAAGGGTAATTTAACCCTTACAATGCTGAATTAATTTGTGTCGTCTGCTGAATATTTTTTCATTTTTCTTGTCAAAAACTTTGTTTGGCAGCACTTTAGAATCATTTAGTAAATTTTACGCTAATTGCTTGTTGTAGGCATCAACGTTCCAGATGGCCATACTGTTGCAATATAACACGACCACCTGTCTGACCGTACAGCAGCTCATAGACAACACTCAAATAAAAATGGTAGGTACCTGGCTGTATATGTGGCAAGACATGAACATGTGCAATATCTCATGAAAACTATTTAATATATTTTCCGTAAATGAAGTCGATAGTTGACAAAATATTCAGAGCAAATTCGCATTTGCTATACAAATTTTGTCCACTTTCAAACATCATTATGTTATTGATTATGTCCATCATTTTATGTTATTGATGTATGTCCACCATATTGTGTTATAGAGTTATGTTCATCATATTGTGTTATTGATTTATGTCCAACATATTGTGTTATTGATGTATGTGCACCATATTATGTTAAAGGGTTATGTTCATCATATTGTGTTATAGAGTTATGTTCATCATATTGGGTTATCGATTTATGTTCATCATATTGTGTTATTGATTGATGTCCACCATATTGTGTTATTGATTTATGTCCATCATATTGTGTTATAGTTGTGTTCATCATATTGTGTTATTGATTTATGTCCATCATATTGTGTTATTGATTTATGTCCACCATATTGTGTTATTGATTTATGTCCACCATAGTGTGTTATATAGAGTTGTGTTCATGATATTGTGTTAGTGATTTATGTCCATCATATGTTATTGATTTATGTCAACCATATTGTGTTATCGATTTATGTCCCTCATATTGTGTTTAAATATCGATTTATGTCCATCATATTGTGTTATCAATTTATGTCCATCATATTGTGTTATCGATTTATGTCCATCATATTGTTTAATATTGATTTATGCCCACGTTAGTTCACAAATGAGACGCGCCATGTGATTTTGTACCTAAGAACATGTGCAATTTTTCATGAAATGGATTTGATAAAAGTAAGATTAGCGCTAATCCTATTACTTTTAGGGGATGGGATAAATGATGCTGGTGTGACGAGGGCCTGGCACCAGATCAGGTTGTTCTAATTTCAGGACTGAATATATATTTTGATTGTAAATATTGAGTTCTGAAGTTGGGATTTACCCCCCTCGGACAGGTGGATACGGACGAGACACGACCCCGTTGACCCGTCTGCGTGTAGACCCCCTGAGGCTTGTACCTCTATGTCAGAAAAGCGGACGTTAAACCCTATTCACTCATTCACTCACTCATGAAATGGATTTACAGAAACAATGCTATCTTCTGTAAATGACATCAGAAGATGACGAAACTTTCAGAGCAAATAGAATTCTGTCTTGCTATGAAATTTTTGTCAACCTTCGACGTCATTTACCGAAAATTTTGTAAATATTTTTAATACGATATCGCACATGTCCTTTGGTACAAAATCGCATGGCGTGTCTCGTATTGTCTTATTGATTTATGTCCATTTTCATCCATATTTCAAAATCACATGGCGTGTCTCGTATTGTCTTATTGATTTATGTCCATTTTCATCCATATTTCAGGACACTCTGACCCAAGTGTTGCAGATTCTGCTGAAATCCAAACTTCTGGTCTCGGAGGACGACGAAAATGATCTCCAACCCTCATCACAGTTGTCCCTATTTCTGGGATATAAAAAGTAAGTCTCTATTTCTTGGCTATAAAAAGTAAGTCTCTATTTCTGGGATATAAAAAGTAAGTCTCTATTTCTAGGCTATACAAATCACAGGTGACGTTATCGAGATAAGATTTCCATCAAGGTCAGTTGGAAAAAAAAAAATCCCATCCCATTTATCTTTAAAGATAAATGGGATGGGAATTTTTATTTTTTAACTAATCTTGATGGAAATCTTATCCCGATAATGTCACCTGTGATACAAATAAGTTTCTGATGATATTTATCAGGCAACTCCATGTGCATTGACCGAATACATGCTGACTGGTAATAAATTGTATCTTGCATTGACTAGAACGAATATCCGGGTTACAACTAATTAAAAACTGACGTTTCTTTGATTGAATTACGTCACTTATCAGTTAATTATGTACGACTGTGTTTCAGTAAAAAGCTGCGTGTAAATATCAATGTGCCAATGAAGGCGGAGGTAAAAATAGAGCAGGAGACGACACATAAACATATAGAGGAGGACCGCAAACTACTAATTCAGGTAAGAAAAACAATACAATATCGTGACACAAGCCATGTGATTTTGTACCTATGAAGATGTGCGATTTTTTCAGCAAAAATATTTACAAGATTTATGATATTCTGCGTAAAGGACATCGAGTGTTGACAAAATGTTTGTAGCAAATGCTATGAAACTTTTGTCAACTTTCGTCATCATTTATGGAACATATCGCCTTCTAAGGTACAAAATCACATAGCTCGTCTCATATATGACCTTGTTGTTAGCCAGACATAAACCCCTATTCAATCAGTCAATCAATCAGCCAATTGATCCATCTTGTGTATGTTGTGCGGATGATGAAGATGAGGAAAACGCTGAAACATCAACAACCAGTCAATCAATCAGCAAATCAGTCAATCAATTAGTCAATTAATCAATCACAATAAGTCCATTAATCAATCAATCAGCTAATCAATCAGCCAATCAATCTTGTGTACGTTGCAGGCTGCCATTGTGCGGATAATGAAGATGAGAAAGACGCTGAAACATCAACAACTGCTCGGTGAAGTGCTTAACCAGCTGTCGACCAGATTTAAACCACGAGTTCCTGTGATAAAAGTAAGCTCCATTGACGTTATTGATGTTTTATTTAGTATGATCATTACACATCGGAAAAAAATAGAGAAAATAAGTGATGGTTATTTGTGGCTATGACAAGGTATGGGTTGTGGCCTCGGGGTTGAACACCTGACTTCAGGTTGTCTGTTCAAACCTCACCTTAGGCATCAAAAATACTATAGTATTCTGTCACTGGGGCCCGTTTCACTAAACTTTGTACAACAAAAATGTTATTACTAAGATTTCTATAAATTCACTTCACACATTAACAAGGTTTTTTAACCCTTAGACCGCTACTCACAACAATTGTCGTCTGCTGTTGTTTTTATATCTTGCCTTATTTCTCAATAAAAAACATGGTTTGACAGCACTTCAGAATCATTTCCAATGGAAATGATTCTGAAGTGCTGTCAAAGCATGTTGTAAATTATTCTAAAGTGCTGTCGAAGCATGTTTTAAAACAGCTGACGACAAAAAAATGAAGATAGCTGTCTAAGAGTTAATACCATCATGTTTCACATACATGTAGGGGTCATTAAATCTGAACAAATCAACCAAAGATTTTTAAAAAATCGGCTGCGAAAGCGAACTTTGTTGTACGTTTTTGTTTTGCACTTGCAAACTTCTTGGTCGTACAAATTTTAGTGAAACGCGCGCCTGGTCTTTCGGATGAGACATTAAATTGAGGTCCCGACTTTATATGACCATAGCTGATGATGGGACGTTAAACCCATTCACTTTTTGTGTGTGACTGGAGAAATGGGGAGACCAGTGTAGCTCCAGATCAGCCTGCGCATCACATCCACACAGTCTGATCAGTGTCTGCACTGTTACTCTGTATCATGTGCTATTCCATGAATGAGAGAGTCCTGCTTTTAAAAAGTAATACAGGGATGGGCCGTGGCCTAGGGTATATGAACAGTGCAGATCCAGATCAAGACTGTGCAGATGCACAGTCTGATCTGGATCTACACTGGTCGCAAAACCCATGCGCCCCATTTACTCCAGTCACTGTGACATATTAGTTTATGTGGTATGGCATTGGACTTCAATAGCGGAGTTTGTGAGTTCAATCCTCACCCTAGGCGTGCAAAATACTTGCATAGTATTTCCATCCCACTGGTCTGTCGGATGAGACTGAACTGTGGTCCCGTCTCTATGCAAACTTAGCTGTTGCTGGGACGTTAATCCCATTCACTTTCACTTTTTGTGGTTGTGACTGGAGAAATGGGGCGACCAGTGTAGCCTCAGATCATCCCAGTGTCTGCACTGTTCGTCATTTCATTGAAGCACACGTCATGCTTCTAACGAGCAATGTAGAGTGTTATCAGGCTACGGGAGAGTGCTATATGGTCGGGAGCTACACTGGTCACAGATCCCATAGGCCCCATTTCTACAGTCACAACCACATTCTTGTGGGTGACGGTTGAATCTGGTTATACCCCTTGTTATACGCCTGTTTGAAAAAACGGGACGTATTATGTATTTGTAAGGGCGGCGGCGAGCGGGCGGACACAGCTTGTCCACACAATAACTAGAGTTCTTCTCGACAGATTGTAACCAAATTCGGTATACATGTTTATCACGGCAAGACGAAGAAGCCTATTGGTTTTTTCGATGACTTATCTCCCCTCACACTGTATGCTTGTCCACGCAATAACTCAAGTTCTACTTCACCGATCGTAACCAAATTTGGTATACATGTTTATCACGGCAAGACGAAGAAGCCTATTGATTTTCAGTTATCTCCCCTTGGCAGCCATTTTTAATTTTCGGACTATCCTTGTCCACACAATAACTCTAATAAGTTCTACTTGACAGGTTGTAACCAAATTTGGTTTACTTGTTTATCACATCAAGATGAAGAACGCTATACGATGGGCGTATATTATGACCTTCGGCACTCTTGTATGAGTAATATGATTATTCGTAATCCTATTTTGATTTTGAGACCCAATACAGCAGGTTATATACAGGATCAAACCCATTGGCATGACCTTAAATGACCTTAAGCTGTTGATAGGCCACATTAAATACCATTAAATCAAATCAATCGTCCTCACTGGAATCTGATATCCCTGGTTTGGCCCTCAGGTACATTTTTGGTTTCCGTGAACGTGAGAGTTGAATCCGGTTCTACCCATTATAAGAGTAGTGACATTAGTACTAATCCTATTAGTTTTAGGGAGTCGGGCTAAGTGACTAATGTGGTGAGGACCAGGGGCCCATTTCACTAAACTTTGTACGATTAAAATGTTTGTAAGTGTAAAATTATGATAGTCTGTAAATTTCACACTAGCAGTGTTTTCTTGTAGACAATTATTAGATTTACAATTACTGAGCATAGGCTGCATATGCAGCCCTATGCTCAATAAATGTAAATCCATCAATTTAACTTTCCAGACGATCCTAAATTTCCACTTACGAACATCTTAGTGGTACGATGTTTAGTGAAACGGGCCCCTGGCGAGTTATTCTAATTGCATACAGGTGAAATACAGGTTTCGACGCTTCGGATTTAGACTACTAACAGCTGCCGATGTCCACATCCTAATAGTTCAGCCATCTCGGATTTCTTTCGAGAAAACTTACATAAATGTAAGTTTTCTCGAAAGAAATCCGAGATGGCTGCAACTATTAAGATGTGGACATCGGCAGCTGTTAGTAGTCTTTACTTCAAACAGTCTTACCTCTTTACCTCAAATTACTGATAACTCAGTCAAATTCTTGGTCCCAAGTACATGTTTTTGTTAACTCAAAGTATTTTCCTCAGTCCTCTGGACTTTGAGTAAACAAGTGTAGATTGTATGTTATTTCCCGGGTTATCAGCACTTTTTTGCAGAAAAGTTGCCCCATCAGTTACTGAGATATTTAAGCAAATTTAGCTGGAAACGGGCCTAAAAAGTAGGTGCACTTGTCGTACAATACTCAACGTGTGTATGCAACTTGTTTCTTTTATTCTTGTTTCAGAAGTGCATAGATATTCTTATAGAAAAGGAATATTTAGAGCGGATGGAAGGACAGAAGGACACGTACACATACTTATCTTAGCCTCACTGTGATTGAACTGTGTTTCCATGGTCACAGACATTTCACCATGGTGATCGATGTAAACACACCTTACACTGCTCCCAAAGAATATCGTCTCGCTGGGTTAGAGATTATCGTTGCCTGGTTGGAGATTATCGACTCGCCGGGTTAGAGAATATCGTCTCGCCGAATTAGAGATTATCGTCGCCCGGTTAGAGATTATTGTCTCGCCGTGTTAGAGAATATCGTCTCGCCGGGGTAGAGAATATCGTCTCGCCGTGTTAGATATTATTGTCTCGCCGGGTTGGAGATTATCGTTTCGCCGTGAAGAGAATATCGTCTCGCTGAGTTAGAGAGAATATGTTGGTTAGAGAGTATCATCTCGCTGGGTTAGAGAATATGTTAGACTGTTGCTATGCGCCTGCTACTGAATATCTGGGATATAATTCACAATGGAAGTTTCAAGATTACTTGGGTAAACAACATAAATGGGCTTATTTATGAGTTTTTGTCAAGTGGAGTTCCTGATCATTTAGAGCCATCAGTAATGCGCACTGATTCAGTTTGCAAGATCACTCTGCCTTATCACATAAATCCACCATTTTTGTCGTGCCTGCTTGCAGACTGTGCGATATAGTCGGCACATTGGCGTACGTCCGTCCATACATACGTGCGTCCGGTTTAAGTTTTTGGTTAAAGTTTTTCGGTATACTATCAAAGTGTTGGCGGGCGTGACATGTGGGCTGCGACCATCTAGTTTTCTGTAAGTGTCGAAATTTAACGAACATTTCAGATCACGCAAGGAATATAATTTCACAACTGAGCTGAGATTTTCACCAACTTTCGACATCTGCAGAAACCACTGCGGATCTTCTGATTGCATTATGTGAGAATTACCCACGTACATACAGTCAAACCTGTGCAAAAGCCACCTCTGAATAGCAATTACATGTCTATAGCAGCCGCGCTTTTGTTTTCCAAATTATTCTATTACTACATTAATGAACCTGCAAACAAAGACCACCTGTGATCAAAGGCCAGATTATTTTTTTCTTTCCATGGCTGGCCTTTATTCACAGTGTGTATTCAACTACCAATGTATTTTCCAGCCTCGGCTGTCCGTGTGTGACCTTGCTGTTGAACGGATGTTAAAATAACCAATCAATCTCCGGCCTGGGGTGTGGTTAGTTGGGAATTAGATAAACTTTGATGCGACTTAGATGAGTCTAATTATTGCCTGGAATAGTAACATTTGACCTTCAAGTGACCTCGATTGACTTTTGCCCAATTTCTTTGGTTAAAGGTTTTCAATCTTCAATATGATTAGGCATACCCCAGCCATACATGCACACTATGATGAGCCAGTGATCATTGGCAAGTCTGAAACCTGTGACCTTCAAATGACCCTGAACTTCACAGGGCTGTGAATTTTTCACCTCAAAAGATTACCTCTTTTTTAATAAAGTAAAATAAAAAGTGCTGGATTTTTTTTTTAACTGCCCAAAATTTCTTTCTTTTGTAGAGGGGGTGAACGGGTTATTCTTTTTTTGTCACATTTTTTATTAATTTCACCTTTTTCTCACAATGTGATGTTCACACCCATGACTTCATGTACAGTTTTTGTTTAGTATTTGACTGGCATAGTTCAGCTATGTACTCTCTAAAAGCTCGTGTTGTATTGCCAACCCCTATATGTGATTGACTGGAGAAATGGGCCTTATTGGTTTGCGACCAGTGTAGATCCAGATCAGCCTGTGCATCTGCACAGTTTGATCAGGATCTGCACTGTTCGCCATTCCATCAGTGAAACACCCGCTATGCTTCCAGCAAGCAATAGAGAGCGTTATCAGGCTACAGGAGTGTGCTATTTGATCAGGAGCTACACTGGTCATAAATCCGATAAGTCCCATTTCTCCAGTCACAGTCGCGTATATATATGTAATTCACCCATGACAAAATGATGTTTTTATTACAAATGTACATACTGATCAGCTACAATATTTGTGCTAGGCCATACAATATTACCGTTGCGTTGATTTGATGACTGCATAGCAAGCAGTGAATGCCCAGATCAGACGGTGCAAATCCACAGGCTGAATTGGGGCCTGGCTGGTCGCAAAGTATCCTCGACTAATTTCTTATGACGTGTAGCATAAATGGCCCACTGGCTGAAAAAAAATAATGTTACAACGTTTGCGACCTACGTATCCAAAGATCCGCCTGCGCATCTGCACAGTTATCATGGCCTACACTGTTTGCCAATCATTCACAGAGGTAGGGTAACCACCGTCTGCAAAGATATTATATTCTAACTGTATTAGGTGACTATTTGAGACCAGCTATAGATTTTGTACACAAGATGTGCGATTTTTCATGAAAGATATTTACAGAAACTGTGATATCTTGAAATTTTCATAGCAAATGCGTTGCTCTGAACATTTCGTCAACTTTCGACAGCATTTACGGAAATATCGTAAATCTTGTGAATAGTTACGAGATATCGCATTTCTTCGTCACGTGGTTTGTCTGCTACAAGGGAACAGTATCTGCCATTGTTGTAAGGTATCTTTTCTCAACTAGCGGCCAGTGGGTGCTAGGGACCGGAATCCCGACCAACATTGCAAAGCATACTTATCTAGCAAAGTATACTTTGAGGGAGAAATTTTCAATTGAAGGATAAATTTATTAATTTTCATTATACTGAATTTATTACATTATCACAGCCATTTTGGCTGTGATAATGTAATACATTCTGTATAATAATTATGCATAATTTTAATCATCAAATATATGCAGTCGGTAGTTCTATATGAAGTAATTCATTTTGAGAAAAATAAATGATTACTCCCTCAAAGAATACTTTGCTAGATAAGTATGCTTTGCAATTTTGATGAAATCAGCTATTGGTTTGGCCCTCAGATACGTCTTTTGCATTCTTGTATGTGAGAGTTGAATTTCATTATACCCCTTATATGAGTAATACAATTATTCTTATTCCTATTACTTTTAGGGGTTATTCTAATTTCAGGGCTGAATATATATGTATTTCAATGTAAATATTCCGTTGTGATTTCCCCCCAATGCAGCAGGTTGAATGCTGGATGTAACCCGTTGGCCCGGCCTTAAATGACCTTGGCTGTTGATGGGCTGTTAAACACCTATAAACAAACAAAAACAATTACGGAATATTGTATATTTTGTAAATAGTTATCATGAGATATCACACATCTTCGTCACATGGCTTGTCTCCCATTGTTGTAAGGTATCTTTTCTCAACTAGCGGCCCGAATCGTTGTCGTTGACGGCCAATTTTACTATGGTGTATAATGATGAAACAGTTGTTGCAATAATTTATTATGTGCTATTGTTTAAATTACCTGTGCTATTGTTAACTCTTGAAGACCTAATCTTTGTTTAAGATTATCCATGAATGGGCAAGTCCCGCAGAGAAAATCCCATAGGCCAAATTCCACAAACGAATCGAATCCTTCAAATTGAAATAGGTCAATTTCACAAAGACCCAATCTAATATTTTGTTTTTGTCTTTTAGACTTGGCCCCATGTTTGCTAGCCTCATCTGATAAAATTTCTGTTAACAAAAAAACATAGTCTGGTATTCCATGTCTCTTATAGATATAGCACTTTGGCCTACTCGCTGCCGTTACTCTATTATAGACTACAGCACAATAACAGAGAAAAAGTAAAATGTCAGATCATTAAAAAATAGAAGTAAACAACGGTATAGAGACGTCACATGTTAGTCTCTGTCTTCAAACCGATAAATCAAGTTTTATCAAAATCGGCTTGGAAACTTGACATTTTTCGGGAAGCCTCGGAATTCATACACGTTTTCTAGCTTCACCTTATGTCTCTCACAGTTGTAACGATAGACCCACAAATCGTTGACTCCCAGAAATGAGCGGCGAGAGTGTCGAGGGCACCTGGCAGCAGATCGGGATCTTATGGATTCGGTGATTACTGAATTTGCAATTTCTGTCACACGGATGTAGTCTCGTTCTACCCTACCCAGTCACAGTCACACAGTAGACCTAAACTGCTGTGCCGTATAGTTTGTATAAAAAAGCTACGAAAGTGTGATCTAACTCGACATCGAACAGTGTAGCTCTTGATCAGACTGCGCGATTGTGCGCAGTTTGATCAGGGGCTAGACTGGTTGCAAACACGATTAGGTCCATTCTGTTATGGCAGTAACTAGTCTGTTTCACAAAATCTGCCCAAATTGTACTGCTATATAAACAATGCAAAAACAATATTAAAGAGGCTCATTCTTAAATTTGCTACAATTTAATATCATGTTTTTTTGCTTTGTTTATATACCCGTAAAATTTGGGCAGCTTTCGTCAAACAGACAGTAATGTGTAATCATTCTGTGAATGACTTCTGTTCATCCACACATCTGCTACGTAAGATTATTACAATGTATCTGTGACTGGAGAAATTGGGCTTATGGCCTTTGCGACCAGTGTAGACCCAGCTCAGTCTTCACTGATTACCATAGTCAATGAAACACCTAACTTGTTTCTATAAATGGTATAAGAGTAATGTGTTGTTACTTATGCCCTCTATGCGATATCAAGGGGGGCTTGCTCTTGAGGTTTCGTACGTCCGTCCTTGTACATTTACGTCGAAAAGTTTGTAAGAGTTTCTCCAACATGTAATATATTCCATATTACGCGAAGGATTGCTTCAATACTTGCACACTTTAATCACCTGAACATTTGTCACACATTTTGTGGCGTCAAAAAGTTTGTAAGTTTCTCCAACATGTAATATCTTCAATAGTATGCAAGGGATTGCTTTGATACTAGGAGACTTGAATCACCTGAACATTTGTCACACATTCGCGCCACCATTAACATGACCTTGACCTTGGTCACCTTCGAAATGTCACTGAAACCATTTTGTTGTGTCAAAAAGTTTGTGACAGTTTCTCCAGTTACAGTCCAGGGGGTTTCACTAAAATGTTCGTGCAAAATTATGATAGTCTGTAAATTTCACATTAACAATGTTTTCTTGTAAATAATTATTGGATTTACATTTATTGAGCATAGGTTGCATATGCAGCCTATGCTCAATAAATGTAAATCCATAAATTGACATTTACAGACGATCTTAAATTTGAACTTACGAACATTTTAGTCGTAAGAAGTTTAGTGAAACGGGTCCCTGTATGCCACGGGGGCATATCCATGTTTTACAAACATAATACAGTTTATTTTAGTGTCACCGCTAATGAAAGGGCCAGCCAGACTGGCACACTAATGACACTAATCGGACACTAATCTCTGAATATGTGTACTTCTTGATTCCCATCCTATATGCCAGGCATCAGGCAGGTAGGCAATTGGTACCATATATTTAACTAGCTGGCGGCTCACCAACCGGCCATATCGACCCGAGCAGAGGCTCGAACCTTCGACCTCCCAGTTGTGAGGTGGATACCTTATCCACTAGGCCACAGTGACTGGTATATAGAGAACAGTAGGTTCGTGCCGTGAATGGGAAAAAATATCTGACAAGGCTTATCCACGGCCACAGTGACTGGTATATAGAGAATAGTAGGTTCGTGCCGTGAATGGGAAAAAATATCTGACCAGGCTTATCGAACCGCACATATTCATACGCAGTGATTAAGTCACAGGATATCAAAAATGTTTCACGGCACGTACTGTGTTGAAGGGATAAATGTGCTTGTCAGGCTGCGCAAGTATGCCAGTCGCTCAGGAGATGGACAGGTCACAAAAGCCGTAAGCCCCATTTCTCACATCCCAATCGCACTTAATTGAATTTGTTTTATATGTGCATATCGATGTACTATGCATATTTGTGTATATTTTATGTGAAAACTAGTGAAGTGTATAATAATTCTGGTGGTCGTGCTTGACTGAAACCCAAATTTTCTGGTTTTCTTGTCTTGCATAATGTGATGCACGCTAGACCTCCAGAAAAAATCTGGTTCAGTTAACTGGAAGCTAGTATAGGGGTTGGTTGTGGTCTAGGGGTACAGTATTGGACGTCTATACCGGAGGTTGCAAGTTCTATCCCCACCCTAGGCATGAACAATACTTAAATAGTATTTCCATCCCACTGGTATTTCCGATGAAACTTTAACATTTAGTGCGGCAAACGTAAATTGTTGTCTGCTGATGTATTCTATTTTCCATTGTTACATGACTTGTTGTTTGACACCGCTCACAGCCGTGTCAAACGTACAGCGCGTGCTGTTTAACCATGGCTGTAGACAATGCTCATTTCAGGACCAAGCCAGCACGACGTGTACTGCTACCCCGGAATATGCATGTGTAAGTCAGCTGTTTGAATGGAGCAGATTATCGAAGTGGAAATGTAACAATAACGTCAATATAACAATGTAACGGAAATGTAACAATAACGTTTGACCATGTCCAGCCGTGGGTAAACGTTTGCAGTGGCACTCGGGAACTGTTTGAACCCGCGGCCTGCGGCCTTGGGGTTCAGACAGTTCCCTCTTGCCACGGCAAAGTTTGCCCACGGCTGGACATTGTCGAACCTTATATAATACTCATCAAAAACATGGAAATGGTTCTAAAGTGCTGTCAAACCATGTCTTTATTCAGAGAGAAGAAAAAATTAAAACGAGAATACGACAATTTTCGTTTTCCACATTGTAAGGGTCGAAGCCGAGGTCCTGTCTCTATATGGCGTTGGCTGCCCTGCCACTTTCACTGTTCAACGGGGGCCCGTTTTACTAAACTTCGTAAGACTACAATTTTCGTAAGTGTAACCTTATGATAGTCTGTAAATTTCACATTAACAATGTTTTCTTGTAAACGATTATTGGGTTTACATTTATTGAGCATAGGCTATGCTCAATAAATGTTAATCCATCAATTGAAATTTCCAGACGATCCTAAATTTGTACTTGTGAACTTTAGTCGTACGAAGTTTAGTGAAACGGCCCCCTGGAACCTGGGATTGATTTGTCGCTATATCCCTGGTGTGGCTCTCGGGTACGTTTTTTTTTGGGTGGGGCTTTCTATGTGAGAGGTGAATTAAGTTGTACCCATTATTAAAGTAGTAAGATTAGTACTAATCCCATTAGTTTTAGGGAGTGAGGCTAACTGACTATGGTTTTTTGTACCTTAAATATTCAGTTCTGATTTCGGCATTTTCCCTGTAAATATTCAGTTCTGATTTCGGCATTTTCCCTGTAAATATTCAGTTCTGATTTCGGCATTTTCCCTGTAAATATTCAGTTCTGATTTCGGCATTTTCCTCTCATCTGGAATATCCACTGTGTTAACCGGGTCGAAAATGTTACAAAAATGAAGATTTTTCTTTCGCGCGTTTGCTGGGTTAATGTAAAAAAACAAAACAACATGGTCATGTCTGTCAGATGAATGAACGTTAAATAATTTATTTGTACATATGCATTTATAAATGGCCATGCAGCTTCGTATGACAAAAATAGTAGCTAATGTTTTAAAGTTAAGTTACTATCGTTTTGCATCGTCAAATGTGATTTGGGGATGACACGTCATTGGTCCGTGTGCATTGATCACGTATCACTACTTGTGTTCTCGACTTGTACACTTCCCACGCTCTGACACTCTTGTTCCTTAAACCTGTAACCAACATTTGTCATTATTTTTAAGATTTTGATTAACCCTTACAATGCTGAAATAAATTTTGTCGTCTGCTGTTGATATTTCAGTTTTTCTCATCAAAAACGGGCTTTGACAGAGCTTTAGAATCATTTCCGATGGAAATGATTCTAAAGTACTGTCAAGTCATGTTTTTATTGAATAAGAAGATAAACATGAAACAACAGCAGACGGCAATTTTGGGTACCCACATTCTAAGGGTTATAGGAATAATCCAAACTGGACATTTTATCTATTTATGGGTAGAATGATTAATTAATATGGTAGTGTGTTGTCGGGCAATGGAAGGTTCATGGTTGTGAGGTCAATGAGGGGAATACAGACTAGTGGTGGCGATCATGTTATAGCATTCGTCATTCATAATGCTTGCACATTGTCTGACAATGTAATTCAGAATACACCACTGTCAAAGTAAACGTATCTATCAAATTATATCTTACTGTTGAGCCTGCTTGTGGAAAGCGAGACATAGTGATCACAATAATGTCCAGGTGTCTGTGCGTCCGTCCGAAATCTGCATTAAAGTTTTTAAATACCATCAAATGCCTCGGCGGGCTCGACATGTGGGCCGCGGCCATCTGGTTTTGTCTACCATTAGAAAGGTATGACCACAGAATGCCAATGTCACTTGACCCTTAGAATACGGAACTGAAAATTGTCGTCTGCTGTTGTTTCTTATTTTGTATTTTCACTTGATGTTTGTGAATCCTATAAAGAAATGTCTGCTAAATGATCATATCTTTATTGGATTTATGAAAATAAATTCATGCTGTTCCAAATTTTTATTGAATAAACTGTATGAGCTATTGACTGGCAGACGCAGAGAAAATGATATTCATCTTCCATTGCTGTTAAAGTCATTAAATTTGTTTTATATGAATACTTGCATGTCCATAAGTGAAGGAGTCCGTGTAAGAAGGGGGCTCACTCCCTCATGGAGTTGACCCCCTTCTTCCACTGACGCCTTCAAATGCTTTTAACTTATTTTATGCCAGATCGCGCTTCATTTGTTAAAATGTCATTCCTTATTCATTTGTGTAAACACCATTGGACATGAAATAAGTTAACTGCACATCTATCTGTTGCTTTTAATGCACATTGTCACTAGTCGATCAAACGGTGCGTCTCCGATATGACATGGCATTGACAGTTCTTACTTTTGTATCGGGCAAATCTTCATACAAATAAAGATTGAAATTCATGGGGACCTACCAGGGTTTCCGTTGGACAAAATATGCCACTTATTTACAAAGAAAAATAATGTAATATAAATATGGAGGTGTGTCCGTCTGTTGCAAATTAGAAAAAGGACTGAAGGCTGTGACGTTATATGAGACACGCCATGCGATTTTGTACTTTCGGACATCTGCATAATTTCATGAAATACGTTTACAATATTTTCCGTAAATGGCGCCAAAAGTTGACAAAATTTCCAGAGTTTTTGTCAACTTTTGACTTAATTTATGAAAAATCAAATTTTGTGAATGTAGTTCAGTGAAATTACGCAGATGTCCAAAGGTACAAAATCCCATGGCGTGTCGTATATGAGAAGTGTATTTTTATCAATTTTCCAAGGAGTTGCAGTCTATTGTCTGACTATAACTGCTGTGGTATGTTCACCATTTCGCTGAATGATTTGTTGTTGATTAATACTTTTTGGCGGGGAAAGAAAATTATCGTCTGCTGATTTTGCAAAACAGTCTTATTTCTCAACAAAAACATTAGATTCATCTCATTGAAATGATTTGAATGTGTTTCAGGCAACAAAAATCAGCCTATAAGGGTTAACACCTTATTGTATGGCATGCATAGTTTGGTCTGCAGCTGTCGTCTGCTTTTTCCTATGTTCTGTATTTTTTAGCACATTACAATGGTCTCATATGTAGATGGTTATCATGTGCTAATGAAATTGTTTTTTTAGTCAGAAAAATATTGTAAAAACATCCGCCGGATTTTTTTTTACCCACTATAAAAGTGTTAAGTTGCTTGCAGTTGTTGACAGTCACTGGATAGTGAAGTCACAGATTTAACGTGATAAACCCTTTCACCCCTGAATAACTGGAATGGACTGTGATATGTTAATTCTAAAACTAATCCAATTGTTATGCCACCGGGTTTCGAAGAAACGGGTGGCATATAGTGTTTGGACCGTCCGTCCGTCCGTCCGTCCGTCACACTTTTCGGTTAACCACTTTGTCACAGTTTCTCAAATATGCTGCAGGTGGCATCCGCGTTTGACAGACGCATTTCTTGTTACAAAATGATTTTCAGACTATGAAAAGAGGGTCTTTTTGTTCTCAAAAATATGAAACTTACTTGCAAACAGTGCATTTTCTGATGAGACGGCTCGTCACGAGCCGGCTCATCTGGATCTACACTGTTTGTCAGTATCACTATACAGGCCTGTAGTGTTGAAAGGGTTAACATGGAATCACATAGCCAAAAATGGTGCAATTTTGGACATACGCCCCATCATTGTCTAATATTTCACTGTGTGATTGGTATGGCAAGACTTCACAATCCTAATGGTAACAACGACCTGTTCAGCCATATTATATGTCTTGTGATACCGTTTTCAATGCAGTTTGCACATTTGCATCTCTTTATAACAGTAATGATGATGTCATAAAATAAAATGTGAAAACATGCATAGTTGTGTACTTAATATGCATCCCTTGCAAAATGAAAATGGACTTTTTAAAGACTTTTTTAAAGTTCTATATGCTCTATATATAGGAATACCAGGCTAGTGTCTTTTGACATCAAGTTTATCAGGCAAGCTTAGGAAACGCGTATGTAGACTTCCTACTGTTTCCGAACTGAGTGACATACATTTTTGGGTTATTGCCTATTATAAAAGTAGTAAAATTATTACTGATTCTACTGCTTTTGGGAGGGGACCAAGTGATTTTGGTGTGGCGAGGACCTGGCATCGGATTGGATTATTCTGATTTAAGGCCGGGTCAATGGGTCTATTCTGATTTCAGGGCTGAATATATTTTATTGTATCCCCCGGACTCCGTCGGGGGATACTATGGATTTGACAGCGCGCCACGTCCGCGTCCGCCGCAGACACTTCTTGTCAGGAGCATAACTCGAACACCCTTTGGAATATTTTCATGAAACTTCACACATGCATAGACCACGACACGAAGGTGTGTCGCGCACAAGAATGACAACTCTTGCATAGCTAATTTTTTAGTTATCTCCCTTTTTTGTTTCTCGCACTGATTTCGTGTCCGGAGCATAACTCCACCACCCTTTGGAATATTTTCATGAAACTTCACACATGCATAGACCACGACCCGAAGGTGTGTCGCGCACAAGAATGACAACTCTTGCATAGCTAATTTTTGAGTTATCTCCCTTTTTTGTTTCGCGCACTGATTGACCATAACTCGACCACCCTTTGGAATATTTTTATGAAACTTAACACATTCAATTAGACCACGAACCGAAGGTGTGTCGTGCACAAGAATGACAACTCTTGCATAGCTAATTTTTGAGTTATCTCCCTTTTTTGTTTTCACGCACTGATTTCCTGTCCGGAGCATAACTCGACCACCCTTTGGAATATTTTCATGAAACTTCACACATGCATAGACCACGACCCGGAGGTGTGTCGCGCACAAGAATGACAACTCTTGCGTAGCTAATTTTTAAGTTCTCTCCCTTTTTTGTTTTGCGCACTTTACAAACTGGACAATAATGCATGAAGACTGCTCTGTACACCTTTTCTCGTGTGCTCTGTACACCTTACCTGTAGAGAGAACAATAGAGACTGGGAGAACCATGTGCTAGTATGGGCTTGCATGTGCAAATGTGCAGTGCTTCACCACTGCTGACCACAGGTAATTTATACAGGTAAATTACTACATTGGGTACTGTGTTGAAAATATTGTGGCATGTGGACCTGTGCAGATATATGTAGATAAATATAGGACTATTAAAAAAAAATCTGGGCTCCAGTAGCAAGCATTATTATTTTTAAACTTTTTCCATTTGTTTTTTTTTCATTATTTTTTTTTTCATTATTTTTTTCATTTTTTTGTTTTCATTTTTTATTTTTCATTTTTTTTTTCAAATTATTTTTCAATTTTTGTCTAGTAGTATAAGGTCGTAAGTGCTATATACAGACTATTCACCTGTGCATGTGCTAGCATGTGCAACTGACCACTGACCACTTACAGGTAATTTATACAGGTAAATGATTATATTACATTTCCATAAAGTGTGTTGAAAATATTGTGGCCATATGTGGACCTGTATATATATGATATGTAGATAAATATAGGACTATTAAAAAACATTCTGGGCTCCAGTAGGGAGCATTATTCTCTTTTTTTTTTTTAAATTTAATTTTTTTTTTTCCATTTTTTTTTTTATTCTTTTTCAATTTTTTAACTGACCACTAACTTATTACAGGTAATTTATACAGGTACATTATTACATTTCCGTAACTATTAACAACAATTCTGGGCTCCAGTAGCGAGCATTATTATTATATTTATTTTTGTATATTACATTTCCGTAAACTGTGTTGAAAATATTGTGGCATTATGTGGACCTGTGCAGATATATGTAGATAAATATAGGACTATTAAAAAAAATTCTGGGCTCCAGTAGCAGGCATTATTTTTAATTTTAAAAAAAAAACATTTAATTTTTTTTTTTTAAATTCTTTTTCAATTTGTGTCTAGTAGCATAAGGTCGTAAGTGCTATATACAGACTATTATCATATAATAAAACAATTATTGACTAGTGAGCCATAGAATATAATCTGATATTCTATAGCTCACTAGTCAATAATTGTATAATATATTCGGGCCAGTGAAAATTGCTTTCGGGCCCAGGCTCGAGGTCAAGGCGGGACAAGGCGAGGCATCTGATTCCGCGGAATTCTTGTTTACTTATCTCCCTTTGTTGTTTCGTGCTGATTTTGTATCCAGAGCATAACTCGAACACCCTTTTGAATATTTTTATGCCCCACCACGATAGTGGAGGGGGCATTTAGTGTTACCCTCGTCCGTACGTCCGTCAGTCCGTCCGCACACACGAATGGGTACTTGTTGTAAACGTACGGGGATCTTATTGGGTAGGGTTAGGATAGTGTTGGGTACTCTTGTTGGGTATTTTTATACAGTAAAAACCCAACAAGTATTCATTCGTAGGAACGTGCGTCCCGTCCTCCCGTCCGTCCGTCCGTCACAAAACTTTAACACTCGGGTAAATGTCTCATAATTTCTTCATCCTTCGACCGATCTGCTTCATATTTCATATACACATTGCTCTGATGGTTCACTACCGCCCTGTGCCAAATCCACGTTCGTCCTGCCCCCGGCAAGCCCAGGGTCAAGGTCACATACTTGGTGCTTCAAAAACTTGAACGCTCGGGTTAATATCTTATAATTTCTGTTTTCTTTCACGGATCAGCTTCATATTTCATATACACATTGCTCTAATGGTCCTCTACCGCCTTGTGCCAAATCCACATTCGTCCTGCCCCCGCCAAGCCCAGGGTCAAGGTTACATACTTGGTGCTTCAAAAACTTTAACGCTCGGGTAAATATCTTATAATTTCTGTTTTCTTTCACGGATCAGCTTCATATTTCATATACGCATTGCTCTAATGGTCCTCTACCGCCCTGTGCCAAATCCACGTTCGTTCTGCCCCCGCCAAGCCCAGGGTCAAGGTCACATACTTAGTGCTTCAAAAACTTTAACGCTCAGGTAAATATCTTATACTTTCTGTTTTCTTTCATGGATCATCTTCATATTTCATATACGCATTGCTCTAATGGTCCTCTACCGCCCTGTGCCAAATCCACGTTCGTCCTGCCTCGCCAATCCCAGGGTCAATGTCACATACTTGGTGCTTCAAAAACTTTAACGCTCAGGTAAATATCTTATAATTTTTCTTTCCATTCACGGATCAACTTCATATTTCATATATGCGTTGCTCTAATGGTCCTCTACCGCCCTGTGCCAAATCCACGTTCGTCCTGCCCCCGCCAAGCCCAGGGTTAACATCACATACTTAGTGCTTCAAAAACTTTAACGCTCAGGTAAATATCTTATAATTTCTGTTTTCTTTCACGGATCCGCTTCATATTTAATATATGCATTGCTCTAATGGTCCTCTACCGCCCTGTGCCAAATCCACGTTTGTCCTGCCCCCGCCAAGCCCAGGGTCAAGGTCACATACTTGGTGCTTCAAAAACTTTAACTCTCAGGTAAAAGAAAATTTTGACTTGGAATTTGGCCTCATTTATTATCAAAGCGATAAGTGGGACATCCGTGTTCTATGAACACATTTTCTAGTTTATTAAACTTCACACATGCATAGAAGACGACCCAAAGGTGTGTCGCACGTAAGAATGACAACTCTTGCGTCGTTAATTTCTTAGTTATCTCCCTTTGTTGTTTCGTGCACTGATTTCGTGTCTGGAGCATAACTCGAACACCCTTTGGAATATTTTCATGAAACTTCACACATGCATAGACCACAACCCTAAAGGTGTGTCACGCAAGAATGACAACTCTTGCATCACTATTTTTTTAGTTATCTCCCTTTGTTTTTTCCGTCACTGATTTTGTCTCCGGAGCATAACTCGAACACCCTTTTTTAAAACTACTTGTGTAACTGGGGAGGGGCATACACATGCGCTTGTCGACAAGCGTCCATTTCTAGTTTTTATGGTAAATAGTCAGTTCTGATTTTGGGATTTCCTCCCATTTGTACATGTACTTGATAGTTACCTGGGAGTTGAATTGGGTTATTGCCCATTATAAAAGTAGTAAGATTATTACTCATCCTACTGCTTTTGGGAGGGGCCAAGTGATTCTGGTGTGGCGAGGACCTGGCATCAGATCAGGATTATTCTGATTTCAGGGCTGAATATATAGTTTTGTTATTGTAAATTTTCAGTTCTGATTTTGGGATTTTCCTCCACATTTGTACATGTAATATATGGGATTTAGTACTAAACCCATTGACCCGGCCTCAAATGACCTTAGCTGTTGATAGGCCGTTAAATCCCAACAAACGAACAAACAAAACATGTACTTGTACAGGTAATATATGGGATTTAGTACTAAACCCATTGACCCGTCGATAGGCCGTTGAACCCCAACAAACAAACAAACAAAAACTGATAGATAAACGTGATATAAAAAAGCTGTAACAATAGCTCACTTGAGCCTTCGAAAACACTAGCATGGTATTCTATTTATAAAGTTTTGTACGTTTTATGCTAGATGATGGATAAATATAACGTAGATGCTAAGTTAACTACTGTTGCTACGTAAACTGTTTTCTACTTTGGAGCCCTTTCAAACTGGAACTGCTGGACGTTTGGTATGTTCTTTGACCGACACTTTCATCCCGTCTTGGCCCTGTCGAGAGCACAATCTGATCTGCGTCTACACTATTCAAGAGACTGTGTCAAAACAACCACTCGCATTTGGGGCACAGACTGATTAAAAAATGTGCTACTGTCGGTTTAACGAAACCTGCCCAGATTTTAGGGCTATATAAACCATGCAAAAACAATGTCGTTTTCGATAATATTAAATTTTATCTCAACTTAAGAATGAGCCTTCTTTTTAGTTCGAATATTCGAAGAATAGTTGGAGCTTATGTTGTCACCCCGGCGTCGGCGTCACCGTCACGCCTTGGTTAAGGTTTTTAGTCAAGCTTGTATATGGAATACTACTGGCCCTACACCCACCATACTTGGACAACTTCATCTCCTAGTGATGTACATCAATAACCCCTGATCTATATTTGACCTTGACCTACATTTCCTCTTGAATTACTTAGTTAATTCCCCTCGGTTAAGGTTTTTAGTCAACCTTGGTTAAGGTTTTTAGTCGAGCTTGTACATGAAATACTATTGTGCATACAGACACCATACTTGGACAACCTTTTCTCATAGGGATGTACATCAATAACCCCTGATGTATATTTGACCTTGACCTACATTTCCTCTTGAATTACTTAGTTAATTCCCCTTGGTTAAGGTTTTTAGTAAAGCTTGTATATGGAATACTACTGGCACTACACCCACCATACTTGGACAACTTCATCTCCTAGTGGTGTACATCAACAACCCCTGACCTATATTTGACCTTCACCTACATTTAACCTTGACTTACTTAGTTAATTCCCCTTGGTTAAGGCTTTTAGTCAACCTTGCTTAAGGTTTTTAGTCAAGCTTGTAGATGGAATACTATTGTGCATACAGACACCATACTTGGATAACTTTTTCTCATAGGGATGTACATCAATAACCCCTGACCTTTATTTTACCTTCACCTACATTTAACCTTGAATACTTACTTATTTCCCCTTGGTTAAGGTTTGTACTCAAACTTGGTTAATGTTTATAGTCAAGCTTGTATATGGACTACTCCTGGGCCTACAGCAACCATACTTGGACAACTTCATCTCCTAGTGATGTACATCAATAATCCCTGACCTGTATTTGACCTTGACCTACTTTTATCCTTGGATTACTTAGTTATTTCCCCTTGGTTAAGGTTTTTAGTCAAGCTTGTATATGGAATACTCCTGGGCCTACATCAACCATACTTGGAAAACTTCATCTCCTAGTGATGTACATCAATAACCTCTGACCTATATCTGACATTGACCTACATTTAACCTTGAATTACTTACTTAATTTCCCTTGGTTAAGGTTTTTAGTCAACCTTGGTTAAGGTTTTTATGCAGGCCGCAGCCACCTTGTTTGTCAAGCTATGTGTACATCGACAACCCTCGTAGTCGAGCTATGCTGTTCTCCTACAGCTCTTGTTATTTCATGAAATTTGGTCCAATATCGATTTTATTTATTGCGAAAACACAATTCCCCCATGTTAAATCCCCATAGAAATCTAATTTCAGAAATAGTGGGCCTATTTTCAAAATGTATCTTGTTTTCGTGATTACATCATTGTCGAGCCCGATTTCGGAAAGCGAGATATAGTGATCACAATGACGTCCGTATGTCCGTCGGTCACGTGCGTCCGTCCATCCGAAATATGCGTTAAAGTTTTTAAATACCTTATATCTCTGCAGTCCTAAGTCACATTGACTTGAACCTTCATATGCTTATTAGTCATCGTCCATATATGCATGCTGTATCCCACTCATGCGGCCCCTGTGTCCAAGGTCAAGGTCAAATGACTTAGAAGTTTGCGTTAAAGTTTTAAGATACCTATACTATCTCTGTAACCAGAGGTCGGATTTGCTTGAATCTTTGTATGCTTATTGGTCATCATACATATATTCATTCTGTTTCCCACTCATGCGGCCCCTGTGCCCCAAGGTCAATGTCAAATGACTTAGAAGTTTGCGTTAAAGTTTCTGTCAAAATTGGCGTTAACGTTTTCACATATCTACTATCTCTGTAACCGTAAATCAGATTTGCTTGAAACTTCGTATGCTTATTGGGCATCATCCATATATTCATTCTGTGTCCCACTCATGCGGCCCCTGTGTCCCAATGTCAAGGCCAAATGACTTAGAAGTGTGCGTTATTATAAATTCTGCGTTAAAGTTTTTACATACCTTATATCTCAACAATTGTTACTCCAATTTACTTTCAACTTCCATTACTTCCTTTTCAGCATCCATATTTTCATTCCATAGCCTGCCCATCTGGTCCAAATGCCCAATGTCAAGGTCAAATGACTTTGAAATGTGTGTTACAGTTTTTACATACCTTATATCTCCACAACACTTACTCAGATTTACTTCCAACATCCAATACTTCTTATTCATCATCCATATGTTCAATCTATAGCCTGCCCATGTGGTCCACATGCCCAAGGTCAATGTCAAATGTCTTTGAAATTTGTGTTCAAGTTTGTACATACCTTATATCTCCACAACACTTACTCCGATTTACTTCAAACTTCAAATAATTCGTTAGTATCATCCATATTTTCATTCTACATCAAACCCATGCGCCCCACATGCCCAAGATGGAGGTCAAATGACTTTAAAATTTGCGTTAAAGCTTTTACATACCTTGTATCTACACAACCCTTAATTAAACCTTCAAATAAATACACGCTGAGACCATCAAATGCCTCGGCGGGCTCGACATGCGGGCCGAGGCCATTTGGTTTTCAAGCTAACTAGCCATTTTTCCGGGTCAATTTCCAAATCTTTTCGTTTTTCGACTAATATAGGTTCTCCAGCTCTATGTTAAATCCCACCCCCCCCCCCCACCCCCCCCCCCATGTTAAATTCGCATAGAGAAATCTTTTTTTTTTCGCAATAAAATCCATATTCGACCAAATTTTACGAAATAAAAAGAAGGCTCATTCTTAAAGGTATATGCCCACGCAGTAGGCACAAACTGTTCTTTATAGGAATTAAATAAGTGTATAATTGTGTCACTATTCCACCAGTTCTAAAAATTACGAGTGCCCGCTATACAGATATAATCATTTTATAGTAATATTTATTTTACTGATAGTGACGCGCGGTGGTATCAGGCTATTTTCATATGCAAATGACGCATGATATTTTTTAATTATTTATACTAATTATATAAATGCGTCATCCGAAAAAATAATATTTTCGACAGATTATCAAGTATGATCATTGCCCATCATAAAATAAATACACAGAATAAATAGTAAAGTCCGTTAACATTTTAAGGAAACACGGTTATCGCCCCTGATATCAGTGTGTAAATTTACGGCTAATATAAAATGCATAATAATGCCAATCAATACGTGGAATAACGGTGAATGAATATTTAAATGTGTCAGATGATGTCTCTGATGTAAGTAACAGGCTGTGCCTACTGAGTGGGCATGTACCTTTAAATGTTGATAAAATTTAATATTATCGAATAAAATATTGTTTTTACATTGTTTATGTAGTCGTAATTAACATTTGGGCAGGTTTCGTGGCGGCGTGCGTTGTGTCTTTGAGCTGCTCCAGTTCACCCAGTTGTAAATGGGTACCGATAATTCGTAGTTGCTCTGTAAATACGAATTACCGGCTTCTCTCAAAAAATCTCTACCTCATGAAGTTCTTTCTCCCATTCTTGGGAGACGGCAAGCAAGGTCCTAGAGCCAGTGCCGCTGTTAAATATAAGCTAAAGAAAAAAAAAAGAAAAGCAGGTTTCGTGAAACATACTGTAGGTCCTCGGACGTATGATACCAATGTAGATGTTGATAATATGAGACCATGAAGTCAAGTGAGTTGTATCATGACCACCCTGCATCATTCAGGTGAGCTTGGACTATTTTCATTGAAATATAGGTTGGGTCCATCAAAACCTTGACGTACGTCCAAATTTCGCCTATCTCCTCGGACGTTAGTCGGATCGTCGCCAAATTTTAACAGTAGCTTGATTACATTGATACCTAACAGTTCTGGGTCAATTCAGGTGACATTGGCCTACTTTCCTTGAACTATAGGTCATCTCCTTCAAAACTTGGACGTACGTCCAAATTTGCGTATCTCCATGTTAGTCGGATGCTCGCCCAAGTTCATTAGTAGCTTCCTCACCTCACATTGATAGCTAATCACCATGGGTCAAAACAGTTCACATCTGTACATAACGGAAATACAGTGGGTATATGAATGTGTCGTCTCGATAGCATGACACCATCCCGGACTAAGCCGGTCGCAAGAAAGCTTCATTACACTTTGTTTCGTGTCCACTCTTGGGAAAGTGAAACTTGGCAGTCACAAGTCCTGTGTCAAATTCGTAGTCGTTGACCGGACACTTTTGGACGTATATATCGTTAATTCATTATGGTACTAGTCGGATTTGTTTGATCAAGCTTCATCACATTTATGGCTAACAACCATGTGTCGTTGGGGTGACTTTGGACTACATTTAATTGTGTCTCGCAAATGATACGTGAAACTAAGAGTATCCATCATATGCACTGGTACATATGATAGATAATTTTTCTCGCACCTATATACCGGTACTACATATTTGCGAATCTCTAAATAATTTTCTGACCCAGAATAAGACTTAACTTTTTATTCGCTGAATTTATCCGACTTTTGATACGTTCAACGTGCCATGCCAACAAACCACACATTGAACGATATGCCATTTCAGTGGATCGTTTTACAAATGATTATCAAATTAATGTTCAATGTCATCACCATTCAGCCCTGGTGATGCCAACATGTATGTCGCACATTGTTGACGTCATCATTATTTTATGGGGTAATTGTAAGACACTTTAGCCGTAATGTTGCCCTCTTAGAGAATGTATCGTTGCTAGATGTGAGACAAACGTGTGTAGGGTGAGACAAGGAAATCGCACATGGGCTTGACTATACGGATATCCTTGTCTCGGGGCGCCTGGTGTGCACATCTCCTGATCCGATAGTCGTATATTCGCTAAGGTTCATCAGTAGCTTGCTTATATTGATACCTAACCATCCTGTGTCAATCAAGTGACATTGACATACTTTTCTTGAAATATAGGTCAAGTTCATCAAAACTTAGGACATACCAAATGTTGCATATCTCTAGCTGCTACGTTAGTAGGATATTCACTATTTTAAAGTTCATTAGTAGCTTCTTCACGTTGATAGTTATAACCACCATAGGTCATCCAGCAACCTTGACCCAATTGATAGTGGATGAGACACTCCCCAACAATTGCCTTGTGTCCAAGTATAGGTCACGTACGTCCTGTAAAAAATGGACATATCTTGCATATCTCCCGATACGTTAGTTAGATCATTACCAATTGTATCAGTACAGTTGAACCTCTCTAAACCGGACACCAATGAACTATATGTGATCTCACGTTGAGAGGTTTTTTGGAAACGCATCTCATTATATAATAATGTTCACTATTGCAAAAGACATACGTATGTCCCAAAATGGTCATATGCCTGAATTATAGTGGAACCTCTCTAAACCGGACACCCTGGGGACCTCACAGAGTGTCCGGTTTAGAGAGGTTTCACTGTATAATGTATATGTGGGTCATATGGTTATTCGGCCCCGATTATAAAGAGGTTCTATCAAATATTTTGAAATGCAGTAACTTCGTAAGCTATATTCAGTATACTTGCCGACGTTATATACATTTTTTTTTGTTTTGAAGCATTTGGCACTTCGAGCGAAATTATTCGTCGCCCGTATTAGTAAAATACCACCTGTCGTAAAACACCCAGCTCCAGATTGGTTTACGGTAAAAAATAAATTACACTTTCAATCATATGTTCAACCTAGTTTCACTGAATGGTAATTAAGTTGCCAATATTTGTCAATTGTTTTATTTCAAAATTCTTGCATATTGGGTTTTAAATCAAGCAAATTGATTGCCTGAGTCAATCAAACTGCTTGATTGCGAGTTGAGATTGCCAATTTTCTTATGTATTAGGTGTACACTAGTATATTATGATTTTTAATACAAAGCGATCATGTTATTATGTGATTTATAATAATACGGGCGACAAAGTAGCCCGCTTTATGTTACGCGTATATGAAAACTTACCATTCAGTGAAACTAGGTTGAACATATGATTGAAAGTGTAATTTTTTTTTTACCGTAAACCAATCTGGAGCTGGGTGTTTTACGACAGGTGGTATTTTACTAATACGGGCGACGAATAATTTCGCTCGAAGTGCCAAATGCTTCTAAACAAAAATGTATATAACGTCGGTAAGTATACTGAATATAGCTTACGAAGTTACTGCATTTCAAAATATTTGTGTTGTCGTTGTACCTAGACTCGCTTACGAGAGTCACCAAGGATACACGAATCACTCGGAAACCCCCGCACCATTTCGTAAATCGAAAATAAATAATCCTTTGGCGCCATTATTTTTTGACCATTAAACGCGAAAAGATGACGAAGTGGACAGAATGTACTCGAATAAACATCTTCAAATTATCTCCAATGACGCTTGAAAATATGCGTTTTAAATGATCCGAGTACAAATGCCTTAAATGCGCATTGGAATATTTTATGGAAAAAAATAAATAATTTGCAACGAAATGGAGTTTCATTATGCCGTCTCTCTCCCACACCCATGTCTCTGTCTGTCTCTGTCTGTCTCTGTCTGTCTGTCTGTCTCTCTCTCTATCTCTTTCTCTCTCTCCCACATCCATGTCTGTTTCTGTATATATCTGTCTCTGTCTCTGCCTGTCTCTCTCTCTCTCTCTCTCTCTCTCTCTCTCTCTGTCTGTATTTATGTCTCTCTCCCACATCCATGTCTGTCTCCATCTCTCTCTGTGTGTCTCTCTCTCTTTCTCTCTCTCTCTCTCTCTCTCTCTCTCTCTCTCTCTCTCTCTCTGTATGTCTATCTTCTCTCTGTATGTCTGACTCTCTCTGTCTGTCTCTCTCCCTATATGTCCCTCTCTCTCTCTCTCTTTCTGTCATTCTCTCTCTATCTTTATGTCTGTCTGTCTGTCTGTGTGTGTGTGTGTGTCTCTCTCTCTCGCTCTCTGTCTTTCTATGTCTTTCTGTGTGTCTCTTTCTCTATCATTACCTAGAAACCACAATATATCTCTCCCCCGCACCCCCACCCACCTTCTCTCAACATCATTAGATAGAAACCATAATATTTCTCTCTCTATCTTTCAACATCATTAGATAGAAGCACACTATTTCTCTCTCAATATCATTAGATAGAAACCGCACATGTTGTGATTTTGTTTACAATACAAAGTAGTAGTACATAGGGAGTCAAAATGATACCACCTACCGTGATATCATTTATAACCCTCTATAATACCCCCACCACCCCCGAAAAAATCAAAAATTGGTTAACGAGGAAATTGTCCCCCACCACCCCCGAAAAATCCAAAGATTGGTTAACGATGAAATTGTCTCCCTACAGCAAATTTATGAATTTTTGGAAAAAATAATTTTGAAAAGAGGGAGTCCCAATTATATTGGTGTCATAAATACATCATGTTTTTTTCACGTCCAATTGAACAGATAAATTGAATAGGTTATAACAAAATATTATAACAAAATGGATAATAAAATACGCAACGAATTGGAATCTTGTAATGTCTTTGTTGAAGAATTTTATGATGTTTCTACAGCATTAAAACACTGTAAAATGACAACACTATGCGATATCGAATACATGAAATATCAGCGTAATTTATTACGCTCCGATAAAAACGTTGCATTTACAATATTATACCGGCAATTATGTCGCTGGTACAAGTATCAAATTTGCGTAATGAAGCGACTAAATAGGATCGGAGAAACACTACCGAAACATTATCAAACTAATTTTATAAAACAGTTTAAAAATCAACGATTCGTTTACGGATATGTGTTTCTACGATATCACTTTTAACGAAGAAATTGGAAAATTATTATTAGAAATTGGAAATTGAACAGAAAAAAACAACTACCAATATTATTAGAGAAAATGGATAATACAATACAATTGGAATTGAAAGCTTATAATGGTTGTGTTGAAGAAGTTTACGAAGAATACGGGGTTATAGTCCTATATATAAATTCTATAAAATGAGAACACTAGGCGATATCGAATACATGAAATATCAACGTAATTTATTACGCTCCGATAAAAACGTTGCATTTACAATATTATACCGACAATTATGTGAACTATACAAGAGGCAAATACAAACATTAAGACTGATAATGCGTATCGGATATAAAACTAAGGTGTATTATATAAAATTGTTAAAACCCAACGATTCGTTTACGAATATACATTTCTACGATATCGCTTATAAAGATATTTTGACAACTATAGCAAAAGCCTCCACTCGTGCACAACACCCCCAGCGACTGGGCAGATTTCTAGCCGGCACCCAGCCACTGGGGTGTTGGGACCTTTCTTAAGCCCACGCATCTGTTGGCTCACAGTCTAGTTTTACAGGTCGCCTTGAACACCATTGCCAATTCCTCTAATTAAGAGAAACCAGCGAAGTAAGGCGAGCCTATGTGTGAATTTGGTTTCCGAAATTGCAAAGCTCTTAGGCAGAAATCTTTTAGGCCGGCACCTTTGAGCTACGTAATTACATCGCCAAATACACACATATTTATAAACTGCTACCATTAAGCAGACGAGACGGACGTCATACCGGATCAACAACATGGCACACACGAGATGAGACCAATTGTTGGTTTTTTTTTTTTTTAGCTTATATTTAACGGCGGCACTGGCTCTAGGACCTTGCATGCCGTCTCCCAAGAATGGGAGAAAGAACGGAGGTAGAGATTTTTGAGAGAAGCCGGTAATTCGTATTTACAGAGCAACTACGAATTATCGGTACCCATTTACAGCTGGGTGAACTGGAGCAGTGTGGATAAAGTGTCTTGCTCAAGGACACAACGCACGCCGCTAGTCAGGCTCGAACCCACGACCCTTGGATCAGTAGTCCGACACACTAAACATTACGCCACGGCGCTCCACACCAATTGTTGTAAGGTCAACAAACGTATATATACTCATCAGTTTACTGTACAACATACAAATGGTGTGCAAATTTATAGCCGAGTGTATCAATTACACGGGTTATGAACCATGTGTAAATTGATAGCCGAGTTTATCAATTTACACAGACAGTGTGTACACAGGCGATTAAAGTGTAATCTTCGACTGAATTTGTTATGCGATTACGGCGTAATTCTCAGTGAAAAACACATGTTGTATAGGTATGTAAATTTGTTTACTGCACCAATATAAGAAAATTAATTTTTTTAAAAAAATTATTTTATAATGGTGCTGTAACATTTCCTCCGACTTTATTTCCAAGTTTTACCCTAAATTTATCCCAATCAGTACACTCAATTTTGGGCATGGTGGCGTGCGCCTTGATTCTTATATCATTTTTTAATTCTTCATATCTCCCCATTTCTTCCACCACGGATTCAAACTCTAAATTTGATATTTTCTTATCGGCCAACGCTTTGGACACCATAACGTCGATGCTATTTTTCTTAGACCTAGCGAGAACGGATATTCTATCATGTTTTCTACTTTTTTTCTCGAGTTTTCCACCCGCCTCCCTAAACCATTTACATTATTATTCCAGATAAAACGGTAATTCCACTCAAAACCCCTGCAAGTGAAACCGTTACAATTGTAGATAGCGTTGCAGCAGTCCCCGCACCACTCATTACAGATAAACTTACCAGAACCGTACTAGATGCTTCAGCCATGTTCGCCGCGCGCTTATATTTGTTAGCGTGTCTTTTTCTATTTGCACATTCTCTAACTAAAATATCCTGCATAGCGACGATATTATTCAACCTAAAATCTGAACTTCTTTCGTTAATTGGATACAGTGTTGATGTAGTGGTATTGAGAGTTGGATACAGTGTTGATGGATCGGTATTGACAATTGGAAGCGGTGATTCGTTCATGATTTTCAATATATTAGTATTTACAAAATAAGTTCAATTAACAATGAGACAATAGTGGAAGAACTCTCTGGGTCACCGATTTTCGTAACAAAGTTAATAACACTACCTTGGGAAAGTCTAAATCGATCATAACCGGAGAACGAAACCACCGTCGAACTATCTCCAGAGATTTTAGTGACTCCAACCCCCGTTCTTCCCCATCTACTACAATATTTATCGCGACCGCGCCCACAGGTTTACCACTACCATTAACTGAGCAGACCGCCATTCGGACAACTTCACCTGCAGTTGTCATAGCGTATCCCCCATATTTATTACTCGCTTTGGCACCGAACGAATATTCATAGTGCCCCTCAACCAATGGGCCCCGCTTCTCAGCCCAAACTGTTATGACACGTTTTGGCGTTTTCATTGTTCGCACTATTCCGGCAAGCGCACTGTTTGCGTTATATGCCTCAGTACGAATCTTATAAGAGGCCTCCTCAAGAGCTTTGGTCGCGGCTATACGATCATGTTTCAGTTTATCGGAAACTTCGGTTATCTTTCCGTCTAGTTCAGTAAGTGCCGCTTCTCTGCTGAGAGAGTCCTCTAAGCGCAACGCATCATAAGCCTCCGTAATAGTCGCCTGGTGGCCTTCTAGGGCTTTTTCAACACCCGACCGGGCCTCTTTTTGAAATTCGGTTATTTTCCCGTCTAGTTCAGCAACCGCCGCTTCTCTGATGAGAGAGTCCTCTGAGCGCAACGCATCATAAGCCTTCGCAAGGGCTGCCTGATGGTCTTCTCGGGCTTTCTGAACACCCGACCGGGCCTCTTTTTGAAATTCGGTTATTTTTCCGTCTAGTTCAGCAACCGCCGCTTCTCTGAGAGAGTCCTCTGAGCGCAACACCCTATAAGCCTCCGTAAGGTCCGCCTGGTGGTCTTCTCGGGCTTTCTCAATACCCGTTCGGACCCCCTCAACCCCCAACCGGGCCTCCTTTCGAAATTTGGTTATTTTTTCGTCTAGTTCAGTAAGTGCTGCTTCTCTGTTGAGAGAGTCCTCTGAGCGCAACGCCCCATAAGCCTCCGCAATGGCCTCCTTGTGGTCTTCTCGGACCCCCTCAACCCCCGACCTGGTCTCTTTCAGAAATTTGGCTATTTTCCCGTGTAGTTCAGTAAGTGTCGCTTCTTTGCTGAGAGAGTCCTCTAAGCGCAACGCATCATAAGCCTCCGCAATGGCCTCCGCAAGGTTCACCTGGTGGTCTTCTCGGACTTTATCAATACCCGACCGGGCCTCTTTTCGAAATTCGGTTATTTTTCCGTCTAGTTCAACAACCGCCGCTTCTTTGCTGAGAGAGTCCTCTAAGCGCAACACCCTATAAGCCTCCATAAGGTCCGCTGGTGGTCTTCTCGGGCTTTCTCAATACCCGACGTGGCCTCTTTTCGAAATTTGGTTATTTTCCCGTCTAGTTCGGTAAGTGTCGCTTCTTTGCTGAGAGAGTCCTTTAAGAGCAACGCATCATAAGCCTCCGTAAGGTCCGCCTGGTGGTCTTCTCGGACTTTATCAATCCCCAACCGGGCGTCTTTTCGAAATTTGGTTATTTTTTCGTCTAGTTCAGTAAGTGCCGCTTCTCTGTTGAGAGAGTCCTCTGAGCGCAACGCCCCATAGGCCTCCGCAATGGCCTCCTTGTGGTCTTCTCGGACCCCCTCAACCCCCAACCGGGTCTCTTTCAGAAATTCGGCTATTTTCCCGTCTAGTTCAGTAAGTGTCGCTTCTTTACTGAGAGAGTCCTCTAAGCGCAACGCATCATAAGCCTCCGCAAGGGCCTCCGCAAGGTTCGACTGGTGGTCTTCTCGGACTTTATCAATACCCGACCGGGTCTCTTTTCGAAATTTGGTTATTTTTTTATCTAGTTCGGCAACCGCCGCTTCTCTGACGAGAGAGTCCTCTGAGCGCAACACCTCATAAGCCTCCGTAAGGTCCGCCTGGTGGTCTTCTCGGGCTTTCTCAATACCCGACGTGGCCTCTTTTCGAAATTTGGTTATTTTTTTATCTAGTTCGGTAAGTGCCGCATCTCTAATGAGAGAGTCCTCTAAGCGCAACGTATCATAACCCTCCGTAAGGGCCGCCTGGTGGTCTTCTCGGACTTTATGAATATCCGACCTGCTCTCTTTTTGAAATTTGGTTATTTTCCCGTCTAGTTCGGTAAGTGTCGCTTCACCGATGAGAGAGTCCTCTAAACGCAACGCATCATAAGCCTCCGTAAGGTCCGCCTGGTGGTCTTCTCGGACTTTATCAATCCCCAACCGGGCCTCTTTTCGAAATTTGGTTATTTTTTCACCTAGTTCGTTTAGTTCCGTTTCTCTGATGAGAGAGTCCTCTGAGCGCAACACCTTATAAGCCGCCTGATCTTTCTCAATTTGTGCAGTCGCCGTCAGCACTTCTACTCTAACATCTGATATACTCCTGTGAATCCCGTTTGTGACCTTCGATATAATTTTATTGATCAGGGCCTTGGTTTTTTCAGTAGTTAAAAAGTCGCCCTCTGTCGGGATGAATCCACCTTCTGCCGGTTCCAAATTCTTTGAATGTGTCACCCAATCGGAAGAACTACCTGGTCCGTATATACTCATAATAATTTTCTTAAAATTAATTATAATATTGGGCACCTATACTCAATTGGAAATTTCGAGAACTACCGAAATCGGGTAATAGTTATTCAACTTTCTCGCTTTATCATCGAGAATAGAGACCGTAAATTCGTGGATATGTCCCGATTCCAAAACTTTCATCTCGGGGTGTGGGAAGTCTAAGGTCACAGTCTCACCATAGAAACAGTCGCTGGCGGGCACGGTTTTCAGTAATGTGCTGGGAGCTCCGTCTACCGTGTTGTACGATGTGTTCACCCGATCCAGGTGCACCCTGAGAGTTTTCGTGAAGGCGAAGTCCACCGGGTTATCACCGACGTACTCACCCGGGTAAGCACTCCTTTGTTTTTGAGGAGTATGTCTCTCTAAAACCGAGTTGAATACCCAACCCCGGGGAGACCACTACCTTATTATCAGTGCTGATGGTCATTGTTGCGAGCCCGGTAGCCTTCGATACTGTGAGGTTGATTATACCGTCAAGCTCTGAGTTGACAAAATAATCTTTGAGCTGTCTTATTCCCCACAGTCCGTGAGGCAGCTTTACACCTAATTTTTGTCCATCCTTCACATAGTAAAACCCTTCGCTCTTCCCCACATTCTGCCATCCAACCGTGAAGGTGATTGATCTAAGGCCCACCCGGCGTTTTCCGCAGCAGTTGTCTATTAATTTTTGAAGTTCACAACTCTCTTTTTGAACATTAGTGATAGTAGCAAACATAATAATATCTTTCAATGGATACCAAAGCATTTAGCTTTAACTCTAATGCAAAGTACGCGGTCGGAGGTAAATACACGCACAAAGACGTTAACCACCTTGTACACCCAACCGTAACGGTTAGACCGGACAGTGGCTTTGTCACCAATTTCCCTAACACGTTTGAGAAATATAGGCTGCCCAAGATTACTAAGATGGAGGCGGTAAACGGGTGGAAAGCAGCTTTGGCAGAACCAAATAAATTTCGCTGTATGGTGCGCAACAGCCGGGTGTGGAGTTTCACATAAAGACCATCTGACATCCAAGAATGTCATGCTCCAAAGTGTCTACAACTTTCACGCGTATTATACTATTAGGAGGATTCTCAAAGAACTAGGTATTTCACTACCTCAAGACGACGCCTGGGATCCCATTTCCAACGCATACGACCGTATGGCGTTTGAAAGACTGTGTAACGAATTTAACATTTCAAAAGACGCGGACTGGAGACAGAAAGCATTTCCTACCAGCACCGGCCTCGGGGACGTTCTCATTCGGGGCCAGTCCGGGAATTGGACGCAGACTGATTTTAGACATGATCACTCCGGTGACCACATCGTCAGTCGGAACGCCGGGAATTTTGACCACGCGACTATGACTTTCGGGCCGGAAGTGTCTGGAGGTCGGCACTGTGGCGTGTTTTCTTGTAAAATGTTACCTCCGAAACGGGCTCACGTCGATTACATACAGCAGGCTGCTGAGGTTCAGGACGCGTGGGGTACATTTATGTTATATAAGGGTCTAGGGTTCACGCAGGCCGGGGTTACTCGCGTCAACGACTCCATTCGCACATACGTCTGGGCCATCCTCGGCGCACAGAAGCAAACTCGCAGTTCTATACTGGGCACGGGAACAGCGTTTGATGCAAAAAAACAATTCTTGGCACTTGTAGAGGACGCCATCTCAGCTAGGGTGGACCTGGAGAAGGCGATCCAGAATTATCAAGACGTTTTGCAGAATGCCAGCACTCCAGTAGACTATGTATTTGGAATAGGTCTTTATATGGCGCCGAGCAATATGATACTACGAGACGACCCGGTTGACGGTTACAATAATCAGATCGTAATCGCCACCGCCAATCAAAAAATCGGCCACAACGGTAACGTGAACATGGATATCATCAAGCGCACCCACAACATGATCGGGCGCGGAGTTGTAAATTCAAATAAATTTGAAAAATATTTCATAAAACCCCCAATTCACGAATTGGCCACCCCATCAAGTTCATTTGAACCCGTTGTTTCACCCACACCCCCAATTCACGAATTGAGTTCCCCCAATTCAATTGTCAACAGACCAATCGCGATTGGAGAAACACCAATCAATCGCAAATTTGGTGAAATTGGAAGCACAACACACGAGGAGGAGAAATTAGGGCTCGTCGTCGCCCTCGTGGCGATAGGATTACTCGCGCTTTGGTTGTAGGAACTTCCAATCTCGATTGGTCGCAGAGAATAGTAGGAGACCGGCGATTGCCACGATTAAAGCCCAAGTATTATTGGCGAGCCATCCGACCGTTTTTGATAATATAGATAACAAGTAAGAAACGATACTTCCGATCAGTCCAGGTAGTGCGGCAGTCGCCTTTCCAGCTAATTTAGCTAGAAGATTGGCGAGGGCTTTTAGTTGTTTTTTTACCCACTCCTTGGCTCCACCGGATGGCGCGGGTGCTGGTGGTGGTGTGGGTGGTGGCGCCGCACCACCAGTGAAAGCTAGAACTATGGTTGATATAGTCATGCCGACAGCTGCGAGGATGCTTGCTATCGTGACGCCCTGCTCTCTGAACAGAGTGCGAAGACGCTCACCGAGTGTCGTGTCCTCGTGCAGAACCCTCGATATTCTTTCTCGGATCCGACTTATTTGTGTGCGGAGAGCCTCACGGTTAGCCGAGGCGGCCTCTAAGCGAGCTTCTCTTTTGTCCCGCAAAGACCGCAGTCGTTCGGCGATCCGCTCGGTAGATTCTCTATCATCACCGGCTTCCTCCAGTTTTCTTTCTTCTAGCGCGATATGTTCATCCAGCGCCGTGAGTTTGGAGAGGTTAAGGACCAGTTCGCCCCGGACCGTTTGTAGAGCCTTATCGAGTCCACGGAGTTCGCGAAGAGGTAACGGTGGGTCATCATTGAGTATTTCCCCCAATTGCGATTGGACGCTGAACGTGGTCTCCATCGTGTTAATAACGTCGGTGGCTATTTGAGGGACCTCGCTGAGCTCGACCGTTTCTATCGCGTTGGCCGTCTTCGCCATAGTCTCGTCGGTAGACTGTAGGGCCTCTACAGCGCGGGCCGGTATAATTGTTTTACCACGCGTCCAATCTGGAAATCCTAGTTCGTTCTTTATGATTTCGCCACCGCCCCGGCTTCCGGCAATGGTTTTTAGCGATAGGGGTTTACCGGTATTCGTGTTGATGATCGGGATATTTGATGATTTTAGTCGCAACCTACCACGCATATCCAATTCGAACTTGGAGTAGTCGCGACCGACAGACGGGACCAAACCGATTTCTGACAAAGTGTTGTAGTAGTCGTTTACAGCTCCCGCAAGTAATTCCTGACTTTGACCAACGCTGCTGGTAGCGCCACCTATTTCCCCCAATTGCGATTGGATTGGAACTGGAGTCTCTATGGTGGGTGTCGCGAGGGAATCCTCGAAATTATCATCATCATCACCATCGAGGTAATCGTCTCTGCCGATTTCATCCATGTTAATATCGTAATCAGCCATATTAATTATGTATTAAAGACAAAACCATACGGGTTTAATAGTTTCAATAATTTTCTTAAAATTAATTATGTCTTCGAGTCAATACGGTCGCAAACTCAATCCATACCGCAGACTGCGTGAGCCCCTCGGGGCAAAAGGCATGAGACAGAGTGTCGTTATTACGAACAACCCATCGACGATCGACCAGAACCAGCAGCTCTTAGTCCGCTTCCCCAACCTCGGAACTCACGACGTCATTGTGCCGGGTACTGTTCGCCTCGCTTTCACTATTTCGCTGACGTCGACGGACGCGGACCGAACCGTCATTCAGAACCTGGGTCGCGCCATAGTCAAGAAGACTATGATAAAGATTTCTGGTAATGAGGTGATGTCGATCGACGACAGCGACGTCTACCATTGCTATCAGGACCTGTGGAAGACGGCACAAGAGCGTGAAAACGCTGTCTAACAGGGTATTGACACCAGCAAAAATAAGAACGTAACCAAACTTAAAATCGGGGCTGCTAACAAGGCAGATAACAACGCGAGTGACAACGCGGTCGGGGCGCTTACGGCAACCGCTTCTACATCCTGCTCGACTTTGAGTTGCTGGAGAGCCACATGCCCTACTATCAGAGTGCTTTGGCTGACCGTCTCGAATACGAACTAACGTTCAACGACTACGGCCGAGTTCTCATAGCCAGCGACATGTTATCGACGTATACGATCGACAATGTTTCGCTGGAGTACGACATGGTCACGATTCCCGAACTCGCGCGATTGATCAGAACCCAGTACGCCGGGCGCGTTGCCATACTTTACGACCGAGTTCTTCGCCATCGCAAGGATGACGGAAGACACAAAGGCGACACATTGTGGAATATAATAATGTCAACGTACCCGCAGCTCGATGAAAGGTATACTGATGTTGTTCGAGGATGCTCGGTTCGCGTTCGGTGCTCGAAAAACCGACAAATTATATAACCCCAAAATCACGAAGGTAGAGGTGACGATCGAGTGAGTACCCAATCAACTCTACAGCGCGGGTCTTCGCGCGCACCAGCAGTGGGACGAAGTAAGAAAGCAGTTTGCTGCCGGCTCTAAGCGCTCTCCGGAGGTTGCAGCAGTTGCCAAAGACCTGCATCTCTCGGCCGTCTCCCTCGCGGAGTTCCTGAATACCAAATACGCGTTATGGCTAGACATGCGAGCCAGCGACGACGACCAAATACACGGCAGCGGACGCCAAGTTGAGAACGCTAGCGAGGGTGTGACGATCCAGATAACCAAAGAGGCGGACGGAGCCGGGCCATTGAACGTGTACTTATATATAATTTCAGACGCACAACTCAACATCGAAGATGGTCGATACGTCTCAGCACTCTACTAAATCTAACGATTTATTAATAAAAAAATCATCTAACGATTTATTAATTAATAAATTGGAAAAAATTAAGAAAATTAGCAATCAATACCAATTCACGATTGGAGATGCCCACTCTGCCATAATATGTGGGCAGACAGGATGTGGAAAAACGGTTTTCATCCTAGACTTGCTCGAGGGCTCCTACCGCTATGCCTTTCGTTATATTGTGATCCTGTGTCCCATCTGTGCGGCACAACGATACTTATCAGTGGCGCACGTGGATATGGACCGACCCTGAGGTATACGTTATTGACCCCGGTGATAGGCTTCACGATTGGCTGCGTGGTTTATACCAAAAATTCCAGGGTGAGCCCACCCTATACGTGATTGATGATTGCTCAGCCAAGGCGGCGATGACCAAAAAGAAGGACATGCTCTCCGAGCTCGCATTTTCTGGCCGCCATGCTAGGCAAAGCGTATGGATATCCACTCAAAAGTACAACGCCGTCCTCAAGGATCTGCGCGAGCAAACGAAATGGGTCGCCCTCTTTCACTGCAAGGACCGAGACTCATTCGATGACTGGCTTCGAGAGAATGACGTTATCCCAACGCGCCAGGAGCGCCTGGAGGTTCGACAGATACTTTCGGAAACTAAGCACGCCAAGCTTTTGCTAAAGACTGATCAACCAACTGCTTACGAAGTTATCAATTAATTAATTAGCAATTAATTAACGCTCGTTAGTAATTGCCGATTAATTTTAAGAAAATTAGCAATTATTGAACAATGCTGAACAAATGCTTAACAAATTTTGAACAAATGCTGAACAATGGTTAACAATGTTAACAATTTGGTGCTCCGCTGCGAGCTTTGTTGCGAGCATCATAATGGTGATCATAAGTATCGGGTGGTGCGCTTTTATTATTTTTGTAATAAATAAATATGTTAAAGTGATGAGACTTGTTAGAATAGTTAAATTAATTTTAAGAAAAATGAACTGCGACGAACTTCTCGATCAGCTAATAGAAGAAACCTCAACTCCGACTGCCAACATCCTGAAAGATAATGATCCGACAGAGCAATCGGATTCAACTCCAACGGCGGTTGGTATTGGGTTGAGTGCAACGACTCCGAATGAAAATGCGGCGCGACGAGAGCGGCTAGCTGCGCTGGTTGCTGGGGGACAATCGGAGCATTATCTCGGTAGGCGTCTCTCAGTTTTTCAGGTGGATAAGATGTCAGATGCGGAGATCGATAAAATGTATGCTCGATACGAATCTAGGTTAGGTGCGGAGATGACAAAAACTCTCGGATCGGCGGCTATTCATTTGTACGCAACCGCCGTTAGTATACTTCTCCCTATACCAAACACCGCGGGATTGATTGACGATCTAGAGACTGACCCTTTTATAGGTCACACTCTTAGAACAGCCTGCTGCTCAATTTATCACAAGTTTGGAATGTGCTTAGCTCCGCTGACAACCGCGTTGACCACGGGTAAACACTGGCAATTTGGACATATATGCCCACGAACTATAAGCCCTAATATTAATATCATAAATGATGACACAAGACACACCAGCGAGAGTGACGGAGTTGAACCCGATTGCTCCAACCCAATCGAACCCGAGTGTTACTCCGCCACTGGATGACATACCGCATATAAAAAATCCCAAAAGACAGGCAGCTGGGCGGGCGGCGGCTGCCACCCGAAAAGTTAAACACAAGATAAAATACTCGCCGAGCTTCGAGAGGCTAAACTCTAATCGAGATTGGGGTTGCAATCGGGGACGGAGACAACAAAACATCTGAAGACAGAGTTGAGTACAACAACACCCCCAATTCACGAATTGGAAGCACACTCAACACCCAATACCAACTGCCGTTGGAGTTGGGCGAATCCGATTGAACCCAAATTCGTGAATTGGAGTTGGGTTGTTGGTGGTGGTCTGGCAGTTGTTGGTGCCCTGTGCGTGTGGAAATACCCCCTATTATCGAAAAAACAACCAGCCAGTGTTCAGAAGAAAGTTACGAAACACCAATCGCGATTGGATGCGCCCCATTTAAACATTGATCGCGACCCCTTTTATATGCAATAAATATAATGGCTGAACAAGATGGTAAAATGTTAGTGAATGCGCTTTATCACGCCGTGGTGATATCGGGTTTCAGTATCGGGTATGCTCGACTATCAAAGATGGCCCTAGGAGGATCCGCTCCCAAATTGGACTTTACTGTGAGAGACGTAGGGCTCGCGACCTTAGATGTAGCGGCCGCAGTTTGGACCCGAGATTATCTAGTTAAAGCTGGAATTCTTACTGTTAATATATGGAAATAAATGGCTTCAATCGCAGTAATAGTAGGTGGTGCGCTTGTAAACGCATTGGCGTTCAGCGGTAGCAACTTTATATTCTCTAAAATGAAAAGCTCGAACGTGGATGAGGAGCGTAAGCATCACGATTTAGCTGTAGAACAACTCAATAGCGCAAAGGAAGCGTGGTCGAAAAAACGAACCGCCCATCTGGACTGGGTCAATGAAGAGCTTTGCCGCGAAAATCACGCCGCGCAAACTTTTCAGAACGTTGAAGAAGCCAACCGCGAGTACGCGCTGGCATATCCGCACAAAAGTCTCGATCCAATGGATCGCGAGCCCCAACTTTCAGATTTCTATGTACCGTCAGAGCCCCAAAAAGACCGCGAGATCGCGTTCATCGTCGTGGGAATGGGTGTGGTGGGTCTCGTCGGCTACTATATAAAATAAAATAATTTTTTAAAAAATAATTAATTAATTAAAACAATTTTTTTTATAAAAATATATATATAGAACGATGTTAGTTGACGAACTTTATTACGCTATGATCGATGTAGGCTACACTGCCCAAAAACATCGTATAGCTGGTGCAAAGAGTATGATTCGTCTGGCCCGAGATTCTCTCGAGACGTGGCGCGAGGATGAAAAAGCGGCCACCCTTTTCGCAAAGCGGATGTTACAATCCTCCTCAACTCCTTCATCCAATCTCGATTGGGAGTTGAGGGATGAATTAGATTCCTCCGAGTTCCTTCAGAACTTAACCAATCACGATTGGACTTCCAACAAAGGTTTATTATTAACGACGCAGTTACCGGACGAACTGGCGAGGGCATGTTGGAGATTGGCCGATATATTAGAATACTTCGCATACGATGAACACGCGCAAACTTGATACCAAACTAACGCGCAAGCTGTCGAATACATACTATAGCCCACGTGGCTACTGGAAGGGATTCGCGGCCATCAAGAACCTCGCGGCGGCGACCAAGGTTCAGAAAACGCTGTCAAGGAATGGCTCAAGAAGCAGGCCATCTGGCAGATCTATTTACCCGCGCCTCACAATATTCCGCGCCCGAAATTCGACGTGCCGGTGCCGAACCAAGTTCACCAAGCGGATCTCCTGTTTATCCCTCACGATCGCGTCGGTCACAAAACGTACAAGTACGCACTGACAATCGTTGACGTAGCGAGTCGTTATAAGGGGGCTGAGCCGTTGGCCACTAAAGAGTCTAAGGAGGTGGCCGAGGCTCTTTCCCGAATATATAAGAGGAGTCCTCTCAAATGGCCGAATCTTCTCCAGGTCGATCCCGGCCGAGAGTTCATGGGCGCGGTCTGTCATCTATTGTCCAAGCACAAAGTTTCTATCAGACGCGGCCGCGTCAACATCCACCGGGACCAGGGGATCGTGGAGCGGTTCAATCGAACCCTGGCTGAGAGGCTGTTCGGACACCAATATGCTAAAGAACTTGTAGACCCTCATTCGCGATCGACCGAGTGGGTGGCCAGACTGCCCGCCGTGGTCTCCGCACTGAACGGAGAGGTGACCAGATTGATAGGTAAGAAGCCCGTAGATGCCATCAAGTCTAAAAAGGTGACGAGTAAGCCCTCTGCTGTCTCGCGCGGAGGACCCGTTGGTTTAGAGGAGCAGCAATCGCCGATTGCGCTTCCATCGGATGTTGACGTCCGGTACCTCTATCAACCGGGAGAGCTCGAAGGTGGCAGCCGCCGCGCGACTGATCCCGTGTGGTCTCTGAATGTATATCATCTGGATCGCTCTATTACCAAACCCGATGAGCCCATGCTCTATTATTTGGCTGATGGTCCATCTCGCGGTTTTGTTCGCGAAGAACTTCTTATGGTACCTTCTGACACCCAGCTGCCCCCTATTGCTTAAATCAAGAGAGGTTCTGTATGTATTCCGTCTGGTAACACGCGTCTTTTATCGTAGACCGCCGAGAGTCCTAATTTTTGTTGACAGTACGTTTTCATAACGCCGTCTTTCATTTTAAATCCTCTATTTTGTGCTACATCTATAATGTGTTTTCCATCTTCTGTAGTTTCACTTAGTACTCGTTTATATCTATCCCAATTTAAATTGTTAGTTTTCTTGGACATTCCTTTCGCAGAGTTTTTATTAATTTGTTCCAAATTATCTTTAGAATTAAATTTTTCTACGAAATAACACTTACTAGATAACGCTATCACCCTATCTCCGCTGAATTCCATTTTGAAAAGTCCTGGCTCTCTTTCGCTCCATTTATCCCAAGCCAACCATTTCTTTTTTTCTTTTTCAAACTCGTCTAGTAAGTTAGGTCTAATCAATTCCTCTATCGTTTTTCCACTAACTCCTATATACATACTATCCGTGTCCATCTGTATTAATTCAAAGTCTTCTCTTTTTACGTATTTGTCTAGAAATTCGTAGTAAAATTCCAACATTCTCAATTTAGCTAGTTGATAAACCGATATTCCACAGTGGAAGGGGCTCTTTATTGCACACCGGGGTTTTCGGGAAGATATTTCGTACGCATCTCCTATCTCTTCCAAATCATCAAAGAATGCAGATCTTAACGCTTTGTCAACACAGGTTTCGTCTTGTGTATATGTCGTATTTAAATGTCTCTCTTTTGCCTCTATCATTTTTCCACAACACGAATTGCCTAATAATTTCATTATATCCGCTACTGGTTTCTTATTTGGTTCTACATCGCCTGTTCGTCTTGCAGTTGTAACTTCTTTTGCGACGCATTCGAAGGGTTTACCACTAATATAATCTATAACACGATGAACTCCCGTTATGTCTAGGCCGTGTTTTAAATACCATTTCAATAGTGGCGCGTACAGCAGTACTTTGGTGGCCGACATAGATCCCACCAATTTTCTTCCATTTCCTCTAGTTCTTCCAGTATCTTCCAAATATTTTATCATGTGTTCTGGAACCTCATCAACATCTACTTCTCTGTTTATAAAAAGTGGAGACATTTCAGAAAACTTATCTTTTAAGTTGTGTGGAACTTCTATATCCACCTCCGCAAACCCAAACCAGTCTCCAGATAAAACTCTTTTACAAAACTTTAGGATTATGTGGGGTATCTATATGGTGTATAGTTTCTCTCCCACACGGCATATCTTTATTTAACGTAGATAAATATAACGCGTTTGCATCATACCCAAAAATAGCCTTGCAAGGTTTGTTAATTCCATTTGATCCAAATGAGGAATTAGATCTAATATTTGAAACACCGGCTTCTGCATAGCGTGTAAATACGATTGATGGACCCCCGACTAGAGCGTCTTTCATCATTTTGTATGTTTCTTCTTTTGGTGCATATAGAGCCCCCTCCGGTATAGATTTTTGTTCTTTAATGGTTCCTCTCAATAAATATTGTATAGCCACACCCGGTAGTGTTACCGCATCTTTGAAAATATCCACACCTCTGTGTTTATAAAATTCACACATTTTTTCCACCGCTTCTAGGAACGGTGCTACATCTAAATCGTTATAATATTTCAACCAATCTCTGAAAGTTTTCATATTCTTTTCTTTGAAAATTCTACGACATTTACTTAATTCTGTTTTCATCTAGTAACATTTTCCCAGATAGTTTGGAATACCAATTCTCTATATCCGGTAGTCCTGGGTAATCCAGTTTGTCTGGAGAATCGAACCACTCGTAAGGAAAGAAAGATTTCTGTCCTTTGCATTCGTAGGCTTTTATCCAACTATCGTAACTTACACCAGGTCCTAGATAAAGTATTACATCAAGAAATCTAAACTCTGGAGTAAATAGAAATATTGTTGCGTTTGCACGTTTTCCGACCATTACTTTCTTTGTTGTTAATGCCAGTTCGCCTACTAGGTATTTCTTTATTAAGTTTATATCGTACTTACTGCTGTTAAAACCTATAACCGGTACTTGCTCTATCCACCGTTCGATCTTGGCGATTTGGTTTTTACGTAAATGTTCTGTATTAAACCCATATCTTGACCACACTTCTTCTCTTATAGCTTTTCCCCTGACTTTCAAATCTTCTACGAATTTTTCTATAAGTTTTGCAGGATCTTTATCACAAATATGAGTTACTGTTCCTGAGAAATTATCTCCTATACTAACGCTTACCGGAACGTGCTCAGCTTCGTACTCTAAACTATTACCTAGCGTTTTAAATTCTGGGTTGAGATACGCCTCAAAATCATATACTATCTGATATGGATAAAGGAGTAGTGTCGCAACCGATCTTTATATCTTTACCCGTTCTTTGGAATTCGCATTCCCACATAACTACTAGGTTGAATTCTTTGCTTCTTCTAATAAATGTATCTCTTCTTGTAGTGGATGCGCGTTCTTTTTTTCTATGCTTTGCATGAATCTCGCACCCGTGCCAGTAACAGCCGTGATATTGATATACGGTATTGTTTTCTTGGCAGTATCCATCTACTGGAGCTCCTAAAATCCATCTTTCACCCCCGTGTCCGCACTGTTCGTGGTGAATGTGAATTCCCTCCCGCTTTTCCACAGAATACATCCAATCGATCGCCCCATAACTGTTATAACTTTTTGGGTAAAACGCTTTCTCGAACGACGAACGCGGGCGCTCTAAATAATTACCATCACATACTATTTTTGTCTCACCTTTCATACATTTTGGTCCGTGTCTCTTCATATTACTCGCTTTCGTGAATTTCTGTTTGCAATTATCGCAGGCGTAAATTTTAGATAGGTTTTTAATTTTTTTTTTATCAGAAATGCGTGATTATTAAACAGTCCTATTGTCATTGGTTTATTACCTATTTCCTTGTAGTGTGCTGGTACCTTTTTCAACCACCATACGTCACATTCGGTCGGTTGATATACTTCTATACCGATTTTAAAAAACTCTTCAACCTTTTTCAGGTCTGAAAAAGGAATTGGTGAAACCACATTATTACCGAAATATTGCTTACTAAATTCTCTCGCTTTGTCCGTACATCTGTCGGGTTTGTTACCTGTCATATGCATCGCTAAACATCTGAACAGACAATGGTCGTCATCATACTTATCTAAAGAATACATACCTTTTTTATTCTTCAACCATTCTGGAAGTTCTCCTCCTGCTGCTTCTTTGGATTGTAGTCCCAAATCTATTCCCCTACTGCCCTGTATTAGCTTTACGAAAACCTCTACCCATCTTACAAACTTCCAATTTGTATTCGGTCTGTCTATTTTATCGGACATTATTCGTGTTTGCTCCTTATCTGACAGCCATTTTTTAACGGTTTTCATTGATGATAGTGGTTCGCTACCACCGAGATTTTTGTGAAATATTAGAGTTATAGGTTTTCCATTTTTAGTTTCCTCCATATGTTCTAGCTTGTAAGAATATGAATATCTCAAATAAAAATTGGTTGTTAGATACGGAGCGAGTTTATCGGGCATGCGTTCACACTCGTTAATGTTAATGTTTTTACGAAAGGATAATGTAACTACCCGTCTTCAATTTTCTACCTTTTCCAATGTTTCATCGTGAGCCCCCAATATTTCTTCACCTTTTTCCACTATCGCGCGAACTATAGATCTTTTATTTGGTATTTGGTCACCTGTGTGTCTAATTTGAGACAAATTATTTGTGCTTGAAGGTAATTCTTTAGAATTAATTACACTAGCCCTTAGCTCCGCAATACTTTCTTTTTGAATTCTGTTACCAACTTCCTCCGCTAGTGAGAGGTCTTTAAATGCCCCTCTTTTATAGGCGCGGGTAAACCGCTTCATAAACGCCTCATTCTTTGTGGCGTTTATCAGATTTGTCAACCCCCTAACTCTCAACCGTTTACTATAAGTAATCCCTAGAGATTCGGCTTCTCTTCTCAAACTTTCGATTTCTGGCGTTATCATATTTTCTGTAATATATTTTTTTGTATAACCTATGCAATTTATCTGTTCAATTGGTCGTGAAAACATTATGTTTTTTTTCACTTCCAATTGAATATAAACATATACATATATATATAAAAATACATATATAATGGAGTGTGAGACTTGTTGTAAGACGTTTACGCGTAAAGACTATCTACGAAGGCATCTCGCGAGACGTAGAAAGTTTCCTTGTGCCCCCCACAATTTCAATGCCCCAGATGCCCTTGTAAATTCGTTAGTGCCCAAACTCTTTGTAGACATAAGCAACTACGCTGCCCTGTGGCTAAAGGTGAACGTGGTAGACTAGAGCTGGTAGAATTAGTTGCTGATCTGCGAAATAAATTAGCTATATCGGAGGAGAAAAATGAGGAATATAAACTATTGTACTTGCATGAATGATTTCGACTTTTTTCAAAAGTCAATTACCAATATAATTGGGACTCCCTCTTTTCAAAATTATTTTCTCAAAAAATTCATAAATTTGCTGTAGGGAGACAATTTCATCGTTAACCAATCTTTGGATTTTTCGGGGGTGGTGGGGGACAATTTCCTCGTTAACCAATTTTTGATTTTTTCGGGGGTGGTGGGGGTATTATAGATGGTTATAAATGATATCACGGTAGGTGGTATCATTTTGACTCCCTATATACTACTAAAGTCAAGCGATCCATGAGACTAACAGAAACAAGTATGCATTGCAACTGCTATTTTATTGCCCCTGTTCGGTTGTGTCACGGCCTGTGCTGTATTCACAGTCCATGACACAAGTACCTCTTACCAACAGCTGCAGTGAAGCTGTATGTAAAAAGGACAAATTTAAACTAATACGAAAAATAGTCAAAATGTGCCCAAAGACCACCAGGGATCGAGAAAATAATAGTATCACTGGAAGGACACACCTGGAGGATTTCTATAACTTAACTTCGCTGATGTGAGTTTAAAAATACAAGCGAACTGGGATAATTGGGGAACACGACTACCAGAACAAAGTATGCATTTCACGTGTGCGTCTAATGCATCTGTTGCTGTAGTCCAGGATACAAACACATCTGACATAGCACTGGGTTAATCAATAGTAAATGTAAAACTTAACACAATTCATACCAAAAATGGGCAAAATGTCTATAACTCTCGAAGTGACAGTCGTGCTCAATGACGACTGAGATTGCGAAAATTGGGAATAATATCACCTCGTTATTTTGTCTTAAAATGATCGTAAATATACTAATACAGTTTCTATAATGCTTTGCTTTTGCCAGTATATTGGTATACCCTCAATACATGTACATGTACATACAATCAAATACAATCGATGTTCCCGGTATTTAGCCGGTATCCATTTACAGCTGGGTGGACTGAAGCAGTGTGGATAAAGTGTCTTGCTTCAAGGACACAACGCACGCCTCCGGTGAGGCTCGAACCCACGACGGTAAGATCAGCAGTTCGACGACTCAGACCACTCGACCACACAGTGGTAGTTGCGGGAAGTAGCTCTGCAATACTACAATATACTACGGTACCGTTTATAGCATACTAACATCATGGTAAAGCTATGAATTGGTAAATTTAGTTTCATATACTAACGTCGCCCGTCATAGGTAATGCCTATTTCATATTAACAAAACCAGACTGCCCAAATATAGATTTATGGGCAGGCCCATGATCTCAGTTGAGCTACTTGGAATAAATCGTCCTCTTGCTTTTTTTATGAATTTCTTTTCTTTTTTTTAGTTATTTATTTTAGGTATTCAGAAAGTTATTAAATGTTTATTAAAATTCCAGTCCTTTGCTTTTAAACATTACTATTATTATTTTGTTTAACTTCCAAAAGGAATTAAAAACCGTACAAAGTGACACGTGTATTGGTTGTCGACCATTAACATAGCCACCAGCATAAAGCTGGTTCCTTTGGTCACATTACACGATACGTTTCACGCCGAGAACCAGCCTTTCTACGTGGATCGAGTCACCCGGAAGTCGAATATTTTGTCCAGTGTGTTGGCAGTTTTATAAAATTAAAACAGGTAATTGTCATTGTGTATTGGATATTTTGAATAATAAATGCATAATATAAGTTTGTTTTGTATGTATGTAGTGTTAGATGTTTGTAATCATCGTGATATTTAACATTTTGAAAATAAATGTACAGATTTCTATGTGCAGATTAGCTACAATATGCGTAGCGGTAATCGGCTATAATTTACCGCTACAATGCTCTATTCATTATTCACGTTAGCAAAATATACTTCCCCATAAACATCGATAAAAGTGACAAAAATAATCTACACATATATGTATATGTATATAAATAAACCATTTCGCAAAATCAACCCAAAAATATGTGTATTTGTTGATATATTTGACTTTATTCGCAAAATTATTGTCTGGACGTTGCAGCCGTTTCCATCCGCCGCCATCTTTAGTCACGTGATCTCTCATGATTACTCTAGTTTCCATATATGGTAGCGGCGGCCATATTTGGAATGCTGACATACGGCGCGAAACAATGGCCGCCACAACATGTGTTCATTGTGACAAGCAATTTAAAACGAAAGGCAAAGGTTTTAGAAGAAAAAGCTTGAATTCAAAATTAAGTGTGATTGACCAAACAATAAAGGAAGTTATTGAAGCCGAATTTGACGTATTACTGACACCCGAACAGAAGCAAACGCGCTTACTATTTACTATTTCCGGTGGGTTCGTAGTAAAAGTTGTAGGATGACGTCATGTGTATGTCGCTATAGCCCCGCCCACTAAACACGTGATTAGGTCCAGATTTGAATGTTTCACATGCGGGGATATCCGAATGAATCGGGAAATGGAAACAATATGGAGAACACACAGAAAATATGATGGTCGTTTTTAAAACCCGCGTTTAAAAGCACAACATCGCCATACCATTATGTTTTGATATGCGCAGGTCAGAAAATAATGATTTATTGTACTTGTAGAGATAATTTCAGGACCGTTTGTATACTAGTTCGATCATAATCGTGTTCCAAAATGCCGCATCTCGAATCGCGTCGCAAACCAAGAAAGTTGCTAACGTATTTATAGAGCACCGCTTTCATACTGTAGCGAGAGCGGAAGTATGACTATTCATTCTATGTGCAGATGTGTTGGTGGGGTAAATCATTTCTCCATATTTGGCTTGTCGGTGGTGTCTAATACCTATACATGGAACAATGAATGGTAGTATCTGCCAACAAGATAAATCCTTTACCCTTATATTTCATTCTTTACACCCAAAATCCGCAGTTTTTCACAAAGGTGTCCATTTGTAACCGCTATCCATAGGCACTTTATGGGATGAACGAAAAAGTCAATGTGATAATGATTGCTATCCAGTTGGACTTCTGATGTCTTATGATTTAGAAGGTTTGACGGCCACCATATCGTTTATTTTTGTTCAATCAAAGGAAGTGACGTCATTTACCTTTGACCGGCTCACTAATTGTAAGTTACTAATCTGCGTGAAGACTGGGAACCATTTTTCAACCAACGGAAGTACAGACTGGTTTCGTGTTTTACTTTGTGCCCGGCTCGCTAATTGTAACGCACGCGAAGGCCGGGCACAAGGTAAATCACGAAACCAGTCCTTACTTCCGTTGGTTGAAAAATGGTGCCTATGCCGCTATCAGGCCATCCTGTAGTGTTCGGTGTGGTGTTGAGACATGATCGCCCGGTTAGCTCAGTTGGTAAGAGTGCCGTGCTAGTGTTACGGGGTCGTGGGTTCAAACCCCACATCGGGCGACACTTTTTCCCCTTAGAAATACTTCAGTCCTTAAAAAATTGTTTGTTTCCTGTAACCCGACCCAGAATTTTAGAAGTGGGTCGGTCGGTAGGCAATGACACATTGAATTTACATGACATATTGAATTTCAAAATTATTTATATTAAAAAGGTACAATATTTTAACACTTGCATTGCAAGTGTTAAAATATTGTACCTTTTTAATATTAATATTTTTTAAATTCAATATTGCAAGTCTTGCAATAAAAGTATGTCAATTGCTGTATGTGTTGTTGTATGCCATTTAGGGCCAGAGATTATATTAACCCTTTTAACCCACTGTAGCATTAAATTGAAGAAAAAGGAAACAAAAAACAAAAGTTGTAAACGAAATTTCAATACAAAAAAATCGGGTCGCACCGTTTTTAGCGGGTCGGTCGGGTTACAGGAAACAGAGATATAATTATGGATGGCCCCAGCCCGTACGCACAGGGGATGCTAAGGCTGCGTACGCGCCCCCCTCAATCCGCCGAGGTTTATAAAAGTAATACAAACTAATGATTCTGAAAGAAATTTTACGATTGTAGAAGGTTTCGAAAATTAAATTCTGCCCTTCAAGAAAATCGACCCCATCTTAACTTTTACATGTTGAATTTGGCTGCCATTGACTTTAGTCACTTGTTGATTCTAGCTTAAATTTACTTTATCAGATCATCTACATATGTAAATTTATGTCATATTTACTGGAATATGTTTTCTTCATAATGTTGACACTCATTTCAGTTTAAAAATATAGAAAATCTATACACATTTAACTGCTAAAGTGCGAGTCAGATCTGATTCGCTATTCTGCAGAGGAAGCCTATGAGTGGAATCATAACTCTGGCTATGGACGGTACGGGAGTAGATTGCAAGTTACTGTTCGCAACTAGCTGTATATATATATGCTGTATATAACCAGCAGAAGAGGGGACATTATTTAGCTTGCAAAAGTTACACAGATGACATCAACCTGTACCAGTTTTCAGGGCTCCAGATAAGTTTTGTGTCCAATGAGTATTATACCCCCAGATTTCAGATTCACTGTGTATTTTACTTTTACAAATGTATTATAGATTTTATTATAGAGAACAAATGATAAAATAATTAAAAAATATATTAAAAATTAATTTATTTGAGCACTGTTTGCTTTTTGCAGCTCAACTAAGTAAAGTTAAACTTTATGACAGTATTTTCACTACTCAATTTGAAAATCAATGCATATTTTCACATTGCTGTGAGTATTTTGTACTCGCAACTTATGATAATCAATGCGTATTCTGCTAAAATAAGTGCATAAAATACGTTTTGTTTGATCATTTTCATTGTCAAGTGTGACTCACCACAAAATGGGTTTATTGCGTTAGTGACCAGTGTATCTCCAGATCAGCCGGCACATTACGCAGTCTGATCAGGGCCTGCACTGCCTCTAAAAAAGGATTAAATTTCAGGGACCTGTTTCAGTATGCTTTGAGGGAGTAATCCGTTATTATTCCCGAAATGCATTATTTCATATAGAACTAACGACTGCATATATTTGATGATTAAAAGTATGTAGAATTATTATACTGAATTTATTACATTATCACAGCCATTTTGGCTGTGATAATGTAATAAATTCAGTATAATAAAAAATAATACATTTAAATTGTAAATTTCTCCCTCAAAGTGTACTTAGAAAGATAAGTATACTTAGCAATTTTGATGAACTAGGCTACTGGGGTCTAGATCCTTATAAGGATCAAGGAGTGTGTTAGCGCATCGAGTTACTATGTTGTCGAAAACACAGGTTCTTCAAGAACGGTTCATATTTTGGTGTTTTATGGGTTATATCGGTATATCTGGTGGTTTGGGTACATTGTTACTAATGTATAATTTACTTCACCTCACGAGAGTTAGTACATGGCAATTTACTTAAAGTTCCTTTGTGGGTATTTTGACAGTATAAAAGGGGTCCTAAAGTTCGGAACGGTGAATGCGTAGATAATTGAGGATTTCTGTCGTGTGTAATGATAGAGCATTAGTAGTTGCACAAAACTATGTAAATTACCCAAAAACCAACACAATCCACCCAAATCTACCCAAAATTCACCAAAATATCATATGACACAAACATACTGACCATCTGTTCAAACATCTGTGGTCAAAAAGACAATTAACACCCTTTTCAAATTTGATTGGTACATGTAGGTTACTTACCTGGAATATTTCTCATATATTTTCAGAACAATGGATCAGGTTATGCAATTTGTGGACCCTGCCAAGCAGTTCGCCAAAGATTCCCTCAGACTGGTTAAAAGATGTACAAAACCTGACAGAAAAGGTATGAGAAACGTATTTGCATATACAGTTCAAACCCGTTAAACCGGACACTCGGGGAAAATATAGATGTTTACCTTAGGTGTGTTTCACTGTTATTTATCTCTGATTACAATGACTTCACAGGGGTTGAAATTTCACTCGCCCAGCTCGTCATGGCGAGTGCTTTTTGTGGCGGTCGAGTACTTTCTACAAGCACTCGCCCAGCTTGGCGAGTGAAAGATTTGGTCAGGATTTTTTTTCTGAGGAAATTGCCAATTAATTCCATCGATAACGGCCAACAAATGGTATTAATTCAGCGACCATTTGTTGTTTACAGTTTACGTCAATTTGCGGGAAGTAAGATTCAAGCAGTGTGTACATGGTTACGGGTAGAATCGCTAGCGATTTTGAATACAGTCCATATCGGGCAAGTTTAATTCACGGATTATTTGTCGGCTGTACGCGGCCGGGCTAGCAAATAATATGACTGCGAGTATAGACTAGTGTATACGCGGCCACATATATCATCTTGTATACAGTTGGGTTAACGCACATTTCAGACGCCGAACATAACGGGTTGGGACGAAACGGTCGGCACCGGGTCCGAAACCATTGAATTTAGTAATTAAGGCAGTGCGCAGCGCATGCAAACATAGCCACTATAAATTAAACAAAATCTATGTCACTCAACGCTTATAGAAAATAAGAAGCATGCAAGCCTCTGAGTAAATTCGCTGCTAAAAAACGTTGTTGAAGAAAAAACTCGACGAAGTTTATCTCCCGATAAATAATATTTCTTTGTTTGTTTATGTTCATTTAATACTTAAAATATAAATAACAATAATAGTGAATATGTCTCATACGTTTTGGTAATTATCAAATATATTTAAAAGCTTCTTTTTTTAAATAAGATGCAACATTACAAATACTGGAAATAGCATTTTATTTTTAAAAAAACTGGGCGAGTAACTTTTTGACCTGGGCAAGTACTTTTTTTTTGTACTTGCCCAGCTGGGCGAGTGGAAAAAATGGATTTTTTCAACCCCTGCTTCATGATTGCAAAACACTAGAATGTGTCATAAAGTGCTCACATGTCTGATTTACAGTGGAACATTTACAAGATAAACAGTTAGTACTTATATCTTATAGACACATTTTCTTCATATTCAGTTTTCAAGCAAAATTATCAAAAATTAAAATAACTTTGACTATTAAAGTACATTTACAAATCATTACCACCTCACCACATTTGTGGTATCGAGATTTCAAAATATGTATCGATACAATATCGACAGCTGTGTAAAATCGATACATAGATATTTGTTTCCATCAATGACGCCTACGTTTTCCCCCTAAAGAATTTATACACTGGCCAGTAAGCACAGATTCCGCTGGGGAAAATTAAAAAAATCTCCACTTCAAAAGTTTTTTTTCGAAAATTGTAATTTTTTATCGCCAATTGCGAAAGTGGTGATCGCCAGCGGAATCCCTGAGTAAGTACACACTAAAACATCATCAAAAGTAAACAGCGAAGAAAACAAAATGTTTTATACCCCAAGTAACTGGAATGGACTGTGATATGTTAATTTTCCGACCAACCTAATTGTTACAAAATGATTTTCAGACCAGTCCATATATAAAAAGGGGGTGTTTTGTTCCTATATTGTATGAAAATTACTTGCAAACTGTGTAGATCCTGATGAGACGGCTCGTCACGAGCCGGCTCAGCTGGGTCTACACTGTTTGCAAACACTGCTATAGAGGGCTGTACTGTTAATGCAAACACTGCTATAGAGGGCTGTAGTGTTAATGCAAACACTGCTATAGAGGGCTGTACTGTTAATGCAAACACTGCTATAGAGGGCTGTACTGTTAATGCAAACACTGCTATAGAGGGCTGTAGTGTTAATGCAAACACTGCTAGAGGGCTGTACTGTTAATGCAAACACTGCTATAGAGGGCTGTGCTGTTAATGCAAACACTGCTATAGAGGGCTGTAGTGTTAATGCAAACACTGCTATAGAGGGCTGTACTGTTAATGCAAACACTGCTATAGAGGGCTGTAGTGTTAATGCAAACACTGCTATAGAGGGCTGTACTGTTAATGCAAACACTGCTATAGAGGGCTGTACTGTTAATGCAAACACTGCTAGAGGGCTGTACTGTTAATGCAAACACTGCTATAGAGGGCTGTACTATTAATGCAAACACTGCTATAGAGGGCTGTACTGTTAATGCAAACACTGCTATAGAGGGCTGTAGTGTTAATGCAAACACTGCTAGAGGGCTGTAATTGATATCCTCTTCAACCAATGCTTGCGGACATTGTAAACATCGCTACACTGGACACCGGGAGGTGCCAAGCTTTAGAGGGCTTCCTCCGTAGTTCAGCTTTTTGATCACTCCAAGATGTGTCCGTTTATTTTGCAATAAAAAAACATTGTCATTAGAGATTACTTACAGCAAAAGCAATCAAAATTAAACATATCCTGATGATACATTTCTTATTACTGCATGCTTCAATATATGATGATGTGCTTATGTAGTATATCGAATCTGAAGTTTTGATAGATCCCTAGCGTATCCAGTTTCGAGAAGTTTCGCTTTATTTCAAATTTGTTGGACAGCTGACATAGCCACAGGCCAAAGTATATATTTACATCTATTTCTACTTTATTTCAGAATTCCAGAAAATCGCCATGGCAACGGCGATAGGATTTGGCATTATGGGCTTCATTGGATTCTTCGTGAAGCTCATTCACATTCCCATCAACAACATCATTGTGTAAGTACTGTATCAGAGCTCCAGATAAGCTGCGTATTTGCTTAAATACCCAATTCAAATTGCCAAAAACCCAATTGAAATCAGAAGTAGCGAGTATCAAAAAGCAATTACAATTTTGTGGTACCTTTATCATGCTGCAGAAAGCAATAAACAGACCACAAATATAACATATTTTTCTTATTTTCCATGAAAACACATCTTGGTATTTCATTAGAATTGTCTCCAAGGAGACAAATGAAATGCCAAGATATGTTTTCATTTCGAAGCAAACTATTCAATAATTGCTGTCTGTTGATGTGTAAACAAACATTAGTGTGATTTTATTTTACCCAATTAAAATTTGAAATACCCAATTGCTTTAGAAATGATAGAGTGACAATACTCGATTACTAATTTCTTATCTGGAGCCTGCTGTATATCTGGGCAAGATTTTCTGCCATGCATTTTCAAAATTTATTTCGAAGATCTCGAAAATCTTTTGTAAATGACTTGACCCTTTCACCCCCAAGTAACTGGGATGGATTTTGATTGACATGTTAAATTTGCAACCAATCCAATTGTCACAAAATGATGTTCAGACTAGCCCATTTATGAAAGGAGGTGTTTTTATTCTCAAAAATATAAAAATTAATTGCAAAAAGTGTAGATCCTGATGAAACGGCTCGTCTAATCTGGATCTACACTGTTTACAACCACCCCTATAGTCTGTAGTGTTGAAATGGTTAAATAAATTTTATTAGTAACCATCAATGACAGAAATTCTTGCATTCGCAATGCTGCATGTAGTTGTTTTTCGGTATAATAAACATTGTTTTTCGGCACTGCTTCTATATTTAACCTCCCTACAGCAGCCACCTCACTAAACAGCCAGTTTTTGTCTTCTCTTGGTGGCTCTGGTGCAGGGGTTGTTTTAAGTATAATAAACATTGTTTTTACTGGTTTTTACCTCCATTAGTTTTCAGACGGCCATGGCTAAAATTTGGTTCAGGAATATGACTATCCTATCATTAATTTTTTTCTATTAATTTGATTCGTCACTTTCCTGGCATATTTGGAGATTTTTAAACCTTTCACCCCTAAGTAACTGACATGAACTATTTCATTTTAAGTTTGAGCTATTCCATTATGTTGGAAAGGGGGGTAATTTTGTAAAAATTATAAATATATCCACAAATGGTGCAGATCTTGATGAGATGACTAGTTACGAGCCGGCTCATCAGGATCTACACTGTAATACTAGGAAAGTGGTTTCTTGTGTTGAAAGGGTTAATAATCTTTTGAGCTCACCTGAGCAAAGCTCATGTGAGCTATTGTTACCGCAATGTGTCCGTTGTCCGTCGTCGTCTGTGAACATTTTCAAACGTCTTCTCCTCCGTAACCATTGGGCCTATAGTCACCAAACTTCATGGTCATGGTCCTTAGGTAGGGGGATTACAAAATTGTTAAAATTACATCATTACGTAATCCAAGTTGGCCGCCGTCTAAAAATAGCACAAATTCTTCAAAAATCTTCTTCTCAAGAACCCCCAACCGGATTTCGACAAAACTTGGTAGGACTGATCGATGTACAATGCTCTTTCAAAGTTGTTAAAATGGTGACCCTGGGGTCAAAAATGGGCGTGGCCCGTGGGGTCAAATTGGGGTCAAATTTTATTTTTGACCGAATATGGTCTTGTCATATATCAAATTGAAGGTATCAACAAGGCGATCACTCTGGTGCATTTTTTGTCGAAATCGGATGGTCAAAAGGTTGTTCTTTTATTAGAGATTTCAAAATTCTTCTTCACATGAACCGCTTGGCCCATGGTAGCCAAACTTAAAAGTTATGGTCCATGGGTGAAGCATTTTTAGATTTGTTAAAATGGAGGTCATCGCTAATCCAAGATGGCCGCCGTCTAAAAACAGCATAAATTCTTAAAAAATCTTCATCTCATGAACCGCTAGCTGAATTTCGACAAAACTTGGTAGGAATGATCGATGTACAATGCTCTTTCAAACGTGTTAAAATGGTGACCCCGGGGTCAAAAATGGGCGTGGCCCGTGGGGTCAAATTGGGGTCAAATTTTATTATTGAACAAATATGGTCATGTCATATATCAAATTGAAGGTATCAACGAGGCGATGATCGATGTACAATGCTCTTTCAAAGTTGTTAAAATGGTGGATTTTTTGTCGAAATCGGATGGTTAGGTCATCCAAGATGGCCGCCGAAAGGTCAAAAGGTCGTTCTTTTATTAGATATTTCAAAATTCTTCTTCACATGAACCGCTTGGCCCATGGTAGCCAATCGTAAGAGTTATGGTCTATGGGTGAAGCCTTTTCAGATTTGTTAAAATGGAGGTCATCGCTAATCCAAGATGGCCGCCGTCTAAAAATAGCACAAATTCTTAAATCTTCTTCTCATGAACCGTTGGCCGGATTTCGATGAAACTTGGTAAGAATGATTGATATACAATGGTCTTTCAAATTTGTGAAAATGGTTACCCCAGGGTCAAAAATGGGCGTGGCCCGTGGGGTCAAATTTTATTTTTGACCGAATATGCTAATGTCATATATCAAATTGAAGGTATCGATGAGGCGATTGCTCTGGTGCAATATTTGTCGGAATCGGATGATTATGTCATCCATGATGGCCGCCAAAAGGTCATTTATTCCAGATTTTGAACGTCTTTTTCTCAGAAACCACATGGCCGATGATGGCCAAACTTCATAGTAAGTTAAGATCCTTGGGTGAAGCATTTTCAGATTTGGTAAAATGAGTCATTGCTTAATCCAAGATGGCCGCCATCTAAAAATAGCACAATTTTTTTAATCATGGAGTCAGGTGAGCGAATTAGGGCCATCATGACCCTCTTGTTTGATTTGTCGGTGAATATGTATTTCCATCCCACTGGTCTGTCGGATGAGACTTTAAACTGTGGTCCCATTTTATATGGCCTTAGCTGTTGCTGGGATGTTAAACTCATTAACTGTCACTTTTCTGTAGGTGAATATTGAAAAATGCATCAAAATACATCTCGACATTGGTGTTATTTCTGTTTCAGTGGCAGGGATGTGTTATGGCCTAGGGGTTAGAACACCTGGGGCCCGTTTCACTAAACTTCGTAAGACTAAAATGTTCGTAAGTGCAAATTTAGGATCGCCTGGAAATGTCAATTGATGGATTTACATTTATTGAGCATAGGCTGCATATGCAGCCTATGCTCAATAAATGTAAATTCAATAATTGTTTACAACAAAACATTGTTCATGTGAGATTTACAGACTATCATAATTTTGCACTTACAAACATTTTAGTCATACAAAGTTTAGTGAAATGGGCCCCAGACTTCCAATCCGGAGGTTGTGGGTTCAAACCTCGCCTTAGGCATCAAAAATACTTTCATAGTATTTCCATCCCACTGGGTCTGTCGAATGAGACTTTAAACTGGGGTCCCGTCTGTATATGACCTTAGCTGTTGCTGGCATGTTAAACCCTTTCACTTTTCACTTTCTGTTCCAGTGGCTCCTGATTTCTACAGCATACCTCCATCTCAACTGATCACCGCCAGCCTCGTCACATGACATCACAGAACCATCTCATCGGAGGGGATTAATACGACGTTTTATCCAAAGATCAGATATTACAGCTCGAAAGACGATATAAAATACATGTATTTGCGGACAAAAATTCAACATAGTTTCTTTTATTTCTCCCCGTAAATATGAATATGTCTTGGAATTTCATTAGAATTCAGTTCTGAGGACTCAATTCTAATGAAATTTCAAGATATATTTACAGAGAGAAATAAAACATATTCTTAATTCGTTTGGCGGATATTTTCACAGCTAGCATGCAAAGAGTTGATATAAGGTTTCTCACAGCAAGGAACGTCTAAATATTTACAGTTAGTATGGTATTTGTTTATTACTATAACAATGTACATGTATTTCATCACAATTTGTTACTGGAAATTCGTAATTTTAGGGGTGTCCCAAAACAAATGGTGTCCAAATATTTAAGGGTATTACGGTAGTGCATATTTGATATATTACAGTTTAAATTGTTCAGAAATAAAAGGAAGTTCGGAATTCTTTCGTCCCATCTCGGATGTTTGTGTGGAATGACTAGCAAGCAAATGTGTTCTTATAGTTCTGAATTGTAAATAAATATAATCTGCAATTGAAGGGGTCAATGGAAGAAGGGGGATAACTCCCTCATGGTGATTTCATTGAAGCTTAGAATAGAAAATTAAAAAAAAAAATTATAGTCGGAAATTCGGTCCGGCGACTTCCGGTTTACCGTCGGACCGGCAGCAATTTTAATGGACCGATGGACCGACGACTTTCACGCAGATTGGGCCATTAAAATGGCCTGCAGGTTGAGTGGGTAAATATTATTTCTGTTCATGTAAAGGTAATTTTTTCTGAATATCATATTCTAAATATTTATCTATACAGTGTATTCTAAATTCACTGGCACTGGTAGAACTGAAAACATTTTGTTGAATAAGACAAACTGGAGACATCCAAGGACATCCAAGGCCCCACTTTTTCCACTGATCCCTTCAATTATATAGCGCTGAGAAGAATTAAGGCGTCGATAGGAAAAAATGTTGTATTTGTATGTATTTATTAAAACATGGAAAATAAAATTTTAATTCAACACTTCGTTGTTTACTTGCATAATGAAAAAAAATGGCTTATTGAGGTTGTATAATGCTAATTCATGTATTAGTATCAGACTACATACACTGACCAGTGCATACACTGCTCACTACTGAACTAAATATGAACAATTGAAGATCTATATCTCCAACTGGAGACCTGTAACCGATTTCATCAAAATTGCAAAGTATACTTTTCTAGCAAAGTATACTTTGAGGGAGTAATCATTTATTTTTCCTGAAATGCATTATTTCATATGGAACGAACGATATACATTTCATGATCAAAAGTATGCAGAATTATTATACTGAATTGATTACATGTAATAAATTCAGTATAATAAAAATTAATAAATTGATCCTAAAATTGAAAATTTCTCCCTCAAAGTATACTTTGCTAGAAAAGTATACTTTGCAATGTTGGTGCAATATGCTACTGGTTTGGCCCTCACATAAGTCTTTGGCATTTTGTATGTGACTATTATGATTATTTGTAATGCTATTTTAGGGAAGGGTTCAAGTGACTGGTGTGATATGGACCTGGTAGTATGTGACTATTACGATTATTTGTAATGCTATTTTAGGGAAGGGTGTGATATGGACCTGGTACCAGGTCCGGTTATTCTAATTTCAGGGCTGAATATATTCTTTCTCGTTGTAAATATTCCGTTCTGATTTTGGGATTATCCCCCCAATGCAGCAGGTTAAAATTGGATTGAACCCGTTTGTCCGCCTTCCATGACCTTAGCTGTTGATAGGCCGTTAAACACCAATATAAACAAACAAACAACAAGATCTATATCGACCTACTTTTACCACCGTGCTAGCTGATCAGGACCACAGGTGAACTAAAAAATCAGAAACTCAATAAAGCGAGCCCCAATAAAGTTGTCGGGGCTCAACCGAATATATTTTATATTCTAAGGCACTAACCATGTATTTACTATTTAAACTATAGCCTGTCATACATAGGTCCAGCTCTGGTATTAACTTGAATTTCAAATGCGAATTGCATCATTCTGACTCGCCTTAATGTGCTTAATGGGATATATGTACATGTATAACATATATGTGAATATTCTATTGTTACTGTATCCTACATAGTACATGGAGTTGCCCATCTTAGCATTCGGCGTGTTTCGGCTTTCATCGGTATAACTATATATTTGAACAACTCTAATAGCTTTGGTCGGACACGACCTTGTATGGCAACAAATTCCGCGATTTTATTAATGCTATTGTAAATATTTTGGCGAATGTGCACATGTTCATTTGAGAATTATTATATTGTTATCTTGCTGAAATAGCATAATTAGAGCATAATTATGCAAATACTATCGAATTACAACTGCTTTTCCTAGGTGGACACGACCTCGCATGGTATAATGTGTCTCTAAGGCTCTTAACGTCAATATTGTAGCAGCAAGTTCATTTGAGAATTATCGTTATCCTGCAGAAATACATATAATACATATAAAATTACAATTTTAAACTTGTTACATGTATTTGGTTACAATACGAGCTTGTGTCCGACCAGAAGTTGTATACCTTGTAATAAATACCAAAACAAATGGCGTTATTTAATCTCAAGGGAGGTAATCATTGTAATGTATTGAATTGTATTCAGTATTACCAGCGCCGTTCAATTATAGCAGTACCGACAAAAGCCGAAACATGCCGAATGCCTGTGCTTGGTATGTACAAGCCATTGGTCAATTTCACCTAAATATTACAGATAAACTATTAAATTTTGGTATAATATCTTCCACAGATAATTATTTACAAATTATCCTGTGCCAAAGTGTACACCATGTTTATTATTGTCATTTCCTAATCTACAATGGCCATGTTCCACTGTGTAAATCATCTGGTCACTCCAGTCGCTTACTTTTAGAACTACAGGTATGACAGGTGTACCACATTGTATTCTGCTAGTAACGCCTTTATACAGAGCCCCGCATGGGGACATGGATTTGTTTTATTAATTCGTTCCCACAAAATATCAATTTGTTCCCTCAATTTGTTCCCTCAAATTAACAATTTGTTCCCATGATATAACAGTTCATTCCCTCGAATTAACAATTTGTTCCCTCAATTTAACAATTTGTTCCCTCGAATTAACAATTTGTTCCCACGATATAACAATTCGTTCCCGTGGGAACGAATTGTTAAATTGAGGGAACAAATTGTTAATTCGTTGGAACATTAAATTGAGGGACGAATTAACAACAAAAAGAATACGTCCCCTGCGGGGCTTCGTAACTTTATGACAGCAGCACAAGTCCATAAACATCAATATTACCTTATTGCACTCAATACAGTATACATGGTAAATCAACTGTGTTCTTTGTAAGATATTCTATATGACTGCAATCTAGATAGCCTGTTTTAAGATTTCTGTCTTTTGAAAAATGGCAGATTTATTGTCCATTTTCTGCGTCGTGGGCGTCCGTCCGTCTGTCTGTCCGGGCAAACATCGGGGGTTTAAGAGCTTAGGGTAAGGGTTAGGAAAAAAGGATTCCATTGTTTTATTCGGTAAATGTCCGTCCGTCCGTCTGTCTTCAAAAATTATAAGGGCCTATATTTTCTGTTTCCTTGGGTGAAGGTCACATACTTTGTGCATCTCGAAACCTTAACGTTCGGTCGCTCGGGTAAATAATGGCCTATATTTTCTGTTTCCTTGCTTGGATTTGCTTCATATTTCACACACGCATTGCTCCAAGGGTTCTCTACTGCGCTGTGGCAAATTCACGTTCAAATGTGAAAATATTGTACTCGATCATTAGTTATCTGTCAAATTCTGACCTCTGACTTGTCAGCCAAACGCCACCAGAGGTGAAACTGGCCGATAAACTGTCGATGTAAAGATAGATCAGATGGCATATCAATGCACAGTATAGTATAAACTAAGAAAAACAAGGTCGGATACACTTTGTACAAATATACAATCACATTTACGAAGTTATTGTCCTCGAAACAAAGGATGGTGTTCTATATACTAGTAGTCATTCCTGAAGTAAAATTCGAAATATCTTTGTACGATCACTTTATCCTACACAATTTAGTAAAATTAGCCCCAGGAATTGGACAAGAGTTGGACATAAATTAGTTCTTACTCCCTGAAAGAAAATCCTGTAATTGGTAGATTTCCTTCTTTGTGTGTACATGTATAAAAAGCCTGAAATTTTCATGAAAGTTAAATATATTAATCCTTAAACCGCTACTCACAACAATTGTCGCAAGGAATTCAGCGCCTATTTTGACGTGAAACATTTTCCACTGGAGCCGAGTACAGCACCAGTGTGATGTAAATTTTGGAGAAAAAAAATGGAAAAATGTAAAAACAATTCTGTCACGGAAGCGGTGTCGCGCCTGCCGATGCGAGGTGCACCTCGAGTGAAGGTATTCATATACGTGTATCTGCCATTATCGGAGGTTCAAAAAGGAAACTGATACTTATGAAATCTCATTTGTATTGCCCAGTTTTCTCCCCTGTTTATCGCAAAGTGTGATGTGTATACAGGAATGTAACACAAACTCTTTGGGATGCTGATAAATAGAGGATACGCGAAAGTCGTGCTAAATTAAGAGTATGTGACTGATATAGCATTTTGTTTTCAGTCGGTGTGTAATCGGTCAGTGCGCAGTGATGTTACGCCTTGTAGGCTACCTAATACAATGGTGGGTGGCAGGTGGGAGCATGCGATGTGTAATTTAATGATCGCGATTCACCCTAGCCGGAATCCTGACTGGAGACCTGTTTTTGTCCTCTCGTACGACTTTGACTTTCTTGTATGCAAGAGTTGAATCTGGTTATACCCCTTACATGAGTAATATGATTATTCCTAATCCTACTATTTTTAGGGGAAGGGGCCAAGTCACAGTGGCTTTGGTGTGGTATGGACCTGGAACCTGGTCAGGTTATTCTAATTTCAGGGCTGAATTATTTTTTTTATCAATGTAAATAATCCGTTCTGATTTCTGGACCCACCCCCCCAATGTAGCAGGTTGAATACGGGATCGAACCAGTTGGCCCGGCCTTAACCCTTCCTACGCTGTTGACGGAAATTGCCGTCTGCTGTTTTTATGCCAAATCCACGTTCGTCCTGCCCCCGACGAGCCCAGGGTCAAGGTCACATACTTGGTGCTTCAAAAACTTTAACGCTCGGGTAAATATCTTATAATTTCTGTTTGCTTTCACGGATCAGCTTCATATTTCATATACGCATTGCTCTGATGGTCCTCTACTGTCCTGTGCCAAATCCACGTCCTTCCCCTGCCCCCGCCAAGCCCAGGGTCAAGGTCACATACTTAGTGCTTCAAAAACTTTAACGCTCAGGTAAATATATTATACTTTCTGTTGACTTTCACTGATCATTTTCATACTTCATATACGCATTGCTGTAATGGTCCTCTACCACCCTGTGCCAAATCCACGTTCGTCCTGCCCCCGCCGAGCCCAGGGTCAAGGTCACATACTTGGTGCTTCAAAAACTTTAACGCTCGGGTAAATATCTTATAATTTCCGTTTGCTTTCATGGATCAGCTTCATATTTCATATACGCATTGCTCTGATGGTCCTCTACTGTCCTGTGCCAAATCCACGTTCGTCCTACCCCCGCCAAGCCCAGGGTCAATGTCACATACTTAGTGCTTCAAAAACTTTAACGCTCAGGTAAATATCTTATAATTTCTGTTGTCTTTCACGGATCATCTTCATACTTCATATACGCATTGCTGTAATGGTCCTCTACCGCCCTGTGCCAAATCCACGTTCGTCCTGCCCCCACCGAGCCCAGGGTCAAGGTCACATACTTGGTGCTTCAAAAACTTTAACGCTCGGGTAAATATCTTATAATTTCTGTTTGCTTTCACGGATCAGCTTCATATTATATTTCATATACGCATTGCTCTAATGGTCCTCTACTGTGTGCCAAATCCACGTTCGTCCTGCCCCCGCCAAGCCCAGGGTCAAGGTCACATACTTAGTGCTTCAAAAACTTTAACGCTCAGGTAAATATCTTATAATTTCTGTTGTCTTCCACGGATCATCTTCATACTTCATATATGCATTGCTGTAATGGTCCTCTACCGCCCTGTGCCAAATCCACGTTCGTCCTGCCCCCGACGAGCCCAGGGTCAAGGTCACATACTTGGTGCTTCAAAAACTTTAACGCTCGGGTAAATATCTTATAATTTCTGTTTGCTTTCACCGATCAGCTTCATATTTCATATACGCATTGCTCTGATGGTCCTCTACTGTCCTGTGCCATATCCACGTTCGTCCTTCCCCTGCCAAGCCCAGGGTGAAGGTCAAATACTTAGTGCTTCAAAAACTTTAACGCTCAGGTAAATATCTTATAATTTCTGTTTTCTTTCACGGATCAGCTTCATTCTTCATATACGCATTGCTCTAATGGTCCTCTACCGCCCTGTGCCAAATCCACGTTTCTCCTGCGCCAAGCCCAGGGTCAAGGTCACATACTTGGTGCTTCAAAAACTTTAACGCTCGGGTAAATATCTTATAATTTCTGTTCCCTTCCACGGATCAGCTTCATACTTCATATACGCATTGCTCTAATGGTCCTCAACCGCCCTGTGCCAAATCCACGTTCGTCCTGCCCCCGCCAAGCCCAGGGTCAAGGTCACATACTTGGTGCTTCAAAAACTTTAACGCTCAGGTAAAAACAAATTTTGACATGGAATTTGGCCTCATTTATTATCAAAGCGATATGTGGGGCATCCGTGTTCTATGAACACATTTTCTAGTTCATTTTTGCTTTAATTCTTAACAGAAAACTGGTTTTGACATCACATGAGAATCGTGTGAGAATCTCCACTGGAGACGATTCTCATGTGCTGTCAAAACCAGGTTTTTGTCGAGAAATATTGAAAATAAAACATTTCCAGCAGACGACAACATTTAATTCAGCGTAGTAAGGGTTAAAGGTTCATTTTTGCTTTAATTCTTAACAGAAAACTGGTTTTGACAGCAACATTTAATTCAGCGTAGTAATGGTTAAAGGTTCATTTTTGCTTTAATTCTTAACAGAAAACTGGTTTTGACAGCACATGAGAATCGTCTCCATTGGAGACGATTCTCATGTGCTGTCAAAACCAGGTTTTTGTCGAGAAATATTGAAAATAAAACATTTCCAGCAGACGACAACATTTAATTCAGCTAGTAAGGGTTAAAGGTACATGACCACTCAGTAGGCACAAACTGTTCATCATCTGAGACATAAATTGGCAACATAAACATTCATTCACCATTACCCCACGTATTGATTGGCATTATTAACATTTTATATCAGACGTAAATTTCCACACTGATATCAGGGGCAATAACTGTGTTTCCTTAAAATGTTAACAGACATTACTATTTATTCTCTGTATTTATTTTTTGATGTGCAATGATTATACTTTATAATCTGTTTTAAATATTATTTGTTTCAGGTGACTCATTTAATTAGTATAAATAATTAAAAAATACCATGCCTCATTTGCATATGAAATAGCCTGATACCACCGTGAGTCACTATCAGTAAAATAAATATTATTAAATGATTATATCTGTATATCCGGCACTCGCAATTTTTAGAACTGGTGGAATAGTGACACAGTTATACACTTATTTAATATCCTATAAAGAACAGTTTGTGCCTACTGAGTGGGCATGTACCTTTAAATGACCTTAGCTGTTAAACGCCAACAAACAAACACAACAACATGGTAAAATGAGTTGATGTAGGTCATTTGCATTTTATGAAGTGGAAAAACACATTGAATATCTGCAACATCATCTGAGACGAGTCTTCAATAGATTTTCAAAATGAGTTTGACCTTTCACATTAACCTATACATGGCCTAACACACTATGGGAGTGTGGCAGCCAGTAGCCGATTTTACCAACATTGCAAAGTATACTTATCTAGCAAAGTATACTTTGATAGAGAGAAATTTTCAATTTGAGGATAAATTTATTAATTTTTATTATAGAACTTATTACATTATCACAGCCATTTTGGCTGTGATAATGTAATACATTCAGTATAATAATTCTGCATACTTTTAATCATCAAATATAAGCAGTCGTTAGTTCTATATGAAATAATGCATTTCAGGAAAAATAAATGATTAATCCCTCAAAGTATACTTTGCTAGATAAGTATACTTTGCAAGTTTGATGAAATCGGCTACAGATCAAAGATTGTTCACCCTTTTGAGGACATAAAAGCAATATTGTAAATTGACAATTTAATTGCATCTGTTTACAGGTCCTGCTATTTATACTGGTGGCATATAGATGTAAAGGCCGAGTCATATATGGTGTTCTTTCAAAGTGGTTGTCCGTCTGTGCATTTCGTTTGTCCGTCCGTAGCGGCAGTTGTGTTTCAGTTCCCCGTACGTTTGCAATGGACAGTATGGGAGCAACTAATAAGTACTCAGCCTGATGATACCACCGAAAACTTCTAATATGATTACGAATAATCGTATTACTTACATAAGGGGCATAACCAGGTTCAACTGTCACATACACAGCATACCAGCATACCCACAGCAACTACGTGAGGGCCAAACCAGTAGGCGATTTCACCAAAATTGCAAAGCATACTTATCTAGCTAAGTATACTTTGAGGGAGTAATCATTTATTTCCCCCGAAATGCATTATTTCATACAGAACTAACGACTGCATATATTTGATGATTAAAAGTATGCAGACTTATTATACTGAATTTATTACATTATCACAGCCAAAATGGCTGCGATAATTTGAAAATTTCTCCCTCAAAGTGTACTTAGCAAGATTATTATTCTTTGCAATTTTGGTGAAATAGGCTACTGGCCTACGGTCGGTATTGGTAAGGATAAACCCCGGTGGTTAAATCACATGCTCCCACCTGCCACCCACTCCCCCTGAAAACTTCTGATTCAACTGTAGGCACGATTATTGTTCAAACAGAGCAGGAGTTGCACTGGTTTCTAACATGTTGGCATGATCGTTAACCCAGATATTGGAAATTAACCCTTTCACCCCTAAGTAACTGAATGGGCTGCGATATGTTAATTTTGTAACCAATCCAATCATCGCAAAATGATTTTCAGACTATTCCATTTATAAAAAGGGGGTATTTTTTGTTCTCAAAAATATGAAAATTACTTTCAAACAGTGCAGATCATGATGAGACGGCTCGTTACGAGCCGGCTCATCTGGATCTGCACTGTTTGCATAAACCGCTATAGCGGGCTTTCGTGTTCAAAGCGTTAAACATTTCCAGCAGACGACAACATTTAATTCAGCGTAGTAAGGGTTAAACTAGTCCGGATGTTGCCAGAACATGGCACAAACGTGGATTTTATAGTCTGGGAAATTCATGCCTGTTTGTATAATAATGAGTGCAATATTTGACAGTGTTTTCATATTATTTAAACTACATGACATTTGAGCTGACTGAAAAAGGATAACTTGCGAAACGTTTTTGGTTACTAAATATAGCCATGGACTGGTGTATGTGCGTGCATGTGTGTGCTCTCGTAGATCATGGTGTTTGCTGTTCTCCATTTATCCCATCAACACAGTGCGCATGTGCCGTGAAACATTTTTGATAACCTGTCAATACGACCTAATCACTGCGTATGAATATGTGCGATGGCGGCTGGTGTTATTTTTTAGCCTTTTAAAGCCACTTGTAGGTGTTGACGGGATAAATATAATAGTAGGTTAGTGCCGTGAATGGGAAAAATATCTGGCGCGGCACGAAAACGGAATGTGTTCGGTAGAGCCTCGCCCATCCCGTTTCCTGAGCCTTGCCAGATATTTTTCCCATTCAAGGCACTAACCTACTATTCTCTATTTATTCACTTAAATAAGGGTCAATATCTGACGAATGAAATGGAAATGATTCTAAAGTGCTGCCAAATTATACGTTTGTTGGTAAAAATGAAAAAATGAGAAAAAAAACAGCAGACGAAAAAATTTAATTCATCAGTGTATGGGTTAACCAGATGAAGTGCAGAAAAGTTAACGTTTCATATCTTATGCTGTTGACGCCGTCCTAATGGCTGTAACTATTTCGCATAAAACTTACAGGTATACCAGTCTTCTCGACATAACCCCGAAATACCTATTATGGTCACCGTCTAGTGTTTACACTGGCGCCGGCTACTAGATGAAAATGTGTTTATGCAGTATCTTCTGCACATAGTTCAATGGAAATTCGTCAGGAATCGGGCGCCTATTTCGACATGAAACATTTTACGCCGGCGCCGAGTGCAGCTCCAGTGATATACATTCGTGAAAACTTAAAAAAACAACAACACAACAACATCGACAATGCCTACTCTTCTTTTTTTTATTAAACACGATCTAGTTGAGCTCTAATGTTGGTTTGATATGCAAATGAGGCAGGACATTTTAAATTATTTATATCAATTGAATGCGTCATCTGAATAAATATTTTGTATCAACATATTATAATTTATGATGATTGCACATCAAACAAAAATCGAGAGAATAAATAGTTATTTCCGTTAACCTTTTAAGCAAACACGGTTACCGCCCCTGATATCAATAGTGCAGTGGCGTAGGAGCCGGGGGGGGGGGGGCAAAATATTTGGAGTGGGGGGGGGGGGCAGAATATGCTTTGGCCCCCCCCCCCCCCCAAAATAAATTGGTGGATGAAATTTCCTGTGTAGACCTTATTCTTTTTGTTCATCAATTATACGAGTTTTATCCCGGCTTCACCGCTTTCAATCATGTTCGTTAATACAGACAGAACTTATATAAAATGTCAAGTCACCCTTCCTGTCTTGTGGCTTGAAGGGGTGCGCCGAAAAATAAGCGGCGGAACTTTGGAATACAACAACAACAACAACAATAAGTTTGGTGGCCGCGATTTGTTTCTACAAGAACAAGTCTGAAGATAGCCAGCCGCATGTTGTAAGTAATCAGTTGAAACTGTGGGGGCTAAAACCGCCCCGTTCATCCATCAGTAAACGTTGATGTATCCACACAATAAATTGTTGCAACCATATGGAATATTTTAACAAAACTTCACCCATGCATACATATCAACTCAAATGTGTGTCACGCACAAGAACGACCACCTTCGCACACCTGGTTTTGGAGATTTGGCTCCGAAATGTTGTGCATTGCGCACAAGTAAGTTGGGGGCCCGATCCAATCGGGATAATAAGTGGGAGGCCTGCCCCCCACCACCCCGAATATTGATGATATAACAATATTGTTGGACATGGGGGGGGGGGGGGGGGGGCCTGGCCCCCCCCAATATTGTTAAAAGTGGGGGGGGGGGGGAGGGGGACCTGCCCCCCCCCCCCCCAATATTGTTAAAAGTGGTGGGGCCTGGCCCCCCCAATATTAAGATGAAGAACGGTTTTTTTTTTTTTTTTTTTTTGCTTGTCAATAATAAATTCGCTTTTACCAACTTGGCCCCACCCCAATAATTGAAACGCTCCTACGCCTATGTAGTGGCAATTCGTGTTTGATATAAACATATAATAATGCTATTTAACACGTTCGGTAATGGCAAATAAATGATTAGTTCGCCAGAAAAATGTCTTATCTAAAGATTGGACGAAACGAAATGTTTCCTTATCTTACAGCCTGGGATGTGAGTGTCCAGGGGCCCGTACGACTAAAATCTTAGTAAGTGCAAATTTAGGATCGTCTGGAAATTTCAATTGATGGATTTACATTTATTGAGCATAGGCTGCATATGCAGCATATGCTCAATAAATGCAAATCCAATCATTGTTTACAAGAAACATTGTTAATGTGAAATTCACAGACTATTATAATTTTGCACTTACGAACATTTTAGTCGTAAGAAGTTTAGTGAAACGGCCCCCAGGTTTACAACTAGAGTCCCACTACCCGGTTTTAATATAGTGAGGCTTATTGTTTCGTCCATTCGTTAGATATAACATTTTTCGGGCAAATTAAACAGTCATTTTCCGATGTATTAATTGGTATTATTATACTTCTTATATCAAACATGACTTTCCACACTGATGTGAGCCGATAACGTGTTTCCTTAAAATGTTAACGGAAATTAATATTTATTCTCTGCATTTATTTCTTGATTTGCAATGATCATATTTTATAATCGGTCTTTAAAAATAGTTTTTCAGGTGACGCATTTAATTTGTATAAATAATTTACAAATGTCCCATAGCCTGATACCACCATGAATCACTGTCAGTATCAGTAAAATAAATATTACTAAATGATTATATCTGTATAGCGGGTACTTTTAAAACTGGGGGAAGAGCAGACCGTGGCCAAGGGGTAACACCGCTGATAACCCGAGTTCGATTCAGTGTTCAGTTCCAGGGCGTCAGTATTTCTGAGATACATGTACTTTGTATTTCCTGCTCTACTAGTCCTTTCGGAAGGGGATTTGAAGGAGAGTCTGGGCACGTTACAGAACCAGAGGGGATTATTTTAATAGGCACCTGGAACCGGTTTCCTCCGTATCTACATCCATCCTCTCTCCCCTTCTTGGGAGACGACATGCAAGGTCATCGAGCCTGTGCCGTCGTTACATTTACATGTACAGTCAAACCTGTGTATAAAGGCCAGTCATGGGAAGTGAAAAATCTGGTCTTTGTTCACAGGTGGTCTTTATTCACAGGGTCATTTATATATTAATTGTGCCATTGGGACAACACAATTGTGGCCTTTACAGCCAGGTTGTCTTTAGCACTGTATTTACATTTAAAACCTGGTGGAATAGCTACACAATTATACACCTATTAAATTCCTATAAAGAACATTTTATGCCTACTAGATTGGACCCCGACTTTAAAGGTACATACCCACCCACTCAGTAGGCACACACTTTTCTTTATATGAATAAAATAAGTGTATAATTGTGCCACTATTCCACCAGTTCTAAAAAATATGAGTGGCCGCTATACAGGTATAATAATTTAGTAATATTTATTTTACTGATAGTAACGCGCGTTGGTGTCATGTTATTTTCATATGCAAATGAGGCATGGTATTTTTTAATTATTTAAACTAGTTAAATGCGTCACCTGAAAAAATAATATTTTCGAAAGATTATAAAGAATTATAATTGCACATACAAAAATAAATACAGAGTATAAATAGTAATGTCCGTTAACATTTTCAGGAAACACAGTTATCGCCCCTGATATCAGTGTGGAAAGTCACATCTGATATATAATGTATAATAATGCCAATCAATACGTGGGGTAATGGTGAATGCATTTTTGTTTTACCAGAAACTATCTCAGATGATGTCTCTGATATAAAGAACATTTTGTGCCTACTGAGTGGGCATGTACCTTTAATAATCAAGAGAATATGTTTAGCTTCTGCCCTGTCATTATGAGAAATGATGCACTCTAGGTGTGCACACAAGCTGTCTTTGAATGATGGATTGTTCAGGTCACGCCTACTTATTAGATGAACGAAAACATAGATAAATATTCCAGCTGTACGCACTATCCAGTTATAGTGCAATATGTTTGACCCTTTCAACCCTACACACCTCTGTAGCGGTGTTTGCAAACAGTGTAGATCCAGATGAGCCGGCTCGTGACGAGCCGTCTCATCAGGATCTACACATTTTGCAAATAATGTTCATATTTTTTAGAAGAAAAAAAAAACACACCACTTTTTATGCCCCATCACGATAGTGGAGGGGGCATTTAGTGTTACCCTTGTCCGCCCCGCCCGTCCGTCCGTGTGGGTGGCAGGTGGGAGCATGCGATGGGTAATTTAACGATCGGGTTGATCCTTACCGGTATTCCGAATGGAGACCTGGTTTGGCCCTCACATACGTCTTTGGCATTTTGTATGTGACAGTTGGATCTAGTTATGCCCCTTATGTGAGTATTACGATTATTCGTAATCCTATTTGAGGGGAAGGGGCCCAAGGGACTTGGTGTGGTATGGACCTGGCACCAGGTCAGGTTATTCTAATTTCAGGGCTGAATATATTTTTTCTTGATGTAAATATTCCGTTCTGATTTTGGGATTTTCCCACCAATGCAGCAGGTTAAAACGGGACCGAACCCGTTTTCCCGGCTTTACATGACCTTAGCTGTTGATAGGCCGTTAAACACCAATAATCAAACAAACAAAACCGTCCGTCCGTCCGTCCGTCCGTCATCAACCTTGTAAGTCGTAAATCTTTTAAACATATATGTGTTTGTATATTGTCAGATACATACGGAGGACATATTTTTTGTATTAATTCGTTCGTTCGTTCGTTCGTTCGTTCGTTCGTTCGTTCGTGCGTCCGTGCGTCCGCCCGTCCGTTCGTTCGTTCGTTCGTTCGTTCGTTCGTTCGTTCGTTCGTTCGTTCGTTCGTTCGTTCGTTCGTTCGTTCAATATAACAATTCGTTCCCTCGAATTATCAATTTGTTCCCACGAAATAACAATTCATTCCCTCAAATTAACAATTCGTTCCCATGAATTGTTTTGGCGCCCAGTTGCGCGCGCAAAACCTTTGTGCGCGCGAAGCTGGGCGCCACAACAGTTCGAATTGTTAATTCGTGGGAACTAATTGTTAAATTGAGGGAACGAATTGTTATTTCGTGGGAACGAATTAATAAAAATGAATTATACGTCGGGGCTCCGTAGATACAACATAGAAAGTCATACAAATATGATCAAATAAAATGGAGTATCCGATTGATATAGGTTATTTGCAGTCATTGAAGCGAAAAACGTATACATGTATTGAACTTTATTTTTGTATGCCCCCGCCACCGAATGGTGAGGGGGCATATTTTTATTTTTGTATGCCCCCGCCACCGAATGGGGGGGGGGGGGGCATATAGTGTTACCGGCGGCCGTACGTCCCGTCCGTCCGTCCGTCCGTCCGTTCGTCCCGAAACATTAACGCTCGGGTATAATTTCCTTACACGGATCTGCTTGATGGTTTGGCCCTTATCAGCTACAGTAATCAAACTTACCTTTATACATACCTTTACTATGATATGTATATGACTATTCTCGGGGCCCCAGGGTCAAGGTCAAGGCGGAACAAGGCAAGACATTTGATTCCGCGGAATTCTTGTTGTCTTTGGCTCTTTTTGTTACCTGAGAGTTGAATTGGGTTATTACCCAGTATAAAAGTAGTAAGATTATTATTGATCCTACTGCTTTTGGGAGTGGGCCAAGTGATTCTGGTGTAGCGAGGACCTGGCATCAGATCAGGATCATTCTGATTTCAGGGCTGAATATATAGTTCTTTTATTGTAAATATTGTTGGGACCCCCCCCCCCCCCGATTTGTACATTGTACTTGAACATGTACACATACTTGTACAGGTAATATATGGGATTTAGTACTAAACCCATTGACCCGGCCTTAAATATGAACTTAGTTCTTGATAGGCCGTTAAACCCCAACAAACAAACAAACAAAACAAATAAAACGGTCCTCTACCGCCCTGCGACAAATTTGTCTCGCCCCTGCTAAGCCCAGGGTCAAGGTCACATAATTTACACAGGTAATATATGGGATTTAGTACTAAACCCATTGACCCGGCATTAAATGACATATTAGCTGTTGATAGGCCAACCCCAACAAACAAACAAACACATACTTGGTGCATTTGAAACCTCAACGCTCGGGTAAATGTCTGATAATTTCTGTTTCCTTGCTCTCATCTGCTTGATATTTCACACACGCATTGATTTAATGGTCCTCTACCGCCCTGCGACAAATCCATGATCGTTCCGCCTCAGCTAAGCCCACGGTCAAGGTCACATACTTGGCGCATTGGAAACCGTAATGCTCTGGTAAATGTCTTATGATTTCTGTACGGATCTGGGGCCCGTTTCACTAAACTTCTTACGACTAAAATGTTCGTAAGTTCAAATTTAAGATCGTCTGTAAATGTCAATTTATGGATTTACATTTATTGAGCATAGGCTGCATATGCAGCCTATTCTCAATACATGTAAATCCAATAATTATTTACAAGAAAACTTTGTTAATGTGAAATTTACAGACTATCATAATTTTGCACTTACGAACATTTTAATCGTACGAAGTTTAGTGAAACGGCCCCCTGGTTGATATATCACACACATATTGCTCTAATGGTCCTTTACCGCCCTGTGAAAGATCCACGATCGTCCTTACCCCGCTAAGCCCAGGGCCAAGGTCACACATTTGGTCGCAACTCGGGTAAGTGTCTTATAATGTCACTTTCCTTGCATGGATCTGCTTGATATTTCACACACCCATTGCTTTGATGGTCTGCTTTCATGCTGTAACAAATCCACGCTTCTCTGGCCCTCTGTGTTTTCAAATGTGCCTCGTTTTATTTGGCTGCTAGCTGGGGCTTTCGTGTGCCGATAGGCCACATTTCTAGTTCAGAGTTATATTTCCTTTTTTTATTATTTTTACCAAAGCTTGATTTGTTCAAGCGACTCATATAAAATATTGAGATCTGAAATAGGATACAAATCAGACAATGTACATTATTTAGTATTAATTTGTTTAATCACTAACTTCTGAGACATCGTGTTAAATAAAATCAAAGTACTGAAAGTACTGACTGGCGGGAGACAAGTAGCCACTTGTGAATTTGCATACTCAGAAATTCCTTGTTAGAAATATATTCGATGTTGATTATTGGATGTACAATCTGCAAATTTGGAGAACTTGATCAGTTACTGGTGTTTGTAAAATACAGCCTGCTCTAAACACAAATAGGTTGATGAAGCAAAGGCTCACAGGCATTACGGGATGCGACAGCATTTTTTTATTTCTTGGTTTACGGGACCCACCGACGGATGTTTAAAAAAAATTAAGTGGATGTTTTTTTTTCTGTCTCAAGTTGACGCCCACTCTGACAGAACGTGGTTGATCTGTTCCAGCTCATTTTGCCGATGCAATTTGGACAAACAAACATAACGTTATTCTATTGTCTGTTTCAACTGAAAGCGCCGATGGATAATACGAAAAACCTTTTTTTTTTTAGAAATTAATCTCGAAACCAGGCTGGCGAGATAGCTCGGAAATGATCTAACTAACAACAAAATATTATGTGAAAGTCGGCCCAGTAAAACAAAAATTATGGAAGAAAATTTATTTATAGATCACATCTCCCATAGAGAATGATGCCCATAAAATCAATATTTGATCGATTTTGTTCAAAAAATATTTTTGGCAGCATATGTTTTTCGTAATGTGAAGAAAAAAAACGGGGAAATTTTCATATTTTTAGTATGTTTATTTGGCCAAAATCAATCGGCACTTTGCAGAATAGGGATACAAACCGAGTAATCCAAATTGCATACCCAACAGGAACTCTGGAGGTGTGACATAATATTATGTGAAATCTTTTCAAAATTATGACTGGGCGTAGGCATACATACGTGTATGCTGCATGAACGGCAACATTTTTTCATGAATTTTGTTTCGCTCACACAGAGGGTAATTTTTCGAAAATCGCCCGTAAACCACAATATGAAAAAGAAATGGCCTTCGACGTCGCATTGCGACTGCGTGGTACACGATACGGGGGGCGTCTCAATAACAGCAATTTGTTCTCTTCAAAAGTAAAGTTGGGCATGCCAACTATTTTACACATAATGTTGAGCATTGCCGTTGCTATTAATAACTTGCTTTCAGTTCACTCGCTGACTTTACATGTCACCTGACTGTTGTTAATTGCGAACGCAAATTGAGCCTATTGAGACGTCCCCCGATGAACAGAGAGCCACTTCCGAAAGTAGACCCGTGCAAACGGCCAGAATCACGATCCCAATAGCGTGGAGACAGTATGTCTCCCGCCAAAAGCCAGTTATTCACACTGTTCATATATTTGTGAAGATGGTCATATTGTCTCCATATGTTTGATGAACTACCATATACATTATAGTAATAGTGTGATAATGACGTATTATTATAACCTATACAATCGTTTATTTATTTGATGTATCATAGTAACCGGTAAATATAAACGGTACTAAGTTCATTCAGTCATTACCATTATTTAGGACGGTTCACGTGTAGTACAGTGAAACCTGGTTAATCCGCCAAGCTTTGGGTCTGCCCTGTTCGCCATTCCATCAATGAAACATGTTTCTATCAAGCAATATAGATCGTTATTGTGCTACATGAGTGTACGATTTGATCATGAGCTGCACTGGTCACATATCCCATAAGACCCATTTCTTCAGTCACGGCCACACATTATTACCACCATTAACTTTTCGCGTTCAGTGTAGGTCCTGATCAGATAATCTGTTACACAGGCGAATGATGCGGAACAAGGATGGCAATATGGTAACCATTTCCAAATTGTGACTGGAGAAATGGGGCTTATGGAATTTGCGACCAGTGTAGCCCCAGATCAGCCCGCGCAACCGCGCAGTCTGATCAGTGTCTGTACTGTTCGCCATTCCATCAATAAAACTCCCGGCTTGCTTCTATCAAGCCATTTAGATCGTTATATTGCTACCGGAGTATGATATGATCATGAGCTACACTGGTCACATATCCCATACGTCCCATTTCTTCAGTCACGGCCACACATTATTACCATCAGTAAGTTTTCGCGAACAGTGTAGGTCCTGATCAGATAATCTGTTACACAGGCGAATGATGCGAACAAGATTGGCAATATGGTAACCATTTCCAAATTGTGACTGTGACTGGAGAAATGGAGCTTATGGGATTTGTGACCAGTGTAGCTCCTGATCCAATACATAGTACACTCATGGGGGCCGTTTCACTGAACTTCGTACGACTAAAATGTTCGTAAGCGCAAATTTAGGATCGTCTGGAAAACATTGTTAATGTGAAATTTACAGACTATCATAATTTTGCCCTTATGAACATTTTAGTCGTACGAAGTTTAGTGAAACGGCCCCCTGTAGTCTGATAACGATATATGGCGGGGTTTTCGTTGATGGAACTGTGAATATTACATTTCCTGCGGATGCACAGGCTTATCTGGTCTACACTGCTCGCAAAATCCATATATTTGACGTAGACACATTTGGCGAACAGTGCAGATCCTGATCAGACTGTGCGAATGCACAGGCTGATCTGGGGGACGTTTCACTAAACTTTGTACGACTAAAATGTTCGTAAGTGCAAATTTAGGAAATTTCAATTGATGGATTTACATTTATGTCGCAAAACACATATGCCCCATTTATCAAGCCACAATTCAGTTAAACAACCAGCAGTTCCATCTGTGCTACGTATCATTCACCTGTGATCTGTACATATATCCAATCACGACAGGAACATTTATAAAATTGTGTCATATCGTGTGTACAGTAATACATTTTTGACAGATTGTTATGAGACAAGCATCTCAGTTATTTGTTTCCATTAATTGACATATGACCTAGTGTAGATATTACTTAATGAGCTCATTATTGAGGAACCATGCCTGTACTATGTGGCTGTGAATGGAGAAATGGGGCTTATGGTTTTATGCCACACCACGATAGTGGAGGGGGCATTTAGTGTTATCATTGTCCGTCTGTCCGTCCGTCCAATCCGTCCGTCACTCCGTCCGTCCGTCCCCAACCTTTTAAGTAGTAAAACCGTACCAGCTACATACCTGAAACTTGGTATGTAGCTTCCTTAGGACGAGTAGATGCGCAGAGTTTATTTCGATTTTTTATTTGAACCCCGGGTCATGGATTATCTTCCCCTTTCCGACTTAGAATTTGGCAATTCAGCCTTGTAAGTCGTAAAACTTTTAAACCGTACTAGCTACACATCTAAAACTTGGTGTGTAGCTTACTTATGATGTGTAGATGCGCAACGTTTATTTTGATTCGAGGGTCATGTATTATCTCCCCTTTTCGACTTAGAATTTTCCAACTTTGGCTTGTAAGTCGTAAAACATTTAAACCCTAATATATACATCATTATGATGGGTAGATGCGCAAAGTTCATTTCGAATTTTGATTCGACCACGGGTCATGGATTATCTCCGCTTTTATTACTTAGAATTTGGCAATTTTGCCTTGTAAGTCGTAAAAGTGTTAAACCGTACTCGCTACACACCGTAACTCGTAACACTTTTATACCGTAATGGTAATAGCTACAGACCTGAAACTTCGTATGTAGCTTCGTTATGATGAGTAGATGAGTAAAAAGTTTATTTCGATTTTTGATTCGATCCCCGGGTCATGGATTATCTCCCCTTTTGGACTTGGAATTTTGCCTCGTTTATTATACAAGCGGTATGTGGGGTATCCGTGTTCTACGAACACATTTCTAGTTGTTGTTTTGTTCGGTCAGTGTAGATCCAGATCAGCCTGTGCATCCGCACAGTCTGATCAGGCTCTGCACTGTCCACCACTCCATCAATAATACAATAAAACATCCGTCATGCGTCTAACACAATCGTTATCATTTTAGGATTAACCCTTTGAACCCGAAATCCCGCTATATCGGTTTATGAAAAAAGTGCAGATCCAGATGAGCCGGCTCGTAACGAGCCATCTCATCAGGATCTGCACTTTTTGCAAGTAATTTTCATATTTCTTAGAACAAACCCCCCCCCCCCCTTGTCCATAAATGGACGAATCTGAAAATCATTTTGATTGGTCGGAACATTAGCATATCACAGTCAATTCCAGTTCCTTAGGGTTGAAAGGGTTAAGGAATATTTCCAGCTTTCAAACATGAAACATCCAATACATAGTACACTCATGGGGGCCGTTTCACTGAACTTCGTACGACTAAAATGTTCGTTAGCGCAAATTTAGGATCGTCTGGAAAACATTGTTAATGTGAAATTTACAGACTATCATAATTTTGCCCTTATGAACATTTTAGTCGTACGAAGTTTAGTGAAACGGCCCCCTGTAGTCTGATAACGATATATGGCGGGGTTTTCGTTGATGGAACTGTGAATATTACATTTCCTGCGGATGCACAGGCTTATCTGGTCTACACTGCTCGCAAAATCCATTTATATTGACGTAGACACATTTGGCGAACAGTGCAGATCCTGATCAGACTGTGCGAATGCACAGGCTGATCTGGGGGACGTTTCACTAAACTTTGTATGACTAAAATGTTCGTAAGTGCAAATTTAGGAAATTTCAATTGATGGATTTACATTTATGTCGCAAAACACATATGCCCCATTTATCAAGCCACAATTCAGTTAAACAACCAGCAGTTCCATCTGTGCTACGTATCATTCACCTGTGATCTGTACATATATCCAATCACGACAGGAACATTTATAAAATTGTGTCATATCGTGTGTACAGTAATACATTTTTGACAGATTGTTATGAGACAAGAATCTCAGTTATTTGTTTCCATTAATTGACATATGACCTAGTGTAGATATTACTTAATGAGCTTATTATTGAGGAAACATGCCTGTACTATGTGGCTGTGAATGGAGAAATGGGGCTTATGGTTTTATGCCACACCACGATAGTGGAGGGGCATTTAGTGTTATCATTGTCCGTCTGTCCGTCCGTCCAATCCGTCCGTCACTCCGTCCGTCCGTCCCCAACCTTTTAAGTAGTAAAACCGTACCAGCTACATACCTGAAACTTGGTATGTAGCTTCCTTAGGACGAGTAGATGCGCAGAGTTTATTTCGATTTTTTATTTGAACCCCGGGTCATGGATTATCTTCCCCTTTCCGACATAGAATTTGGCAATTCAGCCTTGTAAGTCATAAAACTTTTAAACCGTACTAGCTACACATCTGAAACTTGGTGTGTAGCTTACTTATGATGTGTAGATGCGCAACGTTTATTTTGATTCGAGGGTCATGTATTATCTCCCCTTTTCGACTTAGAATTTTCCAACTTTGGCTTGTAAGTCGGAAAACATTTAAACCCTAATATATACATCATTATGATGGGTAGATGCGCAAAGTTCATTTCGAATTTTGATTCGACCACGGGTCATGGATTATCTCCCCTTTTATTACTTAGAATTTGGCAATTTTGCCTTGTAAGTCGTAAAAGTGTTAAACCGTACTCGCTACACACCGTAACTCGTAACACTTTTATACCGTAATGGTAATAGCTACAGACTTGAAACTTCGTATGTAGCTTCGTTATGATGAGTAGATGAGTAAAAAGTTTATTTCGATTTTTGATTCGATCCCCGGGTCATGGATTATCTCCCCTTTTGGACTTGGAATTTTGCCTCGTTTATTATACAAGCGGTATGTGGGGTATCCGTGTTCTACGAACACATTTCTAGTTGTTGTTTTGTTCGGTCAGTGTAGATCCAGATCAGCCTGTGCATCCGCACAGTCTGATCAGGCTCTGCACTGTCCACCACTCCATCAATAATACAATAAAACATCCGTCATGCGTCTAACACAATCGTTATCATTTTAGGATTAACCCTTTGAACCCGAAATCCCGCTATATCGGTTTATGCAAAAAGTGCAGATCCAGATGAGCCGGCTCGTAACGAGCCATCTCATCAGGATCTGCACTTTTTGCAAGTAATTTTCATATTTCTTAGAACAAAAACACCCCCTTTTCATAAATTGACGAATCTGAAAATCATTTTGATTGGTCGGAACATTAGCATATCACAGTCAATTCCAGTTCCTTAGGGTTGAAAGGGTTAAGGAATATTTCCAGCTTTCAAACATGTTATTTCAGAGAAAACATGGAGCCGCCGTTAACTACCGTTTTAGTCTGAAAGAAGCATTTATTCGATATCATTAATTAGAAGTATACGTTATAGAAGTATAAGTTATACGTGTACAGCGAAACCTCCCTAAACCGGACACCCTAGGAGGTCCCCAGGGTGTCCGGTATAGAGATGTTTCATTGTAATTCTGGAATAATACCACACACCAATTCATGGTTTAGTGCTTTGCGATCACGAACAGGCAGTGCCATCGGCGATAAATAACAATGAATGCCATCGAAATTACCCGCACATGGGTGCAAATGCTGTCCGGAATAGTGAGGTTCCACTGTATGGAGAAATACTAAACACGAGAAATAACAAGGTGTATGATCACGTGGTACTAACAACAACAACAAGTACCGATTCAAAGTACGTATTATTTTATAGTGTCCTTATTATGTAACGGATTTTGATGAAATATGGCGCATCAAACGCGTCTTGCTAAGCTGCACTTGGTGGTCTCTGTATTTTCGCCCAAACTTCTGTCGTTTTTGCGAAGAATCGATTTCCGTGTCTTCGACACGGACATCGATTATTCGCAAAAACGACATATGTCTGTGCCAAACTCCATAGACCACCCAATTCAGCTCATGAAGACGAATTTGCTGCGCCATATTTCATCAAAATCCGTTGCATATTAAGGAAACTATCAAATAATACTTACTTTGGAGTGGGCGACGTTGTTGTTGTTGTAACCACGTGATCATGCACCTTGAATAAGTAAAACTGATGAACGTACCTTTCAACAACTTAACGCAAATTTCTACGTCATTTGACATTGACCTGGAGCACTGGGGTCGCATGGGGTCGCATGGGTGGGCTAAAGAATGAAAATAAGGATAAGGAATTATAAGTATATGACGTTTCAAACCAATCCGACTGAGCAGAGATAGTATAGATAGCCGAAATATTTAACGCAACTGTCTATGTGATTTGACATTGACCTTCAGCACAGGGGCCGCATTTGAGGGATATAGGAAGAAAATATGGATATTGGCACATAAGCATATGCAGTTTCAAACCAATCCAACTGAGAAAGTAGGTAGTCGAAACACAAATCTCGGACAGACGGACATGTTACGCTCGTTATATGTACCATGAAATAGTTTTCGGGATACATGTACATAAAAAACAATCTGGGTGTAAATAAAAAGAAACAGGTCTACATATATACACAAAACAACGTAGACATGGTTTCTGTCTCTCACCACCGATTTTAGCCCAGAAGAATACACGTTGAATGCAGATCCACTTCTACAGTGCGTATGTGCCGTGAAACACGGTGCCGTGAAACATTTTTGATATCCAGTCAATACTATTTTTGCATTTTACAGCCATCTGTAGGTGTTGACGGGATAAATAGAATAGTAGGTTAGTGCCGTGAATGGGAAAACATATCTGGCGCGGCACGGAAACGGGATGTGTTCGGCAGAGCCTCGCCCATCCCGTTTCCTGAGCCTTGCCATATATTTTTTTCCCATTCACGGCACTAACCTACTATTCTCTATATTTTCCCTCAAACAAAAAATGATAAACTGCTATTTGATTAATTAGGTGATTCCTCCACGCAAAAACATCGGGATGAAATTGCCCATTTTGACACAGGCGTGGTGAACAATTATGACCCGCGACATAATTACAGTCAATGTGCCGACCTCCGTGATGTATCATGATCAACTGTTTACATTTTTTTGTTTAAAAGTTTGGGTAAAAATCTGGAAAAAGGGACCGTATTTCATTTCTGTCTACTGTCTGTTTCACGAAGCCTGCCCAAATTTTACAATGCAAAAACAATTTTTTTTTCGATAATTTTATAAAAATAAAGAATGAGCCTTCTTTTATAATTTAATTACGAAAAATTGATTTGTCTATGGGGAATTTAACATTTTGAAATAGGGGGGGGGGGGGGGGCGGGGGTGGCGCTGGGGGGGGGGGGATACTGGGGGGGGGGGGGAGGACTGAAACAAAAATGACTGAACTAAGAAAAGAAAAGTTAAATTTTGAAGCTCGGTCCACTATGTCTGAAATTATCAAAAATTCTCAGCCTCGGCCAATTAAACTTCCTACTCAGAGCAAGAACTCAATATCTGTTAACATAAATGGCTGCTTATTTTTCTCGTAAGAAACTTTATTCAACACCATTTTTTCAACAATATCAGTGTGTATACTATATTAGACACATTGCTAGTGTTGAGAAAAAAGGAGTGTTGATTAAAATAATGCTCCAAATCAATTCGTATTGTTTTTTTCGAGTTTGAGCACTGGCTCCCAGGGTATCTGCCCTGGAGAGGCTTCACTGTAATTCACAGGCGCATCCTGCAATTTACGGACATGCATGTAGTCAGTAGCATGTATTAAAGGTGCGTTCCCATCAATAAGGCACATTTTCTTTCTTTATAGACATTTGTGTGTATGACTGTGTAATTATTCCACTAGGTTAAAAGCTACGAGTGGCCACTATATAGATGTAATCATTTAGCAAATTTCAATTTATTGATAGTGACGCGCGGTTTTATTAGGCTATTTTGATATGCAAATGAGGCAGGACATTTTTAAATTATTTATGTCAATTAAATTCGACATACTCTAAACTATGATCATTAGCCACAACAAAAATTAGAGATTATAAATAGTTGTCTTCGTTAACCTTTTAAGGAAATACGGTTCTCGTCCTTGACCAATAGTGTTAATTCACGATTGATTTTATAACAATGCCAATTAACACGTCCGGTAACGGTACATGAATGTTTATTTGCCCGAAAAAATGTCATAAAGAATGGAGTGAACAAATATGTCTCCCCATATGACAACCTGGGGTGTGGGAGGCCAGGTTTAACATGGTTTACAGTTCATTTCTTTATTTACGTCTCATCAACTGTACAACATAACATACATAGCAGTTATACAATATATATGCACAGTTGCCATTCGATATAGAATTATAAGAGACGACTCACTTCCACTTATCACAGCACCGTTTAAAATAACCTATGTACAATTCTAAAGCTCAATCAACAGATGTACACGGTTTCTAAAACAATGGAAGAGGATATAAGACATTCGACATGTACATACGTATCACAATACTTGTTGCGTAATATGGAGCTAAATACATACACACTCCTACACGTATAGTTTCAACCAGACTGTGTTCCAATTTTAAATGTTGAATGTCTTTACAATATTATCTTGGTTCACCATTCACACGGTATAATATATAGAGGATATTAAATGAATGCTGATTTAATATGATATTTATTAAACGAGTTTACTGATTTCATAAGAAACGAGGCTATGCCGAGTTTCTTATGAAATTAGTCAACGAATTTAATAAATACCATATTAAATCATCATAAATGTTAGCTTCTATTTATCGCATAAACACATCATAATACATTGAAGCTGTACTAGCCACCAAACATGTTTTCTGTAACAGGCTAATTGGCAAATTTGTTACACTAGTGTATTGTGAGTCATATTACACTGTGTTAATACACTGCGGGCGCCCACTTTATGCAATAATAACCATTTCATCCATAAACAACTAGGGGCCGTTTCACTAAACTTCGTACGACTAAAATGTTCGTAAGTACAACATTATGATAGTCTGTAAATTTCACAGGAACACTGTTTTCTTGTAAACAATTATTGGATTTGCATGTATTGAGCATAGGCTACATATGCAGCCTATGCTCAATAAATGTAAATCCATCAATTGAAATTTCCAGACGATCCTAAATTTGCGCTTACGAACATTTTAGTCGTACGACGTTTAATGAAACGGGCCCCTGGAATGGACTGTGTTATGTTGATTAAAGGACCAATTAAATTATCACAGAATGATGTTCAAATCTGTCCATTTATAAGAAGGACGTGTTTTGTTGTAGTTGTTTTTTTCTTCACAAAAATAGCAAATCCAGTATAGACGGCTCGTTACGAGCCGGGTCATCAGGATCTACACCGTTGAACACACTGCTAAAGTGGTATGTAGTATAACGTATGATCATTGCACATCAAAAGATAAATACATAAATACAGAGAATAAATGGTAATGTCCGTTAACATTTTACGGAAAGGCGGTTATTGCCCCTGATATCAGTGTGGAAATTTAAGTCTGATATAAATCGTATAATAATGTCAATCAATACGTTAATAATGCAGAGTGAATGTTTATTTTGCCAGAAAATGTATCAGATGGTATCTCTGATATAAAGAGCAGTTTGTGCTACTGAGTGGGTATGTACCTTTAATACACTGCGGACGCCCACTTTACGCAATACTAACCATTCATTCATACACCACTGGAATGGACTGTGGTATGTTGATTAAAGGACCATTTCAATTATCACAGAATGATGTTCAAATCTGCAGATCCAGGGGGCCATTTCACTAAACTTCGTACGACTAAAATGTTCGTAAGTGCAAACTTATGATAGTCTGTAAATGTTACATTAACAACGATTTCTTGTAAACAATTAATGGATTTACATTTATTGAGCATAGGCTGCATATGCAGCCTATGATCAATAAATGTAAATCCATCAATTGAAATTTCCAGACGATCCTAAATTTGCACTTACGAACATTTTAGTCTTACGAAGTTTAGTGAAACGGGCCCGAGCTCGTTACGAGCCGAGTCATCGGGCTCTACACTATTGCAAACACTGCTAAAGTGGTATGTGGTGTTGAAAGGGTTAAGAAACTATATTCTCGTGTCGTTGGGTTCGTTTCACTAAACTTCATACGAAGACATTTGTGAATTTGCTTCTCACATTAACTTGGTTCACGAATGCTACAACTTTCTACTCACGTGTACAACTCATTACATGCAAACAGATGCACAAAAGCTATCCCAGCATCGGCTAGTAATTCAACTGTCATTGTAAATTAAGATGTTGCACTTAAGAACTTCTTAACCGTACGAAGTTTAATGAAACAGGCCACGACTTTTTATGCAAATGAGAAGAAAGACCACCGTAGTTTATGATAACAAACACATGAAAATACGACTTTTATCGCTGAACATTGTTACTGAACGTGGTTTCAAAATTTAGGAAAAGTATAGACACGTGACAAAGTCCTCATTCATGAGCGGCATACAAACGTTCCCGTAAATGACTGAAAATTGGCGAAAATATGGAAAGAAAATTGCACATGCATTGCACAAAGAGGCAAAGCAAACGTGTACAATTGCAGTATGATGTAAACGTGTTTAAAGACACATTTTCTTATTAACTGGCGTATGAGGTTTCACAAAAAAATATGTTATGCAATTACTGCCATTAAAAAGTGTCAGCTTATGACAACCCATATTAAATCTGACAACCATATTAAATGTGTCATCATAAGCACCTGCTGTGCAAAATATTTTAAAGATAGATGTAAGCGGTATAAAATAATACAATATGCCCAACGCATGTTCACTGTCAAAAATATTCGTTAATTAAATTAACCCAGTTATTTTAATGAGATATGTTGAAATTATGCTTCCGCCAAAAAAACATTCTTTTTACGGTGTATACGAGTGAATATGTCGCTGTGACTGGAGAAATGGGACTTGTGAACATGTTTCATTTATAGAATGGCAAACAGTGCAGATCCTGATCAGACTGAGGATACACATGCTGGTCTGGATCTACACTGGTCGCACAGACCAGTGTAGATCCAGACCAGCATGTGCATCCTCACAGTCTGATCAGGATCTGCACTGTTTACCATTTTATCAATGAAACACCCGTCATGCGTCTAGCACGGAGTATAGATCATTATCATGCTACTAACGTGTGCTATTTGATCAGGAGCTACACTGGTCACAAAACCCGTAAGCCAATTTATCCAATCACAGCCGCTTATATGTATTATTAGCATTCCGACAAAACCGGGCTTACACACGTAGGGCAGACATTGATAGGCGGGTCATGAATATTCATATGTTTAGACTAGTAGCCAAGGAATACGAAACACAATATAACATATGAGGCGGGCCGCAACTGCACATGTGTATGTGAAACAGCTCGCCCACTATGTTTTAAGAGGCTTACAACTAAAGGCATCTTATAAGAAGGCATGCAATAGAGATGCAGGGATCGTCACGATGATGATGGCGATGGTAGCGATGGTAGCGATGATGATAATGGTGATGATGATGGTGATGATGAGGTTATGGTGGTGGTGGTGATGATGATGGTGATGATGATGGTAATGATGATGATAATGATGATGGATGATGAGGATGACGATGATAATGTATATGGAGTGGTGGTGGTGATGATGATACAGCTCAGGCGCAGACATGTAAATGGCTTGATTGCGAGTTGGCATTGCCAATATGTGTCTGGAGCCTGGACAGACCACGTCGTCGATGAGAAAATAGAAACTAATATACTATAGGAATGAATGGCCTTTTTGTGGAATTTATCGGGGTATAAACTTGGAAAGTCGCGGGAATACTGGACGAAGGCCGGAAGGCCTCGTCCAGTATTACCGCTACTTTTCTAAGTTTATATCCCCGATAGATTCCACAAAAAGGCCATTCATTCCTTATAATTCCAGCATTTGAAATAAATTCATCAAGAAAATGTGTTTGCTTTGACAGACGGCAGCCATTTATTTACATTGACATCACTGACAGCGCACCTGTAGAAAGTAGTTCGGCGTGGGAGTTTACTGGGATATAAATATTGGACAGAGACTTGCTACGGGCCAATCAAATGTTAGCGAATTGTGTAAATATTTTTTTTCTGGAATTATATATATATAACTGACAGCACGCCTCGTTTTGTAGGGACTAACAATTATAATGTTAACAAAAATATACAATACCTTCATTACATGCCATGTACCCCATAGCCTTGCTGTTATTCGGATTCTGGAGAAGAATTCATATACTAGTAAGCTTTTAGAAATCTTATTGTATAATCCTGTTTATGTATCCTACTATCGTGTTATGTATGTATGCCTGTTCATCTACATGATGAAATCAAATACAATAGTGTTTAAATCAAATCAATAGGTGTTCAGAAACGATAGAAATCTGGTCCAGGGGGCCGTTTCACTAAACTTGGTACGACTAAAATGTTCGTAAGTGACAAATTATGATAGTCTGTAAATTTCACATTAACAATGTTTTCTTGTAAATAATGATTGGATTTACATTCATTGAGCATAGGCTGCATATGCAGCATATGCTCAATACATGTAAATCCATAAATTGAAATTTACAGACGATCTTAAATTTGAACTTACACACATTTTAGTCGTAAGAAGTTTAGTGAAACGGGCCTCAGATTAACGCAAGCGGCTACGCCATGACAACGCTGGCCGCAACATGTAACGTCTCTTCGAAATGACAGGACTCAAATACAATTCAGTTCTGAGCCTCTTCACTCGGTGGAATAAAATTATTGAAAAGTGTTACGTTATAAAATAAATGTTACTACACATGGACTGTTCCAGGTGATATTAGCTTAACCATTTGGATGTTTTATTTATAAAGGTAATTAACGTAATTAACGTGTCGTATTCTCTTCACCAAATGATATTGTTTAACGGTGTTTCTTGTGCAATGACGTCAGTGATAGTGTTCATAAATCGTGTGTTTAAAAAAATAGCTTAACAAATATTATATTTCTAAGCCCACGTTGCCGCATTACCGTTTTTTTGCGGGTTTTCTTTTTAAATTAGATACTAGATGAACTATGTTATGTTAAAGAATGCATTAAAAACCATTGATTAGAGAAAAATTAGCGTTCGCCACGATTGTTTTTTTTAATTTTTAGTATTCTAAACATTTGTTTTACGACTGCTTTAGGATAAGATACAACTATCAAATATAATCGCTTCACTAATCTGTTTCAACAATGTATGCGCTTATCTGAGAGACATATAGAGAATAGTAGGTTAGTGCCGTGAATGGGAAAAAATATCTGGCAAGGCTCAGTAAACGGGATGGGCGAGGCTCTGCCGAGCACATCCCGTTTCCGTGCCGCGCCAGATATTTTTCCCCATTCACGGCACTAACCTACTATTCTATTTATCCCGTCAACACCTACAAATGGCTGTAAAATGCAAAAATTGTATTGACTGGATATCAAAAATGTTTCACGGCACCGTGTTTCACGGCACATACGCACTGTGTTGACGGGATAAAGTCGGTTTCACTGAAGCAAAAATAAAACAAACGTTTGCGTTAATCTTGCCATATTTGTCAATTTCTTTATCTCAAAATTATCATAATTTCCGAGCATCGATTGAGAATGCCAAACGCCCCACGATGCCATGTAAAACGGATTCAGTGTAATAAATTGAATTGAATTGAAAAAGAACACGTACTCAAGTAATTTGATTGTCTGAGACTGAGCTGTACATAGCTCAGGCTCAGCCAATCAAGCTGCTTGATTTCAAGCACATTATTTCGAGTATGTTGAAATAAATAAATTGACAAGGACCTATCTTTCCATTACCTGCACCAATTCCACTCTAGATATTCACTAATTAAAATTCACTAATTTAATTATTGTTAAGAAATATAAATGCAATCTCCTGTGACCACCCTGGTGGTGCCGCAAAAAGTCAGCGGCTGAAATTGAAACCACCTCACATGACAAACATGTTCCGAATGCTTCAACGCGATGTAAATAACACACTAACATGTATGGCAGAAGATTTGTGTCTATGTTCGATCGGCATATTTTCATTTGATTATCGCATAATTATATTCAATAATCAAATGAATATTGATGATTATCGAACGTAAATACTATTGTTATTTTATGGTTGCATATATGTTCAATAATTAAATACATTATAATTGTAATTTCACAATAAACGGTTTATTTGTATGTTCAATAAATCAAACGTAAATATAAATATAAGTTCTGCTATTTATTCGATAAATCGAACATAAAATAAACTGATATATTTACCTAATCAAACATAAATATAGTTTGTTTAAACAATTATGTGTGCTACATTGAACACACATAGTGCACTGCTGTATTGGTTCGATTATGTTTATTTTCAGTTAACTCAATCGAACGTATATATGTGATGTCAATTGTTTTGTTAAACATATTGGTTCGATAAATTATACATATTGGTTCGATTAATGATACAGTCGAACCTCCCCGAACGGCCACCTCTCTACAACAACACCCTCTCTGTAACAGCCGCTATTTTATATCCCAAATGGATGATTACCTCTATATCTATTCCTTAGACGGCTGAGCATGAAAATTGTCGTCTGATGTTGATTTTGCATTCTTTCTCAATAAAAACATGTTTTGACAGCATTTTAGAATCATTTCCATTGGAAATGATTCTAAAATGCTGTCAAAAACATGTCTTTATTGAGAATTATTGAACAAAATAAATAAACATCGGACGATAAAATTTAATTCAGCATTAACCTCCCTACAACAGCCACCTCTCTATAACAGCCACTTTTGCGTCTTCCCATGGGTGGCTGTTGTAGAGAGGTTGCACTGTACATACATATAGGTTCGATAAATGATACATACATATTGGTTCGATAAATGATACATATATTGGTTCGATAAATGATGCATATTGGTTCGATAAATAATACATACATATATTGGTTCCATAAACGTTATATATTGGTTCGATAAATGATACATATATTGGTTCGATAAATCGTACATATTGGTTTGATAAATTAGACATATTGGTTCGATAAGTGGTACATATATTGGTTCGATAAATGATACATACGTATATTGGTTCGATAAATGGTACATATATTGGTTCGATAAATGATACATATATTGGTTCGATAAATGATGCATATTCAGGGGCGGATCCAGGATTTTGGTTTAGGGTGTGTGTGAGTTGAGGTCCACGATTTTGACCGAAATGCTTCGAGGGTCCGGGGGCATGGTTCCCCCTCCCTCCCCCCCACGGGAGATTTTTTGAACGTAGATGCCCGCAGGTGCAATCTGGCATATGTCTGAGACTATAGTGCTGAATATCACAACACAGGAGAAGTAAGAAAAAGAGAAACGAAATTTGACCATTTTCATTTTAAATTTGCATACCCAAGCATTACACAAACATAATATTATTATACAGTTGCTCCACACCTTTCCAGCATCAAAAGCGTCCGTTTTTACACCGTGACTATTAACTAATTTCTTACTACTGTGCATTGAGTGATGCGCGTCACTGTCCGTACACGGGGAAATAAGCATATTGCCTCAAACTATTATGCTACGCGCAAGCTGAGCATCATCTCGGTGGTTAAACGGGGCACTGTGGAATATGCTACCCGCGGGCTGAGCATCAGCTCCCCACTGTTCTAGTGACATGAATTGTCGGTCTACGGGTGGTTAAACGGGGCACAGTGGAATATGCATGCTACCCGCGGGCTGAGCATCATCTCCCCACTGTGCTAACGACATGAATTTTCGGTCTACGGGTGGTTAAACGGGGCACGGTGTGATATGCTTCCCGCGGGCTGAGCATCATCTCCCCACTGTGCTAGCGACATGAATTGTCGGTCTACAGGTGGTTAAACTGGACACGGTGTGATATGCTTCCCGCGGACTGAGCATCATCTCCTCACTGTTCTAGCAACATGAATTGTCGGTCTACGGGTGATTAAACGGGGCACGGTGTGATATGCTTCCCGCGGGCTGAGCATCATCTCCCCATTGTGCTAGCGACATGAATTGTCGGTATACAGGTGGTTAAACGGGACACGGTGTGATATGCTTCCCGCGGACTGAGCATCATCTCCTCACTGTTCTAGCAACATGAATTGTCGGTCTACGGGTGGTTAAACGGGGCACGGTGTGATATGCTTCCCGCGTGCTGAGCATCATCTCCCCACTGTGCTAGCGACATGAATTGTCGGTCTACGGGTGGTCAAACGGGACACGGTGTGATATGCTTCCCGCGGACTGAGCATCATCTCCCCACTGTTCAAGCGACATGAATTATCGGTCTACTGGTGGTTAAACGGGGCACGGTGTGATATGCTTCCCGCGGGCTGAGCATCATCTCCCCACTGTGCTAGCGACATGAATTGTCGGTCTACGGGTGGTTAGACGGGGCACGGTGTGATATGCTTCCCGCGGGCTGAGCATCATCTCCCCACCTGTTGTAGCGACATGAATTGTCGGTCTACGGGTGGTTAAACGGGGCACAGTGGAATATGCATGCTACCCGCGGGATGAGCATCATCTCCTCACTGTTCTAGCGACATGAATTGTCGGTCTACGGGTGGTTAAATGGGGCACGGTGTGATATGCTTCCCGCGGGCTGAGCATCATCTCCCCACTGTTCTAGCGACATGAATTGTCGGTCTACGGGTGGTTAAATGGGGACACTGTGGAATATGCTACCCGCGGACTGAGCATCATCTCCCCACTGTTCTAGCGACATGAAGTGTCGGTCTACGGGTGGTTAAATGGGGACACTGTGGAATATGCTACCAGCGGACTGAGCATCATCTCCATACTGTTCAAGCTACATGAATTGTCGGTCTACGGGTGGTTATACGAGGCCCTGTAGAACATGTTACACGGATGATGCGCATTACATTCTCCTTGACTTATTGTGCATGCAGTGTTGCTGTTGTTGCTGCATCCCAGAGATGGCAAACCTACGTGATGTAAGCAGCCAATCGTATTCGAACCAATATGTACCAATATGATACATACATATATTGGTTCGATAAATGATGCATATTCGTTCGATAAATGATACATATATTGGTTCGATAAATGATGCATAAATATTGGTTCGATAAATTATGCATATTGGTTCGATAAATGATACATATTGGTTCGATAAATGATACATACATATATTGGTTCGATAAAGTATGCACATTGGTTCGATAAATGATACATATATTGGTGGGATAAATAATCATACATATATTGGTTCGATAAATTATACATATTGGTTCGATAAATGATATATATTGGTTCGATAAATGATACATACATATATTGGTTCGATAAATTATGCATATTGGTTCGATAAATGATACTTATATTGGTTCGATAAATGATACATGTTGGTATATTGGTTCGATAAATTATACATATTGGTTCGAATGCGATTGGCTGCTTACAACACGTGGCAACGACAATAACAACAATAACAAACATGGCCGCGGATCCAGTTGACTGTGGAACAATTTGGAAAACTGCAATTGAGAGCGTTAAGAGCGACTTCGCAAGACTTGGGACAGACTATAACGGTCCGTTATTTGAGCGAACGCTACTCCGTACTGACATGGTCATCAGAGCTACTCGCATATACATGAGAGAGCCGTCGGTCAGTGACGATACACGTGGATTCTGTGAGGAAATCGTGACAGAACTATTTTCACTGAGAAGATCAGCAGTCTCTGCGGCAACTGAGATATTCAGTTTAGTGCCTGGTCCCAATTGTCAGCATTTTATGGTAGAAACAGGTAAGTTTCGTTAGCGACGGTGTCGTACTGGTATTAAGCGAGGTGCCAATATCAAATTAGGGGGTGGGGGGGCGGGCGGTATTTACCGGTCACATTCAACTGGTCGTACACACAATTCATTCTGTTATAATAATTCAGAGGAGTACTCTTTTTCATTTGTTGCGATGACACTCAAATTCAAGATGGCCGCCAAAAATACAATTCGCTAAGAAGATACGAGCTTTGCAAGGCAATTTCTAATAATTTGTTTCAAGTCAGTATGTGCGAAACTTTAAATTTAAGAGCTAAACCAATAGCTTGGGTTATAGGACATCTTTAGCATATATTTGACATCTAGTTTAATAGTTTTCACATTTGTATCAATCCAAGATGGCCGCCAAAAAATGAAAATACTATATATTTCATTTGAACAGACATTATTATTGTGACAGTCTTTTCACGTATCTGGACCTTCGTATATGTGGTTCTACCTGTCGTGAGCCTCGCGGATTGACAGAATTACGTCAATTCGCGGGGCTCACGACGGGTACGCCCACAGTACGACACCGTCGCCTATTTCGTTCACTTTTAGTAGTTATGCCAGAACTGATAAAAAAAATATTAAAGCTTAGAGAACCACACGGATAGACTGCAGAATTGACCCGCCCCATATATCTGATATAACAATGTGTTTGTTTGGTGCAAAATCAAGCTCTTAGCATTAAGTTTTATCACAATGCCCCGTTTAACCACCCGTAGACCGACAATTCATGTCGCTTGAACAGTGGGGAGATGATGCTCAGCCCGCGGGAAGCATATCACACCGTGTCCCGTTTAACCACCCGTAGACCGACAATTCATGTCGCTAGCACAGTGGGGAGATGATGCTCAGCCCGCGGGTAGCATATTCAACAGTGCCCCGTTTAACCACACGTAGACCGACAGTTCATGTCGCATACTTTTTGTCGCTAGAACAGTGGGGAGATGATGCTCAGCCCGCTGGTAGCGTATTCCACAGTGCCCCGTTTAGCCACCAGTAGACCGATAATTCATGTCGCTAGCACAGTGGGGAGATGATGCTCAGCCCGCGCGTAGCATAATAGTTTGAGACAATATGCTTATTTTCCCGTGTACGGACAGTGACGCGCCTCACTCAATGCACAGTAGTAAGATATTAGTTAATAGTCACGGTGTAAAAACGGACGCTTTTGATGCTGGAACGGTGTGGAGCAACTATATAATAATATTAAGTTTGTGTAATGCTTGGGTATGCAAATTTAAAATGAAAATGGTCAAATTTCGTTTCTCTTTTTCTTATATTATCCTGTGTTGTGATATTCAGCACTATAGTCTCAGACATATGCCAGATTGCACCTGCGGGCATCTACGTTCCAAATATCTCCGAGGGGGGGGGGAGGGTGGGTGGGGGACCATGCCCCCGAACCCTCGAAGCATTTCGGTCAAAATCGTGGACCTCAACTCACACACACCCTAAACCAAAATCCTGGATCCGCCCCTGAATATGCATCATTTATCGAACCAATATATGTATCATTTATCGAACCAATATATGTATCATTTATCGAACCAATATATGTACCATTTATCGAACCAATATATGTATGTATCATTTATCGAACCAATATGCATCATTTATCGAACCAATATATGTACCATTTATCGAACCAATATATGTATCATTTATCGAACCAATATATAACGTTTATCGAACCAATATATGTATGTATCATTTATCGAACCAATATGCATCATTTATCGAACCAATATATGTATCATTTATCGAACCAATATGTATGTATCATTTATCGAACCTATATGTATGTATCATTAATCGAACCAATATGTATAATTTATCGAACCAATATGTTTAACAAAACAATTGACATCACATATATACGTTCGATTGAGTTAACTGAAAATAAACATAATCGAACCAATACAGCAGTGCACTATGTGTGTTCAATGTAGCACACATAATTGTTTAAACAAACTATATTTATGTTTGATTAGGTAAATATATCAGTTTATTTTATGTTCGATTTATCGAATAAATAGCAGAACTGTTATCTGCAGACAGTGCATATTTATATTCAATTGGGTAAATATATGTTTGAACGAATTTATATTTACATTTGATTTATTGAACATACAAATAAACCGTTTATTGTGAAATTACAATAATGTATTTAATTATTGAACATATATGCAACCATAAAATAACAATAGTATTTACGTTCGATAATCATCAATATTCATTTGATTATTGAATATAATTATGCGATAATCAAATGAAAATATGCCGATCGAACATAGACACAAATCTACTGCCATAAACATGCCTATGAAGTACATTCGTACATCAATTAACCGGTTTATGCAAGGAAAGAGTGTCTATGGCATAACACATCTAGATTAATGTTTTAACGTACTACTTTTGAATATCTGATGATATAGTGTGATTAAACCTAAACTTGCCACAACTTGAAATAAATATTGTTTAAACTAAACCTAAACATATCACCGTTGAAATCCGAATTGAAATGACATAAAATGCAGGAGAATGCATTTCAGGACATCTAGGTTTTAAAAATTTCAGAGGGGTGCGTCAGGGGCGAGCCCCATGTAGTGGCGCGAGTACGCTAGGGGGTAACCCCCTAGCGTACTCGCGCCACTACATGGGGCTCGCCCCTGACGCACCCCCCTGACGCACCCCCCAATAGAAAATCCTGCGTACAGGCCTGTTATCCTTATATTTAATTAACCCTCCAACACCACAGGCATGCATAGTGGTGGTAGTAGCGTGTAGATCCAGATGAGCCTTTTCATAAATGGACTAGTCTGAACATCATTTTGTGACGATTGGATTGATTGCAAACTTAACATATCATCATCCATTCCAGTTACTTAGAAGAGAAAGGGTTAATCGGGGTTGCCAGACTAACCCGTAACCAAAACCACGTCCCCCAACCACTCTTCCGAAGCGCGAATGATTTAATTAAAGGTACACGCCCACTCAGTAGGCACACAATGTTCTTTGTATGAATTCAAGAAGTGTATAATTATATCACTATTCCACCAGTTCTAATCATTACGAGTGCCCGCTATAATCATTTAGTAATATGTATTTTACTGATAGTGACTCGCGGTGGTATCAGGCTATTTTCATACGGAAATTTACGTCTGATATAAAATATATAATAATACCAATCAATACGTAGGGTAATGGTGAATGCATGTTCCTCTTGCCGGAAAATGTCTCAGATGATGTCTCTGACATACAGAACATTGTGTGCCTACTGAGTGGGCATGTACCTTTAAGCTACACGCTATACTATTTTATTTCGAAAGCGTGGAAAGACAACTAAATGAATACCATTAAATACATTGAAGCTATTTGTCGCATATGTGCCTTATAAACAACAATATTAAATGCCAACGAGCGATAGGCGTTTTCATTGTTATGTCATAACATCCTAGATGAAAACAAACACACGCATCTGCATCAAAGGCAGTCGACAAAAAAAGTTTGACGCATGCGCCAGAACATATCGGTCGCGTGCATTTTCCCGGGATTTTAGACCGAGGCTGCATACGTTCAGAGTTATGATATGTGCATTTGTCGAAGAGTGAGCATACTTCTTTTCGTCTGTTCAGTATTCAATTTGTTTCAGTTTTTCTTGAATGAAACCATGTTTCGACAGCACATGAGAATCGTCTCCATTGGAGACGATTCTCATGGAGACGATTCTCATGTGCTGCCAAAACATGTTCCTGTTAAGAAATGTAACAGATTCGCAGACGACGTTAGTTTTTTGTTTCCAGCCCTTTAAGGGTCTGTGATCGGGAAGATTTACGGGTTTTGTCTATGGATTTGCATCATAACACACAGATATACGCGACTGTAAGTAACAATGTGGGTTATGACATTTGTGGCCACTCTGGCTCCTTATATAATATGACTATTCCTGCCTGGATTAATATGACTTTAATTGTCATGTGTTTCATATTAGTCATATTGATATATAGAGACTACCAGGCTAGTGTCTTTGATATCAAGTTTATCAGACAAGACTAGGAAACGCGTAGGTATTCCTAGCCCAGCCTAATGAACTTGATATCAAAAGACACTGGCATGGTAATAGAGAATAGTAGGTTAGTGCCGTGAATGGGAAAAAATATCTGGCAAGGCTCAGGGCGAGGCTCTGCCGAGCACATCCCGTTTCCGTGCCGCGCCAGATATTTTTTCCCATTCACGGCACTAACCTACTATTCTATTTATCCCGTCAACACCTACAAATGGCTGTAAAATGCAAAAATTGTATTGACTGGATATCAAAAATATTTCACGGCACCGTGTTTCACGGCACATACGCACTGTGTTCACGGGATAATTATATTTATCAGGTAACGTTTTATGGTACACAATGAGCAATACTGGCGTGGTTTTCGTTGAAAAGACTTGTTTCCGTGACGTCATTCCACTGACGTGATTCGGTAACGTTATGCGACGCCGATCGACCAATGCAACGTTAGTTTTCAATTTGTTGTAACCCGGATATTCGTATCAGGTCTCACGGGACAGTGCGCAGCTATGGGTAAAACAGAGGGTGGACTATTTGCTATACACTTCAGTTCCGACCCTGTACGTTACACCAGTGTGTCTAGAAAAATATGTTTATGAATATTTCTTAACTTTGTGAGGCTTGACTAGGTGCATATTTTAGAGTATTTCATAATTCTATGAAACTTGCTTCGGTTGATTTTGACATCTCGGAAAATGGCGCGTGCTATGCTGTCTCGCCGGTACGGTGTCGCGTGAGAATTTAGGGTATTTTTCGGACATTTGTAGCGAAAATATGAGGTGGTTATGACCCCGCTTTGGAATCATTTTCAGGAAATGGTGTGGTGTTACAAGTGATAGAACAAGTCATAACAAAGCCCCGGTGCCTCATATTTTCATGAAAATAATTCCAGGAGGGTGGGGTAACTTTGTAAAATATTAAAGAAATACATCTGATGCGGTTACTGCATTTTTATTGTGGCGCGCGATTTCCTGATGAAATGTAGATACGAATATGGGACACGAAGTAGCGTGAAATTTCGTGAATCTCGCACGCACTCGTCTAATATTCTCTAGCCAATTTATGTGAACTGGCTATACCATCATAACTTAAAATCTAAATATAGTTCACCCGATTAGGGGAAAGAATGTGCACTTGTGGCAGAAACCACACACTTGTGCGCAGATGACCATTGATATATCCACTTCAAGGTCTGACCGAGTTCACGCAATTTTGACTGGGATAACAGCCACATATTAGCCTAAATACAAGATGGCCGCCACATTACCATATTTGTTGATATGACTGCTCACAATTTAAACATTTTAGCGATTCAAGTTGTTATATTCTGGTATTTTAACATATGGGATCAATTGATAATACATGTAGTTTATGTTAGGAAGTAGTTTGACATTTTCATAAATCCAACATGGCCGCCAAATTTCAAAATGTCCACATTTTATCATATATTTGCTATCAGTTGATAGTTGTAAGTGGTGTAAAATGTTATATGCTCTTCATTGGACGTAAACATTCGTTTGAGTAAATCTATGACGATGCAAATGGAATGCATGATTCATCTTCAAAGATCCATGATGGCCGCCATATACCAATAGTGTCGTATAACTTTCCACATGTGTTCATTTGATCTCATAAAGCTATTTGAAAGCCATATTCAGATTTCTCGATGCACACAGTCGTTCGAATAAGTCTACTAAACAATTAACAATTAACATCATTTTCATAAATTCAAGATGGCCGCAAAATACCAATATTGTCGTACAACTTTCCACATGTGTTCACGTTTATTTGATATCATAGGCTATTTAGAAAGCTATATTCATGTTTCTCGATGCACACCATGGTTTGAGTGAGCCTATTAACTAATTGAACAGTAACATCATTTGCATGAATCCAACACATAGCATTAATTTTATTTTGTCCCGTCGTTTTTCTCAATTCATATATTTAGGTGGTATATAAAATACATATGTTATATGTTATTATGTTTGACTTGACAAACTGACTTGTTCCACAATGTCTTTGACATTCAACTTTGTCAATGTCCAGTAATACGCATAGATCCAAGACAATCGCATTGAACATAGTAAAACAGGCTGCACGTGCTATCAGTCATATCTTAGAGCTTACTTACAAACGCACATTGAACATTTGATAAAGGCAGGGACTATATCGTATACAGATTCAATTTGTTTGTTTGATGCATTTTCATGACATTGCGTAAGCTTTTCCAACTACCAGTAATCACCACATATATATTGACCGTCATTCTATGGATACTTACATGATATATGAGTTTTGTTTATAATGTATACAAACATACCTTCGGGCCAAATACATAAATATGTAACCAATGGACACAAACTCGATTGACTGTAGATTTTAGTTGTTATGTTTTCATTAATCACATTACAGCAATATGCAATCACACAGTCAGAACATATAGTGCACTTGGTCGCTAACACTGTTGCTACCCTGTATGCAACAGTTACCAGAGCATCATAGCCGACATTCACATTTAATCAACTGTTCCATAGCCTTAGCGGTGCATAGCAAATAACGTTCTCATGACTCTGTCTGGTGCGAACCATATTAACCTGGACTTGATAGCTTGTGCATGCAACATGCACAATACGAACCAGTGAACTGACAACGCTGCTTTGGCATAGTGAAGTTATTGAAAACCACGCGAATAATGGGAAAATCTATGGTATCTGCCTAAGCTTTGTTCATGTCACTGAATGGATAGTAACCGAGTATACGAGTAGAAGCAATCAAGCTTAACAACTAATATGTATGACAGCACCAGTATTAACACTTGTTTCTTCAATGTGGTTATGATAACATATTCCTCATTAACACGGACTGACACAGACTGACATATACTATATGTAGTTAACACATTATTATCCATTGAAAACTCCCCAGTTTCAATTAACCTCCATTCATTAGATGGCTTTCCATCCTTTACATGTTCTCATTTTGATGTAAAAGTCCACACATATGGCCAAACATTCATGTTGTTAGACTGAGCTGCTGTAGGGATTCGTAAAAACTATTTTCAATCGAATAATAGTAGATACAGTTTGCTTACCTGTCAATAACCTGTTGTATACCTGGATGATCTCATTATTTGGCATACATCTGGGTGAATATAACCATGAATAGTTTGGTATGAGGATTATGTTGCATGAATGTTATGTACCAATGGGGGTATCTATGGAACCAGCCTCTAGCAAGAAACAGTTGCCAACTCACGGGATGTCGTGAGTCATGGTGGGGATGGGAACTATGTTAGAATAATTGTGTCAAAGCACTCGAATCACTTTGCCATACTACGCGTAGAGCTCTACCGACCGAGCTAACCTGGCAGATGCATACACACTGCCTTATGACAGCAACATACATAACTCCTGTAACTTGTCCACGAGCCGCCCTGTCTTTGGAAGAGTTGGCTAATAGATGTTCAAATTGTATCTTTGGCAACACAGTGAAAGGGAATGGGTTTAATGTCCCAACAACTGCTAAGGTTATATGCAGACGGAACCTAGGTTTAATATATCATCTGAGAGTAACTTACACACATTGAACATTCAATACTGGCAATGCCTATGTCGTGTACATATTCATTTTTGTTCGGTGGTATTGTATTAGCTTCACAAGAACATATACCTAAGTTTTTCAAATTGACATTTTATGCCCCCGGTCATGTTACAATTTGTAGGCATATATTGTTTGAACTGTGTGTCCGTGTGTATGTGTCCGTTGGTCTGGTTAATACATTGCCAATGTTTCTCCAATCTGCCACCGGGGACACTTGCGTTCACTGTTTAAGTTATGTTGTTTATAATTTAGTAATCACCACATTATCACCATCATTCTATAAATAAAAAGCATGATATGTGCATGCATGAGTGTTGTGTGATGTATATAAAATGCCCTTCTAACCCAATGCACGTTAAACATTTCAATAGCAGGTATGAAACAATGGACTCACCATCCGTTGACTGTGTACTTTAATTAATATGGTGTCATTAATGATATTGCATAATATAGTCAACGAGCAATGTACTCGGAGAACAAATAGTGCATTTGTTGGGTACACTAATAATACACTATATGTATTGTCTTATGAGCCCATTTTAATTCAGTATACAATATGCAATAGCAAATGTAATATATCAACGAATTGTTATACTTGTGGTAATGGTGTTGAACACTCATTCATAGCAATACCCACCACAAGTGTAATGCCCGATGCACCGTATTCGTTTTCCGTAGCTCGAATAGTTACCAGAGCATCGTATCCGACATTCAAAATTAATCAACACTTCCAAAGCCTTGGCGGCGTGTGACCCTTACGTTCCTAATTATGACTATGTCACATGTCAACCCCATTACAATGCGCTTGGTAACATGTGCATGCATGATAACCTGTATAATATAAACTCAGATTTTACAAGAAACAGTTGTCCAATTCTGGGCCCGGTTGCTCAAAACCTCTGTTAGCTTAACAGACTGTTAAATCCTTAGCAATGCTAAGGATTTAACAGTCTGTTAAGCTAACAGAAGATTTGAGCAACCGGGCCCAGACCAATAGGGTCGTCATGAGTTAGAAGTGAGGATGGCAACATTGTTGAACTCCTTCAGTAACAGGGTGAATGCTCGTAGACAGCATGATAGGGGACCATCAGGGAACGCACATCTGAAATATGAAACAGTAATGTGAAAGGAAATGGAAATTATAAGACACTTACCCGAGCTTTAAGTTTTTGAATGCATCACGTATATGACATTGACCTTGGGTTTAGCGGCAGTCTGAGAATCGTGGATTTGTCACAGCATGATAGAGGAGCATCAGAAGAATGCATGCACACACTGGTCGATGTTTGACCATAACCAGAGCATAAGTATTTATGATATAAATCTGTTATTTACTTCAATCTATTCAATATATAATTTTCTATAACTGCGTGCTTGTTTTAGAGAGCTTTCTGTCCGTCTGCGTTGTCTGTATAAGTCCATGACTTACATGTAGTTCCTGTAGCCGATTTCACCAACATTGCAAAGCATACTTTTCTAGCAAAGTATACTTTGAGGGAGTAATACTTTATTTTCCCCAAAACACATTATGCCATATAGAACTAACGACTGCATATACTTGATGATTGCAAATATACAGAATTATTATACTGAATTTATTACATTATCACAGCCATTTTGGCTGTGATAATGTAATACATTCAGAATAATAAAAATTAATAAATTTATCCTAAAATTGAAAATTTCTGCCTCAAAGTATACTTTGCTAGAAAAGTATACTTTGCAATGTTGGTGAAATAGGCTACTGATCTGCTCTCCGGGAGTAATAGATGTATTCTGTAAAAAGGATATACCGGTGCACAATACAGACATTGAATGGACTGTGCAGATGCACGGATGATCTGCGTGTACACTTGCTGCAATATATTTCAAAATGTAATAAAAAACAACAAAAACAACAAGACAAACGCCTTATTGTGAAAAACAACAACAAAAACAACAACAACAACAACATTTAATTGTACATTTTTATCATTATTCTGAATTCATATGTACCGATGAGTAATATGAAAAAATATCGATTTTTCAAAAACATAACGAACATGCAGTAGGGCAGAACCTCTCTGAACCGGACACCCCACTACAGTGTGCTACATTTTGATTGGTGTCACTGTAATGCATCACATGTTTCCTAAATGGATACTATTGATTTATTTTCAGCTATAGCCAAAGACAGAAATACCGTCGACCATGTATCACACGTTGGGAGTAGTGACTTTATTACTGTTATTGAAGCAATGTAAGTACATGTACGCATGTGCGTATATGGTCAAACACAATAAGTTATTGTGATTCTGCACAGTCAATATGGTGTCATATTGCCCGTCTGAATTTATATTCACCCGAGGCGTAGCCGAGGGGGAATATAGCTTTCGACAGGCAATATTACACAATATTGACTTTGTAGAATCACAATAACGTATTGTTACATGGTTTCCGTTGTTTGCACATATGTGCAAACAAATAGCGCGTGCTGTTTGCACATGGCTTTAGGCAATGCTCATTCCGGGGCCGCGCGTAATGGAAGTGCCTTCATGACGTCACTACGCGGAAGTGCCTTCATGACGTCACTGCTTCATGACGTTCATGACGCGGCCCCGGAATATGCATACCGAAAATTATTTACGTGAATGGGACGATTTTATAAAAGTACTGAAAATACTGAACATAATGCTCAAATTACATCAGTCTTTTGTTGGAAATGTAACAATAACATTTGATCATGTCCAGTCGTGTGCAAACGTTTGCTGTGGCCCTCGGGAACTGTTTGAACCCGCGGCCTGCGGCCTTGGGATTCAAACAGTTCCCTCGGGCCACAGCAAACGTTTGCACACGTCTGGACATGATCAAACCTTATATTGTTGATACCGTAGATTATTTATTGTTGGACTCCGCCTCAACTCGTCGCCATTTTTTTTTTAGCCATATTAACGGGCTTGACAGGTAATATGGGCTCATGTTATCCGTCAAGCTGACCAATCAAACGCCGGAAATGTCTCTGCTATTGTGATCACAGTCAATATGGTGTCATATGGCCCGTTTGAATCTAGTTTTACCCGATAATCACAATAACGTATTTGGCATACAATATGTTCTTTATATTTCGTCAGAATTTAGTTGTATTGGTACCATGTTGCCTGTTTGAATCTATGTTCACCCGAAAATCAGAATGACTTATTTGTCATGCCGCAGATTCTTTATATGTCTTCATAATTTAGTTTTATAAGTGTATTGGTACATGTTTAACGTCTTAGAAATGTGGCGCCAAATCAATAATGGCTCACATTACCAGTCAAGCTGACCAATCAAAACGCGAGCAATGTATCTGCTATATCATGCGATTTAATTTGAGCTTTTGGGAATTAACTTTGTTTACATACGACTAATCTTGTTTAAATACGGTTTTGGAACTAAACTGTATGATATGAAGGCCTATTCCTCCGTATAAAGAGCTATGTGTAACTTGACACCCGATTCGACATGACGTGCACTTGGTCTGCATGTCTAGTGTACTACAAGTGAACCTGAACGTGGAAAACGTTAGACATTGTAGTTCACATTTGTGTGAATGTAACATGAGAAACAAGGCTTCTAGTGTTTGCGGTAAGTCTAGCACCTGACCAGATAGTTTGATAAGTATAAGAATCGATACACTTTATCAGAAATAAGATGGTGAATAATAACTGAATTTCAAAGATACAGATCCTGATCAAAGTGTGCGTCCACTATTAATGGCAATCTTGCGTATATAATTCACCAATTGATACCTTTCAACCTTACAGACCATAAAGCAAACATTTGTGAAATATGTAGATATGTATCCATCGAGATCTACCGTATTATTTCCCCTGTAATTTCCCGAGTTTTAACAATATTAGTCATACGATTAAAGTCAAACTACATGTATAGCATGAACCAGTCTCCATTTTAGGGGTCAGCTGCGGACACAGGAAAACCACCGTTAAACACTGCCAAACCACCGTATCATCCGTAGCAGTTGCGAACGGTAACTCTTGCAATTTACTCCCGAATGGATACAACGTGAGTATATTGTAAAATATACCGTTCGCAACTACATCCGTAGCGGATGCTACGGACGGAATGGGAGTTTTTTCACAGCTAAATATGACCTTTCTGCAACTATTTGCATGCAGCAAGTGGCAAGGCTGAATACGACTGTCATCGACTGGATGATTGTAAAAACGGGGGCACGTGCAACGCAGCAGGGGCCGCCACAGGGACCTGTACATGTCCCTCAGGGTTTGAGGGATACAACTGTCAAACTATACAAGGTATGGTAACACCATTCATTTGACAATGTATCTTGCACATTTCATATGAACATAAGTATTTATTGTGTAGCTCATAGCTTAGTACCGCATGTATATGCTATTGCAGATATTTGCAATTGAAGGGGCCAATGGACGAAGGGAGTTAATTGTCATCTTAAATTGGTTCGTTCATAGCAGATGTTATTATAAGAGATCATTTTGGATTGGTTGATTTTTTGGTATATTTACTATATCAGGAACGACGTGTGACGACCCCAGTATATGTAAGAATGGAGGAACGTGCTACAAAGACGCGGGAAATTCGGACACATGCGGCTGTGCCTATACGTACATAGGTGACACGTGCCAGGAAGATTATGGTACGTACGAGTATCTACGGAGCCCCGCAGGGGACATGGATTTATTTTATGAATTCGTTCCCACGAAATAACAATTCGTTCCCTCAATTTAACAACTCGTTCCCACGAATTAACAATTCATTCCCGCGGGAACGAATCGTTCCCTCAATTTAACAATTCGTTCCCACGAATTAACAATTCGTCCACGGGAACGAATTGTTAATTCGTGGGAACGAATTATTAAATTCGTGGGGACGAATGGTTAAATTGAGGGAACGAATTGTTATTTCGTGGGAACGAATTAATAAACAAAAATAATTCTACGTCCACTGCGGGGCTCCGTAAGTATCAGTCATAACATGCGGAACATTAATATTGTCTTCTGCTGTTTCTGTAGCCGATTTCACAAAAATTGCAAAGTATACTTATCTTGCTAAGTATAATTTGAGGGAGAAACTTTCAATTTAAGGATACATTTATTAATTTTTATTATACGGAATTTATTACATTATCACAGACATTCTCCATACTTGTAATCATCAAATATATGCAGCCATTAGTTATATATGAAATAATGCATTTCGGGAAAAATAAATGATTTCTCCCTCACTGTATACTTAGCTAGATAAGTATACTTTACAATTTTGGTGCAATAGGCTACTGGTTTCTTACACTCTTTCTGCATAAAAAAAATACATGATGGTCGCATGCGCTGTCATAACTTCCCTTTGTCTAGAAATGTTGAATTATAAGTGAAAGCGTAAAAGCTACATACACAATTGAAGCGGTAAGTGAATAAAAGAGTTTAACTCCCTCGTGGAGTTAGTCCCCTTCTTCAACTGACCCGTTCAATTTGATTCAGTGTAGTATGTGTTTATTTATTGTTAAACATTTGACGGTTACCCTACACGTAAATAATCCACGATTCCAAATTATATATGCTTTCTGAAAGTAGTATGGTGTGTCCCGTCGTGTCACGTGTCTGCAGTAGAGGGCATAACATAACACTAGTGTTACTCAATGACGTAACCACATTTGCATACCTATAAATATGAACAAGTCTAATACTATATTTTGAATATTCCAGTTATCGCTCTTTTAATTACATAGTATCGTTGCCAAGCTTACATGTTTAATGCTTACAGAGCATTGAACCAATATCCATGATGATCAGCAAAAGCTGTGAAACTGGTTGGGTGATAATAAATAACTGAAAAGTCATGCAGAGCATGATGTTATTAGCCGATCAAATCAGGGTTCAATATATGTCCGCATTTTAGTAGTTACTGAGTCTCGGGGGGGGGGGGGATGAATGAGCGAGTGAGCATTGGTGTTTAACGGCCTATAAATAGCTAAGTTCATTTAAGGCCGGGCCAACGGGTTGTACTATCCCGCATTAAACGGGTCCACGATGAGGAAAATTCCCAAACTCAGAACTCAATATTTCCATGCCACACCAGTCACTTTAGTAGCTCGGCCCCAAAGTAATATGATTTGCCATAAGCTTATTACTTCTTAATGGAGCATAACAGGTTAACGTTGTCACTTGTTTATCCCTTGTTTATCGATTTAAATGGTTTAAATCGACTCGAAGCTTACGTTCAACGGCCGCACAAACTCGATTGAACTGCACGCCTTCCAATGATTTAAATACGCAGCGCGTTTAAATAGTCAATTACGTTTTTTTAATGTGCGCACTGGTCATTTAAAAAGGGGCCCATCCGTGATTTTTTTTGCGCGATGTCGGGCGCAAGACAATCAATAATTTGCGGCATTGACAATAATTAAGGGGGATTGACGCAATCGCGCGTGCTGGATGCATCCCTGCCATCCCTGCATGATACGTAAACAAATCAAAGTTCGCTATGAAGGGCAATTCTTCGTTTTGATTGGTGGAAAATTTTGTGAATATTAACTAGCGTCAAATGACGCGCATACGCGATCCAATGGGATAAACCCGAGATGCTGGGGTTGCTAGTCGGAGGAGATTTTGAGCAGAGGTCGATTATAAATTAGCCGAATAAACACATTTTACGCGATTATACGTGGCTGAAACTTGTTCTGTTTAATAAATAAAAGCTTTAAATTAGCCCAATAATCGGCGTATGTTGGCGTATATGGCCATTGGAGCCAACTATGGACTTCAACAACAACAACTTCCGGGTTAAATCTCTTCAGGCGTTCAGCTCATTACGTATTCAAAATTGTGTTATTTGGCTATATTTAAAGTTTTAAACGGAGATAATTTCCAAAAATGCAAACTTTATCGGTTGATGTAATTTGGAAGTGATACAGCAAAATTCGCGTTCGTAGATTACCGAATAGCGGAGAAAAGGGTTGCTACAAACTTTTTCAGAATTCGATGGATGACCAATATATTAGTCGATCTATAAATAGATCGGCTAATAATAATCATGTATATATCATGTACTAAATATACCATTACAGTGGCTGTGGACTGCAGCGGTGATTCTATGAATATTGGTTTGACCTTTCCTGGGGAATTCGACGGGATTGTCTCCCTTAACCCGCTGGATCCGGCTTCGCCACCGCCATCGAGCTGCGACTTCGCCACTGCGCCATCCGCCGACGGTCTGACAGCAGTGAGCAACCTGGATATAAAAGTGAGCGACGCAACAGCAGCGACGGTGTGTGGTCAGGAGCACGTGTTGTCATCCACAGATGCTGACGTAAGTTAGCGTATCACAAACTAGACAGTATTACTTTTGTCATCTGATTAACCATTTTGGCGAAGGGTGTATTTGTGAAAATAAAGTTAATAATGTTTTCTCTTTTTCTCTATGCGTTCCTTATTTCTGTACCAACGTATAATAACAAAACTGATTGGGGACTTGTCCAATCTTTAAATCCGTTCATTAATTTAAACTTAATATGTTTAATAACAGTATTTTCTTATTATGCTTGCTAATGTTTGTTGGGGCTCCTGTGCCCAAAGGGTTGCGGAAGTTTTTAACATAAATTGACCGTCGTAGTTTTTCAATGCCTCATGGTTTGTTTTTCCGGATATGTAAGTAGGTTTAGGCCTTCTGGGTGGGCGCGTATCAGAGAAACGAATTACCTTATTAATAAATAGATTGCATAACCGGGATTGTCGTACAATTTAAACTCACATCAGCGAAGTTCCCATGCGTTCTTCCACTTAAGTTATTATATCCTCGATAATTGGCGGTCGTTGACCATGATTGTCATTTCGAAAGTTGTGCACCTTATGCCTGTTGTTTTATTAATTCTTCCATATTTATAAGGATTTTCGCTTCTTAAGCCGGTGATAGGAGACGTTCGGACAGGGACAATACTGGCACAATCCGTGCCACAATTGCACCAGAGCCACACAACCACAGTTTCAATTTGTATTTTTCTGGAAGTCGAGCTGGACGATTATCATGGATCTCTAGACTTTGTCTTACGAGTTATGTTTTGCTATGTTTTTTTAAAAACATTGCCATATACAAAGTATATATACTGGGATACACCTCTATGTAAGGGTGGTGGTGGTGGGTATATGACATCGCGGGGGGGGGGGGGGGGGGGTGACGGGGGGGGGGGACTTATTCAGGTTTTGTAAGCGGTATATGAATATGTTTTATATTACACCCACGATGTATAAGCGCAATTGTTACATATTTAAGAAGTGTATACAGACGGTTGTGTATCTACTGTCTGTTCCACGTTTTGCTGCCGACGAACTTTTGGCTATTAAACACATTAAATCTAACACATATTTAAAAGTAAGTACTTTTTATCAATAACAAAAAATTCACCCTCCCCAAAAATTGTTATTAAGATGAAATTCCATCAAATATTAATTTTATTGCGAAAAAACAATTTAACATGGGGGCTAAAAATAGATTTTTTAAAATACTTTTTTTACTTGTGGGCCGATTTTCAAAATGTAACTTTTGTTAGTTAAATCATTTTCAAGCTATCTCGCCAGGTTTCGGAGTCAATTTCCAATTTTTATTTTGATTCCCCACGTTAAATTCCCATAGGACAATCGTTTTTTCGCAATAAAGTCAATATTTGATGGAATTTCATCACATACTTTGTTTTGGGGAGGGTGACTTTTTTTGTTATTGATGAAACAGTACTTACTTTTAAATATTGTTTAGATTTAATGTGTTTAATAGCCAAAAGTTCGTCGGCAGCAAAACGTGGAACAGACAGTAGTCTTGGAAGTGGCGATGTGACGATTATCTAATAACTATCATAGTAGGGCATAATGTACCAACAATATCTCACCTCCAACACTATCTCACCTCCAACACTATCTCACCTCCAACAATATCTCACCTCCAACACTGTCTCACCTCCAACATTATCTCACCTCCAACACTATCTCACGTCAAACACTATCTCACCTCCAACACTATCTCACCTCCAACAATATCTCACCTCCAACACTGTCGCACCTCCAACAATATCTCACCTCCAACACAATCTCACCTCCAACAATATCTCACCTCCAACACTATCTCACCTCCAACATTATCTCACCTCCAACACTATCTCACCTCCAACAATATCTAACCTCCAACACTATCTCACCTCACACTATCTCACCTCCAACACTATCTCACCTCCAACAATACTTTCGAAACATTTATTACCAATGAATGTTGAAGTAGATGAGTAACCAGTCCAAACATGTAACTGACACATGACATGTGCATTAAATTGACCCAATAACCCTGACTGCAGCATGCAGTAGCCATGTACATGTATTTAATGTCAGACGCTTGGTCATGGCATTTGATGTACACTGTATTCGTATAGATGATATCTAAACAACCAATGCAGCTGTAAGTTATGTTTGATATAATAAAATCAACACTGCAATGTTTTGAAAACACATCTATGTGTGTAATTTATGAACGATACATAATATGCGAAACAGTCCTTTTGATAGTTAACAAATTTGCCAATATACACAACAAACATTTCTGCATGAATGTCAATATGAGTGCAATCTGATATTTTCTCGGGCGTTTATTGGGTGGAATAGTTGTGGAGTTTTCGTTGCATTTCTGTTTATGTATTTCAAGTTATGTCACTTTCCTTTTGGGACCCCACACCGCTCGTCGTCGAGTACAAAGTAAAAAGGTTTTTTTTTTTTGCATGGGTTGATGGTTCTCCTTTGGGTACCTTGTGCTCTATTGTACATATACATGCATGACTTTAGTAGCTATTTTAAGTGCATATAATTCCAGCACAAACATATTTACACAATTCCCTAACATTTGATTGGCCCGTAGCAAGTATCTGTCCAAAATGTATATCCCAGTAAACTCCCACGCAGAACTACTTTCTGTAACCGTGAGGCGCAGTTAAAATAATTCTTAAGAAAACGGAAAATAAACACATTTTCTTGATGAATTTATTTAAAATGCTGGAATTATAAGGAATATGAATGGCCTTTTTTGTTGAATTTATCGGGCCTTCGTCCAGTATTCCCGCGACTTTTCCAAGTTTATACCCCGATAAATTCCACAAAAAGGCCATTCATTCCTATAATTTTTATTGACTTCAAGAGAATGTCTTACCTGAAGGAGAGCAATGAGTCTTCTATTCTAAAAGAAAGCAACTGACGCACTAACTCTTAGATGAGAGACGACATTTAAGCAATCAAAATAAAATTGACTAATAACTGAATAAATGTGTGAACATTATGAGACGGGATACCTGATTTCACTTAAAAAGCGCTGTCATCGCTCGAATTTCATTATTTAATTATTTAACCATTGTATGACATCTGTAAATGTTCCAAGATGTACATGTTTACACCTTCTGTAAGTTTCTAATGGAAACCCACATACAACTTATTGCGCTTATTATATTATTCCAAAACATTACATTATAGTAATTTCCAATAACCTCCGAAGGAGTGACTTTAAAACAATGTGCATTACATTATAGCTCTTCATGACTTCGCGCGACGTTTCTGATTGGTTAACATTTTTTGACGTCATTAATATCAACGACCGGGTCAATAATGACACTCTATTGACTGGCAACGTGGCTGCGAAAACATGACGTAAAACAAGATGTTTCTTAATTTTAACGCCATATTTGGCTATTTTCATTTTTGAAACTATCAAAATTGATGTGTAAATATATGCAATAAAACCATGGGCGTTTCCGTTTACTATGGTACGAACATACGTTGATCTGTTTAAAGTTTGCGAGTAGTCCTTTGGACTCCACACACTTTAAACAGACCAAATGCTATTCTTACAGCAGTAAACGCAAGAACACATGGTTTTATTCCTTAAAATAAATAACGCGATTAAATAACACCAGCGTAATTTTCAGAATTAACGATATTTTCTTTGTTTACCTCGTATAAATGTATGCTTTGTTTGCAGACAGGGGCGGTAATATACTCTACATATGTCCGAGTACAGTACAACCAGTTTATATTCACCACGGTAGATGAAATCTACAACATCTCGTGTATACACACGGGGGCGGACGTCCACCTGTACACGGACATGACAAACATGGACGTCAGCGCAATGTACGTACACACGGAATACAGTGTTTTAAACATCATGTTTTTATCAGCAAATGTTATATAGCGCGTAGGAATTCGACACTCACCGAGAATCATCTGATCAGTTCATATCCAATGACACATATGATCACCATATTCTGGTGGTGACATCAGATGACGTTTTATACTACAGAATGAACAAGTGGTTGTCATTGAAACACGTGCATTTGTTGCAGTAACGTCGTTACATTACACTTGTGGCATTCGGTAACGTTATGAGACGTCTTTCGATCAATAAAACACCAATTAAAGCATCGTTGAATCCATTCGGATTGACCAAGAGCTATGATGTCTGTACAATGGTCACTGAATCGTTTATCCTAAATTATATTGAACAGAAACTTGCCATGTAAAAGAGCATACAAGCCCGTCACAAACTAATTTTCCACCAGCTGACATAATGAGTCTTACGACGTGTGCGATCATCGGTGTCGCAGATGCATGAAACATCAACACGGTATATACTATCCGCGATAATAACACTTATGAAGCCTTACTTCTGTCTGTAAAGCATTAACTAATACCACTGTCCGACTATGCAAGAGTAAAAAAAGGAAGAACAATTGTTTCAAATGCATTACATGGCCTCTATTATCAGCTGGTAGCATGTAAGTCACACACGTATTTTAAATTCCGAACATTATCTTTTAATTGCAGTGGCAACTTCTCCATGGTACAGAAAAACAAAACATATCGTCCTGTGGAGTTCGACATTATCGACGTAAACGGCAATCCATTAACGTCAGACACGAAGCTTTACGTCGGCAGTCCCTTCCTGTTCCACCTATATCTGACGGATGTCTTAGGTAAACGTGATTTTTTTTGGCATAAAACACAATACAACCCAACATTAAGCAGTATAGTACGTTCCTTCGTGTACTATAGAAATTGGCCACGGAGGTTGCTATGAGTATTGGAAAATTGGTATGCACATAAAAGAGGAGACAACGATAGATAACACTGTTAAACCGCCCAAATAACACAAACTAGTTTTGTATCTACAGTATTAACATCGCGCCTTCATAATACCTTATCTCTTTACAGAACAAGTATCGTACATAAATGGCAGCAATATATATGGATGACACCAGTTGGAATATCAAAGGATCTTTAACTCGATATCCGACTCTGTAGTATGGCTGTTGGTTGAAATTAATTTGTCAGTATGTCTTTCGTAAATCAGCCTTAGATAAGATACAGTCCATGTTCTTCCACTAAATAACACTTCGCATGACATTTATTTATTTGTAACTATCTCCCATTTCAGTTATATAAATACATTGCATATGGGACTATAAATAAAATTTCCATTGCAAGCAACATGTGTTTCTTCTTACAGTATACTCTTGTCAATCCAGTGATAATTACCATTTTAATTTTGCTCACATGGCAATGTTGTTATGTAATGAGCACGATTTAAAGTAGCATATAACACGTCTTGTATTTTCAGTTTACAAGGACATACTTATCGACAGCTGTACCACAAATAATACTCTGGAAGGTGACGACATGTTGGAATACAAAATATTTGATAAAGGGTAGGTGGTTTAATTATTCGCACTGAATAATAAAATTATTCGCGCATTTTGTCAACTTTTACGTTATGTTAACTACTCTCAATAATTTTGTCACAGATTGCTATGAATATACAATTATACATATGTCGTTATATTAATAAAACTATATTGAAAATATAATTTGATAATGTAAAGACATGTTTATATGAACACATCTCACTTTCTAACTGATGCTGCTTCATTTCAAGGTGCCCCACAAAGGCGGGAAGAAAAGTAACAAGTGAACAGGTACCTATATATACATATCGCCTACAAATACAGGCTGGACCTAATTATGAACACGATTATGTATGTATACTATTGTTCCAAATACACTGAGTTCCGTTTGCTTCGCTGACAATAAATTAATGGTCAATGTGTGTATGTAATAGTGAGATCAAGGGGGCTGGGATATATTTTCACAATGTGTATATACATGTGATTGTCGATGGAGAATTTTGATCAAATGCTAATAGTTTAATCATACTGTTCCTTTAATGTTTGAAAAGGTTTAACACGCCCACCAATTACAAGCATACCACAATGTAGCATACGATATTTACATACACGCTAAAATACTGACTAAATGCTTATCACGATTGTATGGCAATATTGATGTTATGCAAAATGCCTTTCATGAAATTTTAATATTTTCAGGAGTTTACTATTTAACCATTGTTCTGATTAATATAATGGAAGACGTGGAACAGTCGCAGTCACTTACATAGATGTGAATGAATTCAATTTCTTTCTCAGGTATCTCGACTGAAGGATGACATGGACGGTGATGGCGCATCGGAGCCAGGAAAATCGATCACGATAAAGGCATTCAAGTTTGTAGACACGGACAAACTTGGCATTGTGTGCACGGCCAAGGTCTGCAAAGAAGGCGAAGAAGCCGAATGTCAGGTAATTATATCTTCTTAATTAAGCAATTAATAATGAACACGTCACTGTGTTGTGTGATTTATATAAGGCACTGTGCCGCATATGCAATTATTCTGGGTGCATGCATGTTAACAGGACATCGTATTGTGCATATACTCAAAGTATACATATTTCAAGTTGTAAAGATTTGACGATGGCATTGGCTCAAGGGCATTGCTTTTGATATCAAGTGTATTATACTTGGCTCGGAAACATGAGTCAGATAAACTTGATCTGAAAAGACACTAGTCTGATATTCTCTATATGATACCGATCATATACTACAGTACATTGTCAGGAACCACGTTCTATCGGCAGATTATCAACCATAAACTGTTACGATGGTGTGATTCTATCCTTTTCTAGCAACTTTCAAATGATATATGTTGTTATATGTGAAGCGCTTAGTGTAGAGTTATAATGGCACAACGTACATGTAATTGCAGATACCCAGTGACTGTGATGCAGTTAGGAATGCACCACCCGCCACAGACGCGACACCTACAGTTGCAGGTATAGTCAGGGATGTATATTTGAAAGAGAATAAATCACTGACATAGCTTATACGTTTTACTACAATCCATTAACCCCTAGACCGCTACACACAACAATTGTCGTCTTCTGTTGCTTTTATATCTTGCCTTATTTCTCAATAGAAACATGTTTTGAAAGCACTTCAGAATCATTTACAATGGAAATGATTCTGAAGTGCTGTCAAAGCATGTTGTAAATTATTCTAAAGTGCTGTCAAAGCATGTTTTTGATGACAACAATGGAAAATAGAAGAAGAAAAAAACAGTTGACGACAAAAAAATGTAAGGGTTAAGCTCACTTTTCTGTCTGGTATAAATCATATGGGGGAATGCAAACAAATGTACATGTAGATTTTTAAAAAGAAATGAAGTGCCACCTATACTACAGACATTCAGTTAGTAGGCTATGCATACTCACAGTTCTGAGTAAAGGCAAAACAACAGGACATTTTCTTTCCTAAATGATAAGATTTGATAAGACAATGCTAAATCCCACATTAAAAAAAATACATTACAAAGTGTCAATTATCTGAATCACGCGCCGGCACCACTTGTCCTAATCAAGCATAGTATCACTCAGCCCAATCCTAATTTAGTAAAATGATAAAAACGTAAAAATCAGGATTTCCTGTTTTAGAACAGGGCCTGAGAAACTTTCTAAGTACGTTATTGACGTGTGTACAGGAAGTCAAGTTGCATGTTTGGACAATACTAAACGCAGTTTAGGTTCAATCATAAAACCTACTGTTTTAAGTACCGTTTAAACCATTTCATGCTGATACTACACGGTTAAAATTAAATGTGTAGTTGCAAGACGTTTGGATATAAATAAGAAGCATATACCAAATATATCAAGATGTTCATATCTCATATGTAGCAGTGTAGGGGCATTCAGCATTAAAATGGGTTGAGAAACGTGGTCAATTGATATCTACAGGGACAAGTGCTGGTACAACAGCCACCGAAGCTGAAAGTCCACCACCGGCTGCTACCGATACGGCGTCAACAGCGGCGGATACCGGTACCACGGGCACGGAGGCGGGAAGTTCACCAACGGCATCCAGCACAACCGGTACGGAGGCCAGTTCTGCCGCAGCGGAAACCGCCGCAACCGCCGCGGAAAACCCCTCAACAGCCGCGGGTTCGACAGCCGCGGACACCGGTACGACAGCCACTGTAGCTGAAACTAGTGGTACAAGAAACAGAGATCGGTACTGGTGATGGGCCACCACGGTTGCTTTTTATGCCCTTTTGCGATAACAAGAAGGGCATATTGCTTTGCTCTTGAGGTTCCGCCCGTCAGTCCTTACGTACGTCCGTCCGTGGTCATTTCCCTTGAGAAGATTGTAAGTTTCCCCATTATGTCATAACTTATTATTACTTAATATTACTGGATGAATTGCTTTAATATTCGGACACTTGATATTATGTGGACATAATGTGGTCACACTCATGTCGCCATTAACATGACATTTGCATAGTTGAGCTGCAAAAGGTCACTGAGACACGTTGCCATTTTTACATGTAGAGTCAAGTATACCAAGGTCCATGTTTACAAGCATAATATCTAGTTCTTATATAACCTAACAGTTTACACATTTGGATATTGTCTATGGCACACCGTTTTATTATGTATTCCCAAAACTAAATCTCATAAACTTTAGTAGATAGTTTTCACTATATATATTTGCTATTCCGATTAAACTTGAGATGATATATTGATATAGTTTAGTAGGTATCTTACATAAATGTTATATAAGATATTAAAGGTACTGTGCCTCAGATGAGGTTGGAAAGTGGGGTATTGAGTTAGGAAAAAAACATTCAACTGAATATTTGTATTGGTTTCCTGAATATATTTGCCCCTGTGAGTGATCGGAGAAAGTAAAAACAAAATGTTTATTATCAAAAAAATGACTACTGTCTGTTTCACGAAAGCTGCCCAAATTTGACGGCTATATAGACAATTCAAAAACAATATTATTTTCGATAATATTACATTAAAGGAAAATTTAAGAATGAGCCTTCTTTTTATTTCGTGAAATTCGGTCAAATATTGATTTTATTACGAAAAATTGATTTGTCTATGGGAGTTTAACATGGGGGAAAAAGAGGTAAAGCAGTGTGGGAGGAGTCAAAAAACGAAAAGATTTGGAAATTGACTCCGAAACCTGACTAGATAGCTTGGATATGATCTAACTAAGAAAACAAAAGTTAAATTTTGAAAATCGGTCCAGTATTTCTAAAATTCCAAAAAAATTCCCCATGTTAAATCCCCATAGACATCTTCACTCCGTGAAGGTGTCTATGGGGATTTAACATGGGGAAATTGTTTTTTCGCAATAAAATCAATATTTGACCAAATTTCACGAAATAAAAAGAAGGCTCATTCTTAATTTTTCCTTTAATTAAATATTATCAAAAGAAATCTTGTTTTTGAATTGATTATATAGCCGTAAAATTTGGGCAGCTTTCGTGAAACAGACAGTAGTTAGTTTTGCTAAATATAGCACTCACAGTTCCCATGGATGCACTCGCCATGAGTATTCACGTGACAAACTTGTTTTGTCTGTAGCCTATTTCACCAACATTGCAAAGTATACTTTGATGGAGAAATTTTCAATTTTAGGATAAATCTATTAATTTTTATTATACTGAATTTATTACATTATCACAGCCACTTTGGCTGTGATAATGTAATACATTCAGTATAATAATTCTGCATACTTTTTATCATCAAATATATGCAGTCGTTAGTTCTATATGAAATAATGCATTTCAGGAAAAATAAATGATTACTCCCTGAAAGTATACTTTGCTAGAAAAGCATACTTTGCAATTTTGGTGAAATCGGCCCCAGGACACTACGTCAGCAATAACATTCAGTTCTCACAGTGTTAAATCGGTTTTGTTTTTATTTATCATGCACGTATATCGTATTACCGTGTCTATGAAGAAGATTATATAGAAGTGTGTAACGCTGAAAATATATTGTAATACAATATACTGTAACACAATATTTAACGAGTTTCACGCGGATTTGTCTTTGTTTCGTGATGTGATTTGATAGAGGTTTTGAAAGTGAAAGTAGATGGTTTCGCTAAAAAAGGAGAAATAATTCATAGAAATCAGCCCGCATATGCCCCCGTGTTTGGCATGTATCTAGAACCGGCTTATGTCACTGACTCCAGGAATGGAAGCAACACTTGATTTTGCCGCAGGTAGTTTGCGAGTGTCGTGTTTGTGTGCATGTGGGTCTATGGGAAATCAATTGCCTGTCTGTTTCCTACAGGCACGGTAGCTGAAACTAGCGACACCGCAGCAACCGCAGGTGGGGAATCCGGTACGACGGGCGTAGACACGAGTCCGACAGCGGCGGCTGTTACGGAAGGCGGTAGCGGCACGGGACAAAGTGGCGGACTGAGGAAAAGGAGAGCGGCGACCAACAGGAGTGAGAAGGAGATCGTCTCAACCGTTCTCACCGTTCTAGGACCATCGGATTACCACAAAGGCGCTAGTGGAGGTAGATATCATACAATTATTGCCTTTATGTGAGGTCAATACGCGGTTTTATCGACGCTATAAAATATCACCCACGTATTGACCGAAAACAAAGACAATAATTGTTTTATTATAAATTGAACACAAAATCAATGTACATGATGTCAATATTGTTTTGTTTCTCCATTTTGGTTGGTAAGAATGCTGGTGGTTTGAAACACGAAATAAGATGGGCGCTCGCACTGTATTGACTGTATTAAAAAACATGTCACTCTAGAGGAATAAATATGCAAATTAACATGTTACGGAAAACACGTTTCGTGACCTGTACAGCATCAACGTATGGTGGTCTGCTTATGTAATACATATAATGTGACATGTGTGTTGATTTAATATGACATTTATGAAACTCGTTGACCAGCCGAGTTTCTTATGAAATCAGTTAACTTGTTTAATAGATATCATATTAAAGCATCAATCATGTAAGATCCTCTTTCTTTGCGGTATTTTCTCAGAATGTCGTGCTATCTCAGAATGCCGTATATTGTGGAAAATCATATGGATTTAGTCTTGCATCTTGTCCTGAAATTATCGCCAAAATTCTCGTATGGATTGTTCGAAAATTTCCATGGATATATTTGTGAAACAAGTTAAACGTTTAATCCTTAAAACTAAGTTTCGTCGTCTGTTGTCTTTTTTTATTGCCCATATTACTCGCACTCATTTCGGCAGAACATTGGTTAGAGATAATAAATTAGATGTATTTCATATGGAATCAAACACTGTCGTCTGGGGTCAATGCCCATGTGATAAAATCACCCTTATTTGACAGTGCTAGATATATTGCATAACACATCTGGAATCTTGAAAGGGGAGCGGGCCCTGGGCCACCCCCACCCCCACCCCCACTACATATTTCATCAATATGAACAATAACGGTAGACAACACAATGTAAGATTTTTTAAAGGTGAACTCTCCCACCAGCACCAAAAGAACAACATAAAACAATAACATGTTTTACTTTCTTTCCTCATTTTACCCTTACTACGCTGAATTAAATCGTCTGCCGGAAAGTTTTATTTTCAATATTTCTCGACAAAAACCTGTTTTGACAGCTCATGAGAATCGTCTCCACTGGAGACGATTTTCATGTGCTGTCAATACCGGTTGTTTTTGTTAAGAATTAAGGCAAAAAATGAAAAACAGCAGACGACAATTTCCGCCTCCAGCGTAGTGAGGGTTTACTTCCACTGCAGAACGCCACGTCTCCAAAATCGAAGACTGTCTGACACAGAAGGAAATCCTCGCCGTAGTTATCGTGCTCGGCAGCGTGGTCTTCATCTTATTCATCGTCTGCTTCATTCTCGCCTGCGCCATGTTGAAGCGTAATGGGAACAACAAGAGCAACGACTTCCAGACCTTAGTAAACTATGATAAGACTGACAAGTTCCATATACCGCGGGCGCACGTGGCTCGTGTGAACGAGGCTTACAGTCAAATGTAGAGTGTCACACCACTGCGCCGGCGTAAAGTGTTTCACGCCGGATTAGGCGCCGGAATCGTGACGAATTCACATTCAACTACATGCAGAAGATGCTGAATAAACGCATTTTCGCCGGTTACTACTGTAGACACAAAATGTGTTTGTGTGACAGCTCCAGTCATTCAGCTATATGCAGGAGATACTGCATACACACATTTTCGTCTACTTAGAGCTATGGCATAAAATTACATTTATGCGATAGCTCTAAGCAGTGCTGAGTGGCATGGAAACATGTGCATTTTTCGACTAGAAACATTTTACGCCGGTGCGGAGTTCAGCGCCAGTACATACGGCCATCGTTATTGGGATTGTGGGATTGTGGGGTTGGGCTCGGTTGTGGAATTATCTCCCTTGTTTCGCCGTATTTCACCGATACTGATTTCAAAAATCAGTTATAGTTTCCGTAAATGACGTTGAAAGTTGACAAAAGATCCAGAGCCCACACGTAATTCCGCATGAGCTCTGAATTATGTGTCAACTTTCAACGTCATTTAGGATATCATATTTAATTTTTTGAAGAAATCAATATTGGCAAAAAAACAACAACAGCGATAAGGAAGGCAATACCAGACTCGAGCTCTTAGTATTATTTTGCACTTATAGACCAACATTATTATCCAATAAATATCACACACATACAAATATGACATATATTAATGAATACAATAAATGTCTGCATTGCTCCTATACTCCAGTCTTGCATTCATGATATACATTTCCAGAAATACTAGAAACAAAATTTCTACCTCGCTCCATACCTCTCACGAGGGTAGCAATTTAACCCCATCTCTTTAATGTAACACATGGAAGGGTGAATTTTGCAATCGGTTATCCGGCGTGTTTGAAATGTTAGCGATATAAAATGGTAAAAGCTGTATCAATAAATTATTACTAAAGAACATACACATGCAGAAATTGGTTATTTTACATTTTATCTGACATTTACATGGATATCTTGTAAATTTGAAAGCTTCGTTATGTTGAATGTTGAACAACAACTGGAGAAACGATGGCTTCCATGGGAAAATCATGTCCCTGTTCTATTATTTTTAGCAATTTACTAGTTCTACATCAAAGATTATGTGTTTAAAGGTATAAAATATACAGTTTACTAAATTGTGACCTACATGCAACATGTTTGGGTATGCACTTTGGTTGCTCACATTTTTTGAATGGGTCAAATTGTAGCCGTAAGTAACATATCGGAGGCAAAGTATTGTAGCTACAGAAATACCGGACACCCTGTGTGGTCCTCAACACTCATATCGACGGTGACACAGTTCAAAGTAATTGTTATAGTTCATTTTCAGTGGCCCCTCTCTAAACCGGACACAAAGATCGCCTAGCACACAACAATAGCTCAGACTGATCAGATGCCTGATTTACAGTGGACCTCCCAGGGTGTCCGGATTAGAGAGGTTCCACTCTATTAATTGTTTAATAAATTAATTTATTTTGAGCATAAAGAGTGAATAAATTAGTTTATTGAGTTGCCATCTCCGCCATCTTTGTATGGTACAGTTGCACCACTTCGACCGTTTGGCACGGACAGCAAGTAGTATGACAGTAAAATTAATAACATGTGGTGTAATACATCATAGACAGATCGGAAAAGCGTGCTATAGATATTATGCCAGAAAACTATACAAAAATAAAGATATTGAGCATTTCTCTCATCAATCTCAAAATATATTTCAATGTGTAACTTTTATATCCGTTGCACAGTTTATTGCCAGTGTACATGTCTACTATGTAAATCATATCTACTCGCATAGTAGGCGAGTACCACATCAGTGACAATACACTCCCGTAACTGCTTTCATGTCTTTGTGTTTGGCACAGTATGTATGGTAATATAGGATTGACAGTACAGTACATAACTGTGTATTTATCTGACTGTTACACTGGATTCTTAAACAATACAAAAACAGGTCAACAAACTCGTCAGAAATCTGACTTTGCATATAAGTGTGATGAAAACAACCCATAGGACGTTATTGTTTCAGATGTTTAAGATCTGTAGAAGATGTTGCATCAAATTGTATTTAGGTGCATTGTATATGTAACATTATTTGTGGTACGTGTCAAATGCAACAAGAGGTAAAACTGACTGATGACACACTAAGATGGCTGACATAGCAACTCCATGCGTCATATAGTATAGTAACAACTAATGTTCATATATATTATACATATATCCCATCACATTTAGCAAGCAATTATCTTTGAATCGAACTGTGAGCAAGCATAGAACGGGTCCTTAATACATTTAATAGATATTGGCGAAAGTCAAAATATGCGATAAATTGAGATCAAATTCTATGCGTTCATTGATCCATAAACTAGTGCAAGCCATACACTATATATTGTGTGATTTCAGGTCGGGGTTTGCGGGGGCGGGGGGGGGGGGGGGGGGGGGGGGGCTGACATAAATAATTATACAGAAAAACAGTACCAGATGCAGGAACGCTGGCATCTCAGAATTGTTTTATTATTATGTCTAATTCCTGAGCAGCCTGAGGGTTTACCTTTATACCTGAATTGAGAATTATATATGTCTAATGGGCATTAGACATGAATAATTCTCAATTTAGCTATAATAAAACAATTCTGTGATGACAGCGTTTAGTCGGTTTATATTTGAAACACAGGTGATTCTTTCTAAGCATATGTACGAAACTATTCAAATGCGCCCGTGTGTGCTGAATGTGGTTGTGACTGGAGAAATGGGGCTTATGGGATTTGTGGCCAGTGTGCCCATCAAAATAGCACATTTATATAGCCTAATAATATATATTGCTTGTTAAAAGCATTGGTGAAATGGCGAACAGTTCAGATCCTGATCAGATTGTGCGGATGCTGGGCGCAAAACACATAAGCTCCATTTCTCCAGTCATAACCACATACTTATGTGCATATGTTGTGACAAAAGTAACATTAGTCAGGAATAATTACTTATGAGTCATTTGATCACACGTTTTAAAGAACAAAATGGTTAATGGGTATCCGTCCGTCCGGGCCAACGTCCGGGGGTTTGAGAGCTTAGGGGCGGTGTTAGGAACAAAAGATTCCTTTGTAATATTCCGTAAGCTCATAAACTCTATTGTTGTTTAGGGGCTTTTTCATTGTTCTTCAAACAATGGAAATACCCCATAAACCCAAAATGTTGGAACGTCCGTCCGTTCGTCCGTCCGTCCGTCACATGTTGTGTAAGAAGTCAAACTTGTAAACCGTCATACATGAAGACTATATTTGGTATGTGGCGTCCTTATCGTGTACAGATGTGCAAAGTGCATGTGTAGCCTGCTAACGATATATGTTCCTTCGTAGAAGCATGGCGGGTGTTTTATTGATGGAATGGCGAACAGTGCAGATCTTGATCAGACTGTGCGGATGCATAGGCTGATCTGGATCTACACTGGTCGTAAAATCCATAAGCCCCATTTCTCCAGTCACAGCTGCATACCTACTTGTATGGAATAAGCCCATATGTTGTGACTGTCACGCAAGGCGACTTACAACCAGACAGCATAAATGAAACCGTATGCTGTACGGAGATCATATATATGGTATTGGAATTATAAGTTAAATCACGGTTCGCGTCCAACTATATGAAAATGCCCACGAAAAAGAACGTATGAACGTTTTGTATTCATCGGGTGACATGTCGGTACAGTGGAAAACAAAATGCGCTTACGCAACTATATACCTGGCTATAATCTGCTCCTTAGAGTTGGCTACCATTCCAAACATGCCGCTAGTACACGCAGAATAACTCCACCCCGACATGCCGTATCCAGCACTACACGGAGAAGACGCACAATGTAGGTCCTGGGGGCCGTTTCACTAAACTTCGTTCGACTAAAATGTTCGTAAGTGCACAGTTAAGATCGTCCGGAAATTTAAAGTGATGGATTTACATTTATTGAGCATAGGCTGCATAATTGTTTACAAGAAAACATTGTTATTGTGAAATGTACCGACTATCATAATTCATCACTTACGAACAGTTAAATCGTACGAAGTTTAGTGAAACGGCCCCCATATTACTAAATCCTATATGACTCCGGCTGGTCTCGAAACTAAAGGATCGTTATTGGACACCTAAAACGGTCCGTATCGCCGCACTGAAACGCTGCACTGAAAATAGGCGTAATGGCCAGGCTACCGTCCCGATTTCGTGGTCATTTACGGAGCTAACAAGACATAAAACTACGTGATATTATCTTGCCACGAATGTTAGTTTCCGACGACGTTGAACACTAGGACACACTATCTAGCCTGTGGTATGTACATGAGGATGTGATAAATAAGTTATATCCTCGTACATGGGGTGGTGGTGGGGGGGGGGGGGGGGGGGCTAGAGCTAAAGGTAACACTTGGTGCACTTAAAGGTACATGCCCACTCAGGAGGCACACACTGTTCGTTATAGGAATTAAATAAGTGCATACTTGTGTCACTATTCCATCAGTACTAAACATGACGAGTACCCGCTATACAGATATAATCATTTAATAATATTTATTTTACTGATAGTGACGCGCGGTGGTATCAGGCTATTTTTATATGCAAATGAGGCATGATACTTTTAATTATTTATACTAATTAAATGCGTCACCTGAAAAAATAATATCTTCGACAGATTATAAAGTATGATCATTGCACATCAAAACATAAATACAGGGAATAAATAATAATGTCCGTTAATATTTTAAGGAAATCGGTGATCACGTCTGATATAAAATGTATAATAATGCCAGTCAATACGTGGGTTAATGGTGAATGAATGTTTGTTTTACCAGAAAATGTATTATATGATGTCTATGATATAAAGAACAGTTTGTGCCTAGTGAGTGGGCACGTACCTTTGACGTGCACGAACCTAAAAACGCATTACCGTGCACAATCGTGCACTTCGATGCTTACATTCGTGAACGACGTTGTGAGCTACTGTGCACTTTATCGCTCACTGTAGTGCACTTTATCGCTCAATGTTGGGCACGTTATTGCTCACTGTATAAATACATGCACTTTCAAAGCGCAGTGTATATGTATCTGTATACTGTTCATGCAATTATATGTTATTTTGCGCAGGGGGCATGTGTTGATGTTGTCGCGTCACACAAGATAGCTTGTACATTATCGATTCACGTATAATTGTGTCTTTTCACCTTTTTACCGTAGGACTTGAAGCATGGTGTGTGCCTTCCTTATGGTATGTAGATGTGCAAGGTGAATTTCGATGTTTGATTCGACTCCCGGTCATGGATTATCTCGCCATTATCGACTTAGCATTTGTCAAAAGTGGGCATATTGCGATGGCGTGTCAACGACTGTGCTCTAGTTTGTATGTCCTACCAATTTACTGGGTGGGGTGGTTGATTTTTACCCCTGTCCGTCGGTGTGTCTGTGCGTCCGTCCGTGCGTCCGTATATTCATCCGTAAGGCAGATATCTATGGATGGTGCTTTGTTTCACATACGACCTACGCCCGAACATTCAAGGTCAAAGTCACTGTATAAATGTTCACATTGTTTGTAAGACGAATTCATATAAGCTTCACGCTTGTTTTCATATCCCTGTCATTGTATACCTTGTATTGTACCATATACTGTCGAATAAATATTGTTTAAACTAAATGCGTTTTTAAGTTTTTCAATAACTCCTTAACTCCTTCACCAATTTAAATAATATTTGCCCACAATGTCTGTCTATGGATGGTGCTTTGTTTCACATACGACCGAACACCAAATGTCAAGGTCACTGGGAACTTAAGTTCACCTTGTTTGTAAGGGAAATGCGTTTAAGTTTTTCTCAATAACTCCTTAACTTCTTCACCAATTTCAACAACATTTTCCCAGAATGTCTGTCTATGGATGGTGCTTCGTTTCACATACGACCCACGCCGGAACACCCACGGTCAAGGTCACTGGAGACTTATGTTCACCTTCTTTGTAAGGCAAATGCGTTTAACTTTTTAATATTTTCCTTTCACGCATCTGCTTCATATGTCATACACGCATTGCTCACAGGTGGAAGACTCGGACAAGAAAAAAGCCCATTATGACGAAGAAAATAGTGCCTTGTGTGCCCACTTATCATATGGTGTTTTGGTCTGTCTTGCTTTGTATCTAAAACTCTACATATACTATTCTCTATAGTGTTCACAGTTTTTGGCTCAGTTTATCAGTTTCATTCTGGAAAATACGAATCAAGACATTTCGTGTGTATGAATACAGCAGCTATTATCTTTAGTTCTCACAGTTAGGTAGCAGCGACCAGTTAGCCGCCAGTTTCGTACATTTCTTTCTGGGAGTTTCAAACAGTAATTTATTCTACAGAAAACGTATGGATTGGAATGGGTTTACAGCATCACAGTACATTTACCTCTGGCTGATGATTTACGCAAAGGACGCCTTAAGCACACGAAGGATCGAAAATGAATGGGGGTGGGGGGGGGGGGTGGGGGGGGGGGGTTGCCCCCGGACCACCAGCATACTCGCTGCATCTAGATTTAATTTTTTTCCGGGGGGATGACACACCCCCAATCCCGCCAAGCTTACTCGCTCTACACCGTGGAGCTCGAAAATAGGACAACCCCCGTTCTCCCAAATGCTGGATCCGCCCCTGGATTAGCTCAGGCGGTGTTGTGGACACCCTTCGATGTCTTCCCAGCATTGGTGCGGCGGAATGGGGCGGCGAGTATGTGCACCCGTAACAATATACCTGCAAAGGTGACCCACCACCACTGATTATTCCTATATAAACTAACCAATGACCACACATTCTGCTGCTTTAATTTTTTGCATGGATGTTGTGGGACATATTTTCCCATTATCTGCACCATTTCCGCTCTGGATATTCACTAATTAAAATTTAAAGGTTTATTATTGTTAAGAAAGATAAATTCAATCTCCTGTGACCACCTCAGTGGCTGAAATTGAAACCACCTCACATGACAAACATGTTCCGACTTACAAAATAATCACAAAACATATGCTTGAACATGATGTAAATGATACACAAACATGCCAGGGTGGTCATCCCACGTGACTTTCGGAATAACGTACACGCAGAATTTGGTAGAAAATCGCACGATTCGAGGAAAGAAAATGCCAATTTCTCAGTTTATGCGCAAACGTTTTTGATGAAATAAAGTGCACCGTACCCGCCAATACGAGTACGTTGCCTGGATGTAAACCGCATTATGCTAAACATTATAGTTTTTCCAAACATTCTGGAACTTTATTTGTGTGAACCTTATCCACGCTTTGCAGACTCGGGGATACAAAGTTACCGAATGTTTGGGAACACCGTAATGTTTACCTTAATGCGGGTTATAACGGGGAAAACTACTGGCATTAGCGGGTACGGTGCACTTTATTTCATAAAAATCGGTTGCGTACAAGCTGAGAAACTGATATTTTCGGTATCTCGAATCGAGTGATTTTCTTCCAAATTCGGTGTGTACCTTATTCAAAAAAGTCGCGTGGAATGACCACCCTGGTGAAGAAGATAAGTAATTAAAATTGACCGGTTTCTGCAAGCAAAGTGTGTCCTTATGGCATAACACATCTGGATTAAGTTTTTAACGAGCTACGTTTGACTACACCGCGCATGAATATGTGATGATTTAGTGTGGTTAACATATCCCCAGATGCGGGAATTAGACAATCGTACAATTCTTCGATGGGGTTAGTAGACAAGTCTTTCAGCTCGAACGGCTATACAATCTACACTCGGCCAAGGGACTGAGGAAAATACTTTGAGTTAACGAATCTGCGAGTTACCAATAGTTATTATATGAGCCGCGTCGTGGGAAAATGTACCTTATGGCCAAATTTTAACAATTTTACTTTTTGACGTTTTCCTATGCAGAGCTCATTTCTGTTTTACGCAATTCCGATGTAAATCGGCTGATTTAGTCAACTTTTAGCACATACACTGAATGCGATTTGAACGTCACGTCGTAGTGAGGGACGGTATTCAAATAAATTCGCAAATCTGGCTAACTTTTCCAAATGTTGTACAATTGACCTTCAGATAATGCCTTTCAAGAATTTTGATGGAAGCAATCTGAATGTTCATGTTCTCGGCTATTTACAGCAGAAATCCAAGATGTCCGCCAGTCAAGCAAGTTATTGGCATATTTTAACAATCGGTGATGTTATATGCAAACATTTGATATTTATTTTATAGTTTTTGAGGTCACTGATTATGTTGGTGAAGTTTTTGAAATGATTCTGTGCCAATGTCACCTTCTGTAAGCCAAGGTCAATGTCAAATGACCCTGCAATGTAGAAATAGTCTTATTCCAGCAACCATTGTACCACTCTGTATGTTGTCATGTCAATTATAAGGCGTTATAGCGGATTATTACAACTGATGAGGTACCTGACATTCTTTTGTGTAAGTGGGGGTGGGTGGGTGAATCAAGGTCTCATATTTGTGGCCAAGGTCACGGCAACTTAGCCTCGGCAAATACCAAAATTGCTGCATAATTGGCAGAAATGTGTTGGTTGTGTTAGTTATTATCAGTGTAAATGGACCGACGAAACTATATTTATTTAATGGTGTTTAAGAGGCTGTTAAGACAATTATGTTACGTCATTTAGGCTAGGCAAATGTGGTCGAAACCCATAGTTCACATGATTGGGGAAACCCCAAAATCAGTAACGAATTTTACCAGATGTATTTTTTTTAAATGTTACTTTTTGTATAGTCAGCCCTGAAAACAGAATAACATGATTTGGTGTCAGGTCCTTACTACCTCAGAGTCACTTATCCCCCGCTCCCTAAAGGTAATAGGCTTAATACTATTATTACTATTTTTATAATGGGTATAACCGGATACAACTCTCAAATAAAAAGGAAGCCAAGCCCGAGGGCCAAATGAAGGATATCGAGATTCCGGTAAGGATAGACCCCATCATTAAATTACCCTTCACATGCTCTCAACCAGCCACCAGCCAGAACAACAAATAATTGAATTTTGAATTTGAAAATATCCCTGGAAATCATTGAGCTATACTAGTACTACAAATACAGTGGATAATTTGCCAGGGCTTTCACACCTTTTCTGAAAGTGTGTTGTCAGCAGATAACATCCAAGTACATACATGTATATACATGCTTGCAACTGCAACTCATTATTAATGCACCCGCCCTCACAGTAGCACATAACGGTTCACCCGGGTTCATCCTGAGAACACATGCATTTACCTTTGCAAATTGTTTCACACACACAGTGTAGCAGCAAGGCGGGTGCATGGCTGACATCTGCTAACAACGTCAACAGGGAATTCAGACATGTGTCTCTGAATCATGAACCTACACCCAACCAGAGGCTACTCAACCTTTCTTGGTGTAGACAATGACACTCCATAATTCCAGATGCTCCGTGTTCATGGAGTCGATGGTCAGGATATCCTGGTCATGAATGTGGACAATAAGTGTCTCTGATAGCTCAGGATGTATATGTACCTTCCATTCCACACAGAATGTTTTTTTGTCTGACGCCCAGAAAGGTAGATGTTGTATCACAACACTTAGTAAATGGAATCCAGGGCTTTAGAGGCGCTTCTGTGGTCCGACTTAACGGGCGGTGCCATGGACAGTGATGTTCATGAAGATTTTACCAGTGCGGAATGCGACCCAAAGCTGGGTTACATACATTGTAGAAACTGTAACACGCATATCGCGACAATATCACTATCGATCATTTCTTTGATATGTCCTTGCTGTGCAATTTCTGATAGATGCAAAACGATTCGACTCTGTCTCTTGGTGGATGCAGGGGGTGATGCATCTCATGTCTGCTGTATTGTTGTATGTTACCGCCGTGTCACCGTGTGTGGTGTGAGCATGAGTGAGCAGAGTTGAAGCAGTTTCGACTGCGAACTTGACATGGAAATGGAATAGCTGCACCGTGTTGTCCTGGTTAGCAAAGGAACTTCTTCCAGTCGTGTAGAACCAATGTCGGAGCTTCGACGATATCAGTCACACCTCGGGTGCCTCGCTTCGACTGAGCTTGCGCTTTGAAGCAGTTCTCAGGATAAATGTCTGACACACTATCCAGCCGCATTGGTTGGTGTCGTTGTAGATGTGCAGTCGTTAGTCATGATGAATACCATGCAATGACGACTAGCCTGCTGCTTTAGGTCAATGACCTTAACTGATCTCACTATGTGAACCACAGCAGCTGCACCGTCCATGATCTTCATTCGGAGCTGTGTTGTTCGAAATTCCAAGGCAAGATAGAATATCGAACATTTTACCTGATTAGAGATGGCTTGTTTGGAAAACCGAAAGAAGTCGTTTATGTCGAAATCGGGGCGAGATTGGATTGTATTGAGGAGTTACTGAACATTTGCTGAACTTTAGGGTTGAGTCAGTGCGCGTCGCAAAGAGGATTAGATGGCTTATTGATTGTTCCGATAACAGATGGGACTATAATGTGTCCGCCAAGCAGCAGAAGAACACAAATGAAAGTTGATGTCAGTGTCAGCTATACCGGCACCGGAGTTATACTTGACGGATCGCAACCAAATTCAGTGTAATCATGGCAAGATTAATTTTGTGTTTCGAATGCTTTTATGACTTATCTCCCGTTAGTAACCATTTTTTATTAATGTTCGCATTTTGTATCCTTGTCCGCAAGAGGAAGAACCCTATTTGTTTTCAGTAAGTTATTTCCCGTGTTGACTGGCCATGCCTAGACGTGCCTCGATATTGTGACATTTGACAGTCTTGTTCAATTTGCGTTATTTTTTATGTATTAGTTTCTGAGGGGATGAGTTGTGGCCTAGGGGTTAGAACACCTGACTTCCAATCCGGAGGTTGTGGGTTCAAACCTCGCATTGGGCATCAACAATACTTTATATGACCGTAGCTGTTTCTGGGACGATACCTCCCCTTGTATACTGGCTACACCTCGACGGGCGTATATTGTGACCTTCGACACTCTTGTGTCTGCCTCCGTTGATTATTTCTGAGAAAGCACTGCACCACAAAACACATTTTTCACAATGTTTTGTAACTATCAGCATGCTCACTATACTGGTCTGTTATCTTCGGACAAGATTTTGTACTGCAGACCGTTTTGGGAAATGTATTCACGCTCACAACTATATGATATGCGTGTAGAAAATAAGCAGAATAGACACATGTACAATTCTCCTTTTGTATGCAAATAAACAAAGATGTCACCATCCTTCAGGTGTTCCTATCTGACTTTTCCACAACCAATTTGACAAAGAAATTGCCAGAAACACGGTTTCTTGAACATGACCTTGACATTGAAAGTGTGACCTTGACCTAAATTGTTTTAAAACATTTATAAATTTAATCAGCGCCCTCAACTCACGGACTAGGCACAATGTTTATGAAAATAGCACCACATGGAGCTGAAATATGCCGATAACTGATTTTGATTGGCGGCCATCTTGGATTTGGCCCAATATGGACGATAAGGTGAAAATTTAGATTGCTTCCATCAAAATTCTTGAAAGGCATAACATGAAGATCATCGGTGCCAAATTTAGGAAAGTTAGCCAGATATGCGAATGTCCTATTAGGAAACTACTGTAGGAATGAATGGCCTTTTTGTGGAATTTATCGGGGTATAAACTTGGAAAAGTCGCGGGAATACTGGACGAAGGCCAGAAGGCCTCGTCCAGTATTCCCGCGACTTTTCCAAGTTTATATCCCCGATAAATTCAACAAAAAGGCCATTCATTCCTTATAATTCCAGCATTTGAAATAAATTAATCAAGAAAATTTGTTTATTTTCCGTTTTCTTAAGAATTATTTTAACTGCGCCTCACGGTTACGGAAAGTAGTTGGGCGTGGGACTTAAACTGGGATATACATTTTGGACAGAGACTTACTACGGGCCAATCAAATGTTAGGGAATTGTGTAAATAGTTTTGTGCTGAAATTATCGTCCCTCACTATCGCACATTATTGTGGCGACGTAGCAACCTTTTTTCCGACGTCACATTAATTACCTCGGAATAAAGTAGTCGTCTTTCATTTTACGCCATGCATGATACATGTAGCCTATAATATACATGCACCACGTAGAGGCGAACATGTGAAGCAATAGAGAACTTAAATGTACATGTATGTGAAAACATTCAGATGAGAGATATACCGTTACATGTCAGATGCGCGCTGGAAATTACGGAAATGTTTTCCATAAATGGTCAAAGGTGGGAACTTTCAGTATTGTATACATGCGGATTTAAATTAATCAGCTCCTCTCATCAATTTATCAGAGAATAACGTTGCATTGTTCATAACAATATATAACTGAATTTCTCCATATATTCACATGCCCACTCAAGAGGCACAAAATGTTTTTTATAGGAATTAAATAAGTGTATAATTGTGTCACTATTTCACCAGTTCTAAAAATTACGAATGCCCGCTTGACTTTACTTGATGCTTACGTTTAACGACCACACTAAATTTTTGTTTATTTTCGATATACATGTATTATAAATTATGATCACATCAAACAACAAATACAGAGCATAACTAGTAATGTCCGTTAGCATTTTAAGGAAACACAGTTATCAGTGTGGAAATTTACGTCCGATTTAAAATGTATAATAATGCCAATCAATACGTGGGGTAATGGTGAATGAAAGTATATTTTGATATATGTATCAGATGATGTCTCTGATATAAAGAACATTCCGTGCCTACTGAGTGGGCATCCACCTTTAAAATAGATAGTATAGATGACGGATTGGCCCATATAGATTAGTGTATTACATATACAATACATGTATGCCTCTAACATGAGACGGTGGCAGGTATTCTCTTGGCCGTAGGGTCGAACGCTTTCCATTGCAGAAGACATAGCATACTTTGTATTAATATCAATATCGACCGACGTACAGTTGTGGTCGGAAGCATATTTTAGCGACGCTGTAAAAGTGATTCTCCAAACCTGACGATATATACGGTTCACTTGAATTGAACTGTCTTGCGTCACCACCGATGCAGATTAAACTGCCACTGACAATCTAATAAATATGTAAATGCCACAATACTGATATTTGCCGGCGTGTCTTGTTACAACACTCTGCACACCATACATACCGAGAAGTTCATCCACCTACACGTATCCATACCTTCCGCCAACCGGGTGGTTGGTGGGGACCGACGGGTAACCCCTTGGTTTTAAAGAAATAAACTAGAACGCCGTCAACGGCATGCATCTCATTCCTGTGGTGACTGGATCATAAACATGCATATTGATGGTAAACAAGCTGTATAAAAATAGAGGAACGCGGTTGCATATACTGAATGAAAATATGGATGATGACAAACATGCATTTTAAATTTCAAGTCAGTCGCTAATACGGTGAAGAAGTTATAGGAGAATGGAGAAACGCGCATGCATCTATTGAATTTGAAAGTCCCAAGGTATGTAACCTTGACATTGGCCACGGGGGTAGCATGTGTGGAGTGGGAAATTAAAATAATGGATGGTTATAAGCATGCATATGAAGCATCAAACCAATCGTACAGCAGCTTAAAAGGTACATGCGCACATTTGTTTCTATGTCGTTCCCACTAGTTCACTATGTCGTCTCACGACATAGCATCTCGGTCCCTCGAGATAGCAACTCGTTACCACGAGATAGGTTCTCGTTACCACCAGTTAGCTATGTCGTTCCCACGAGATAGCATCTCGTTACCACGACATGGCATCTCGTTCCCACGAGATAACATCTCGTCACCACGAGTTAGCTATGTCGTTCCCACAATATAGCATCTCTTTCCCTCGAGATAGAATCTCGTTCCCACGACATAGGTAGCCAATGACACGCTGTCATCCTTGAGCGTTTTGAGAAATTTGCATACATTCAAAATAACCTGACTTATCAGATAATCGGTCAACATTTCTAATATTCAATTCAATTTACTGTGACATGGAAAATAATCCAAAATGACCGCCAAATGTGATATTCTACATATAACTACTCTCACACTCCATACCAAAGCAAACGTGATACTGATATTGGATATATTGACACAATAAACGCTTTCAGTACGTTCGATATGTTTGTAGACAAGTTGTTGAACAGGGGAAGTCCAAGATGGACGCCACATATAAATATAGTATCCTATAACAATAATGTAAACGACTGACAATTAAGTATATAATTGAATATTAGCACCACATCGTAGTAAATTGGTATAGATGTATTGACTTTGTGCACACAATGAACGTTTTCTGTAACTTAGGAATATAGTTAAACAACTGTGTAAATAGCAGAAGTCAAACATGGCCGCCAACTATTAAAAAATATAAGTAACGTTGCCTTATACTGCGCAAATTGCATAATACTTACTGGGGCTATTGATTAATTCAAGCATATTAGTATACATATCTCAGGTTTATGGACACATTGAGCGTTTTATGTAACTTTCAAATGCAATAGTATACAATTGTGTCAATAGAAGAAGCGTTAGATGGCCGCCAGATTTTAATTACCTTACAATGATAATCATATTGTGTAATGATTACAATATGAAATGTCACGTTGACCTATTTCAAAGAAAACACACATAGGTATGTCAATCTTGTGTTCTTTTGTAACCTTGTTATATAATTCGACACGTGTTCCAATAGTAGAAGTCCAAGATGGCTGCCAAATATTAATCATAGCAATCACCGTTTAATAATTAAGTCATATAATTACGTCCAGTCCAGCTCCATAGGGAGCACACTGTTATAGCAATATTTGACTTGTGAATAAAGTAACAAGTTCTATAACTTATTTATTATACATGTACGCTCACACATGTGTCACTACATGTAGCAGACATCCAAGTTGGTATTCCAACATAACTAGAATACCTTATAGTAACAATCAACTCGTTTATAATAGCTAATTTTCTTTTTTATAATTTTTGTTTTTGCAAATAATGCTTTTCTTAAAGAAAATATATTAGTTAGCATACCGATAAATGGTGTAATGTTATCTGCTAACACAGGTATATACAAATACATGTTCAAATGGAGTGGTTTCACAATGGTGGTGTTCCACTTTTCTGGCGAACACCACATACATCCATTCAATTGGTGCAATGAATTCACTTAGCCAATATGTTATTAATTAATGTATGTACCCGATGTATGTACGTACAACTGTGTATGAAGCGTCCTGTGCTAAGCTATGTTTAGCTGTTGTGTGGTTTAATGTGTGATATATGGCTTATCATGTCAAGATTGCAACATTTCTACAAATGTATGTCAATAACGATCGCCTAATAATGGCATGATTATTAAAATAGAGAACACATTAGAAAAAGTGAGACCGATAAATCCATGAAAAGAAGAAACAAACGCAATACATACTTCCTAATAGACAAATGACATGAGCACATCGGTGGTCGCAGTACCTCCAACGCGGCGCAAACACGCACTCCACGATCAGCGATGTACGGTCCCAAAACAAAAGCAGCAACAGTGCATGCATTACATAAACAATATAACACATGCAGAGCAAGCACAACAACAACAATTCCCCAATCAACTACTGGTAAAGTAACAGGAAAATCAAATTACAGTACACGGAGACATGACAAGAAGGATGCCACCTTGTACAGGACAGTGCATAAAACAGACCACTTGGATGGTTGAACCTGCTTAGCAAAGCCCCCGCTTACCTCGCCATCATGCTGCAAACGGACACCACCATACAAGGAAATCAGAAACGAATAATATATAAGAAAAGAAGAAGATATGATGACACAAACAAATCTAGCTGCAAGGGATGACAGTTACGTTGAATAGTAAATTTCGTGGTTACTGCAATCTTTATATCCATTGCATAGTACCTTGAAGGCTGTCATGTTGTATATATTGTTGTGTACTATGTGTATTCTGTCTGCAATGACTATAACAGTTATTGTTACCGTGATAGAGTATTTAGTAGTGGCACAACTGGAAAGAATGTCATATATATATCATTTCCATGTGTATTAGTTGTTTCCACACTATAGTATTTATTCTACATTATATCAGTGTTTTCCTCAGAATTATTGAATTTCTTATTAAATTTGATTTGTTTGTTCAGCATTTACGTACTCTGACGATTTCATATCTTATTATTTTAGCATATCATATGCACTCCATATTGAGTTTTATGTAATAAAATCAACTGCACATGTATGTCAGACGTTGAATTCCGACTTATCATTGAAAAGAAGAACGTTACATTATCTCATCATACAAATATAGTTTGCTCTAACTAATCAATAACAATTTGAATTTCTATCAATTACTTGCCGTTTACCAAATGATGAGTGATATCAAAAGGTTGTACATCAATCACGATGTACATACCGTCCTTTTGTGGAAATTATGTACCTTTCGCAGGAAAAAAAACTAAAGTCAGAATGTAATAATATCAGTGGGAGTCCTTAGTTGCTATGCATGTTAAACTGGTTTAGCCAAGTAATATTAGATTAGCCAGAAACTGGAATAACGCTAATGGAACGCTGGAAATTAGATGTATCATTTGTACTAGCCAGGTTAGCCATTTCGTGTCTAATGGTGTATATTAACTTAAGAAAAATCATCTTGACTTAATACCAGTATTTGGTGTAATTACATTCTTAGATGTGACATCCTTTTTTATTTATATAATCTATTTGCTACAATAATACCAATATACTTGGCAGCCATCTTGGACTAATGCTGTTGAAGCAATAATCTAATTGCGTACATCAGGTACTGAATCATTGTGTATCTAAATACAATAATCGTATGCACATTTGCTCTAATATATGGTCTGAGTGCACTTTTTATGTTTTCTTATGTAGAGATACGATTGCACGTATAATGTAATATATTTATAATTGGCGGCCATTTTGGAGTTCTGCTATTTAAACCATTATTCAATTTTACAGCAAATTTACAAAAACAAACACTCATTGTTTCAGTAAACTCAAAATTATAAAAATCATACTCTTTGTTGTGACGAACTAGTGAAATTACGTAAAATGGTCAAATTTGGCGGCCATCTTGGATATTTTTCCATATTGCAGTTAAGGAATTGAATTTTAAAGTTTCCAATTTTCATCACTATGTTAAATGCACCCAGTTTACGCTCTTAAACTGCTTAATTTCCTCATGTGAATGCAACTATATGGCACACTATATCAATTTGGCAGCCATCTTGAATTTATGCAAATTTCTCAGAACGCTCAAGGGTGACAGTTTTTCATCATTTAGATTTCAAAACAAGAAGGCCTGGACATGCAGAGTCAGTAATAAAAAACTATCTTTTCAAAACAAGGTAAAGCCTCAAATTGACTTTTGGCTGCCGGACTATATTCAACTCTGGCTGAAAGAAATATGCTTCATTTCAATTTGCTACCTATGTCGTCGGAACGATACCTATGTCGTGGGAACGAAATGCTATCTTCGAGGGGAACGACATAGCTAACTCGTGGTAACGAGACGCTATCTCGTGGGAACGACATAGCTAACTCGTGGTAACGAGATGCTATCTCGTGGGAACGAGATGCTATGTCGTGGTAACGAGATGTTATCTCGTGGGAACGACATAGCTAACTCGTGGTAACGAGATACTATCTCTTGGGAACGTGTTGCTATCTCGAGGGAACGAGTTGCTATATCGTCGTTCCCACTAACTCGTGGTAACGAGATGCTATCCCGTGGGAACGAGATGTTATGTCGTGGTAACGAGATGAAATAAATTGCGCACGTCCCTTTTAATATGCCGTACAATCGGCCATAGGGTAAAGACGTTATAGCAGAATGGAAAGCTTGACGGACATACGAACAGGCACTCTTGCATCCAATTTTTCGCTGCGCGATGGGATAATAAAATGATGGTCTAATTCCCTCCTCTCGGGATGAACTTTCCCTCTCATTCCCCGGGTTGGGTGGAGCGTTTTTCTATGCAATATAAAGTATGTGCAGACTTTTGGACATGTATTATCCCCACTTGTGGAATGTGTAGCTGACTAATTCCCGCGAAAGTTGGCTATTACTTTACTATGAATATAATTACAGTAAACCATCGTTCAGCATTTATTGTTTTAACGCAACCAGTAAAGGTCTCGGACACAGCCACTGAATCGCGAGACAGTCGCAGTCAGTACGGCCCGCCTCCAGAAATTAATTGGCATAACTCTTAGCCATAGTTTACATTTATTCGCTTTGTCATACCCTCGCCGATAGGCAATATCGGATATAGCGTTAGTCCGTGTACGTACGTATGTACATGCGTGAGTTAGCAACACCATTCATTTTTCAATAACTTATGAACCGCTTCATCGATTTTGAATTAATATTTGGCCACAATGTGTGTCTAGGGATGTAGTTTCGAACGGTAACTCTTGCAATCTACTCCCGTACGTATGTGTAATAAGGTACTGAATCATTGTGTATCTAAATACAATATTCGTATGCACATTTGCTCTAATATATGGTCTGAGTGCACTTTTTATGTTTTCTTATGTAGAGATACGATTGCACGTATAATGTAATATATTTATAATTGGCGGCCATTTTGGAGTTCTGCTATTTAAACTATTATTCAATTTTACAGCAAAGTTACAAAAACAAACACTCATTGTTTCAGTAAACTCAAAATTATAAAAATCATACTCTTTGTTGTGACGAACTAGTGAAATTACGTAAAATGGTCAAATTTGGCGGCCATGTTGGATTTTTTCCATATTGCTGTTAAGGAATTGAATTTAAAAGTTTCAAATTTTCATCACTATGTTAAATGTACCCAGTTTACGCTCTTAAACTGCTTAATTTGCTCATGTGAATGCAACTATATGGCACACTATATCAATTTGGCAGCCATCTTGAATTTATGCAAATTTCTCAAAACGCTCAAGGGTGACAGTTTTTTATCAGTTAGATTTCAAAACAAGAAGGCCTGGACATGCAGAGTCAGTAATAAAAACTATCTTTTTAAAACAAGGTGAAGCCCCAAATTGACTTTTGGCTGCCGGACTATATTCAACTCTGGCTGAAAGAAATATGCTTCATTTTCATTTGCTACCTATGTCGCGGGAACAATACCTATGTCGTGGGAACGAGATGCTATCTCGAGGGGAACGACATAGCTAACTCGTGGTAACGAGACGCTATCTCGTGGGAACGACATAGCTAACTCGTGGTAACGAGATGTTATCTCGTGGGAACGACATAGCTAACTCGTGGTAACGAGATACTATCTCGTGGGAACGTGTTGCTATCTCGAGGGAACGAGATGCTATATCGTCATTCCCACTAACTCGTGGTAACGAGATGCTGTCCCGTGGGAACGAGATGTTATGTCGTGGTAACGAGATGAAATAAATTGCGCACGTCCCTTTTAAGCTGCCGTACAATCGGCCACAGGGTAAAGACGTTATAGCAGAATGGAAAGCTTGACGGACATACGAACAGGTACTCTTATATCCAAGTTTTCGCTACGCGATGGGATAATAAAATGATGGTCGAATTCCATCCTCTCGGGATGAACTTTCCCTCTCATCTCCCGGGTTGGGTGGAGCGTTTTTCTATGCAATATAAAGTATGTGCAGAATTTTGGACATGTATTATCCCCACTTGTGGAATGTGTAGCTGACTAATTCCCGCTAAAGTTGGCTATTACTTTACTATAAATATAATTACAGTAAACCATCGTTCAGCATTTATTGTTTTAACGCAACCAGTAATGTTCTCGGACACATCCACTGAATCGCGAGACAGTCGCAGTCAGTACGGCCCGCCTCCAGAAATTAATTGGCATAACTCTTAGCCATAGTTTACGATTTATTCACTTTGTCATACCCTCGCCGATAGGCAATATCGGATATAGCGTTAGTCCGTGTACGTACGTATGTACATGCGTGAGTTAGCAACACCATTCATTTTTCAATAACTTATGAACCGCTTCACCGATTTTGAATTAATATTTGGCCACAATGTGTGTTTAGGGATGTAGTTACCTACGATACGGGAGTACATTGCAAGAGTTACCGTTCGCAACCACAGGTTGAAGTAACGGACCGAGGTCTTTAAATACATTAAATTTGCCTAAACGCATCAATAAATGAAAAAAACAAATAAGCTAAACAATTGTTTTTACCCCCTCCATATACTCCATTATACACGGTTGCTTACTTTTTAATAGGCCGAACCCGGACGGCCTCGAGACAACGGACTCTCACGAAACGTCAACCGAGTTATATCATTGTCGCCTATTGCAAGAAGTTGGGACAATGTTAGTATACCGCAACGATATATTCCCCGATGCGCTATGTCAACGCGTTTTCGAACTATCGATTGGGAAGCCATGACACTCTATGTTCATCCGGAATTCCGTGTGACGTTATCTCACCAGCTGGCGACTTGCCTTCCGCGGTTATCGGCCAATCATATGTAGTGTAACTAACAACGACTGTACTTTTAGCGATGACGTCATCGGTGAAGCCCACGGTGAATGGAAAACATGGCTTCCCGAGAAATGATAGAAATGTCTGTGCAATTAAATTGTCTGTCGTGACGCACAGAGCGGGTATAAATGTAGGTTTGATCAGCTTTTCGATTGGAAACAATGTTTCCTCTATGCAAAATGTTTCTTTACGGGCCGGGACGACGTAAAAGTGTATTTTGAACCCGATGTTTACTCTTTAAGTAGTAGTAAGGGAGTCAAAATGATACCACCTACCGTGATATCATTTATAACCCTCTATAATACCCCCACCACCCCCGAAAAATCAAAAATTGGTTAACGAGGAAAATTGGATCTCCCGACAGCAAATTTATGTATTTTTGGAGAAAATAATTTTGAAAAGAGGGAGTCCCAATTATATTGGTAATTGACTTTTGAAAGTATATATTGGTGTCATAAATACATCATGTTTTTTTCACGTCCAATTGAACAGAAAAAACAAGTACCAATATTATTAGAGAAAATGGATAATACAATACAATTTGTATTGAAAATTTTTAATGACTGTGTTGAAGAATTTACGAAGCTTACGGGGGTTATGATCCTGTATATAAATTCTATAAAATGAGAACACTAGGCGATATCGAATATATGAAATACCAGCGTAATTTATTACGCTCCGATAAAAACGTTACATTTACAATATTATACCGGCAATTATGTCAACTATACAAGAGGCAAATACAAACATTAAGACGGATAATGCGTATCGGATATGAAACTAAGGTGTATTATATAAAAATAATTAAAACCCAACGATTCGTTTACGAATGTACATTTCTACGATATCGCTTATAAAGATATTGAAAAATTATTATTGAAAAAAAAAAAAACTACTAATTAATTTATAGCCGAGTGTATTTTCCTTATCGAAGGTATGTAAACGGGCTATCTGAAATTATTTTTCATCAACCTCGAGCGGTCTTATAGGAACGCCGTTGTCATACTTTGAGTGTATTTTTCCTTATCGGTGGTATGTAAACTGGCAATCTGAATTTATCAAATTTATCAACCTCGAGCGGTCGGATAGGAACGCCGTTGTCATTTAGTTGTTTACCATAGCGACCACATTTGTAGGGATAGAAATAAATAAATAAAAAATGTTTAACTGCAACCGCGGCGCGAACCCACGACCCTCGTCTCTATACATTATCGCCTTAACCCACACGACCACGTAGGCTGTTATGATAAACATTACCTAGTGTTGTACAAGTATCGATTTACGACAATGTTTCAATTACACGGGTTATGAACCATGCGTAAATTGATAGCCGAGGTAAACAGACAGTTATTTATAGCCGAGTGTATCAATTTACACAGGTGATTACAGTGTAATCCTCGACCGAATTTGTTATACGATTACGGCGTAATTCTCAGTGAAAAACACATGTTGTATAGGTATGTAAATTTGTTTACTGCACCAATATAATTGTTTTGTAAAATATCACAATGGTGCTGTAACATTTCTTCCGACTTTATCTCCAAGTTTTTCCCTAAATTTATCACAATCAGTACACTCAATTTTGGGCATGGTGGCGCGCGCCTTGATTCTTATATCATTTTTTAATTGTTCATATCTCCCCATTTCTTCCACCACGGATTCAAACTCTAAATTTGATATTTTCTTATCGGCCAACGCTTTGGACACTATAACGTCGATGCTATTTTTCTTAGACCTGGCGAGAATGGATATTCTATCATGTTTTCTACATTTTTTCTCGAGTTTTCCACCCGACGCCCTAATTACCATACACAGCAACCCAGAAACGGCCGACACCGCACATAAAATCCCCGCTACAGGAACCGTTATAATGGTGGATATAGTTGCAGCTGTCCCCGCCCCACACAACACAGAAACACTCGCTAGAGCCGTGCTAGATGCTTCAGCCGTGTTCACCGCGCGTCTATATTTTTTAGCGTTTCTTTTTCTATTTGTATATTCTCTAACTAAAATATCCTGCATAGCGACGATATTATTCAACCTAAAATCTGAACTTCTTTCGTTAATTGTACACAGTGTTGATGGAGTGGTATTGACAATTGGAAGCGTTGATTCGTTCACGATTTTCAATATATTAGTATTTACAAAATAAGTTCAATTAACAATGATACAATAGTGGAAGAACTCTCTGGTTCATCGATTTTCGTAACAAAGTTAATAACACTACCTTTGGAAAGTCTAATTCGATCATAACCGGAGAACGAAACCACCGTCGAACTATCTCCAGAGATTTTAGTGACTCCACCCCCCCGTTCTTCCCCATTAGTCCAGGCCCTGCCTAAAACCCCGTATACATTTCATCCGCAAAAGATTTTGAAACTTGATTTGAGTTATTGGACCATTTATCTTCAAAAATCACGGAGGTGCTTTTGCGAAACCGGCTGCGAGAACGCACCAGAAGAGCAAATCCAAGATGGCCACCAGAAAACGTATTGCAAATGTAAATATCAAACTACACATCATATTAGTTTGTGAAACACATCGTTTTATGGGTTTTATGGTGTGGGGAATCCGTTTCTGACATCGTATTCGTTGTTAAAGGTCACGTTCACAAGATCAAGGTCGAAAATCACCAAAACCCCAGACACAAATTCCAGATTCAGACCCCCTTCCGCAACATACACAGCCCGTCACCTCACGGTCCCTACCCATCGCCTTGTACATGTACAAAACAACCTCTCTACAACAGCAATTCATGGAAAACCTCAAACTGGCTGTTGTACAGAGGTGGCTGTTACAGAGAGGAAACTCATATAGTAATTCAGAGCTACAGTTAAGGTGCGTACTTTTATAAACATCTTGCCAGTTTTGGTGAATAATACACAAAATCCCCCACAATGTTGATCAAATTACGCACATTAATTGTGGCTCTGGTAATTCATCACGTTGGATCTTAGAATTGTGGCTGTTAAATAGAAATAGAGGTGGCCGTTGTAGAGAGGTGGCTGTTCGTGGATGTTCGACTGTATATCGTAGATGATATATCTGTCACTTTAATACATCATATAAACCAGTGTTGTTAATATTGAAATAAAATCACAGCGTTGTATTGATCTTTCGCGCCACTTTCCAATCACGGCGTGTATCGTATGTCCATTAATTTAAAGTACCGCGCTGTTAATATGTAACACACCAATCCAGCATTGCGTTGGCCTATACCGATTGCAGCTGAATGATGCACGTTACAGTTGGTTTCTGACTGTCAACTTAGCAGCATTGCTACACATTTTCATAACGAGTATTGAATTCAAAGAGTGTTTATATATAATATATGTAGTTGTATACGTTGTTGTCAGTTTGTCGTATACATATACACAGACTGTACGGAGAATGCGGAGGGCAGGAGCCAGCAGTCTACTCCTGTGTGTGAACATGTTGGGGTTCTACTGACACCGGGTATCTCAACAGAGTTTGATCCCACGAAATGCATCATCTGCCAAGAATTTGGTGATAAGCATAAAACAACACAACCAAAAGAAGCTGGTCGAGAGAGTATGAAGCGTGCTGCGTCAATCAGGAAAGATGTAATCAGCAAAAGACTGAGAATAGCAGAGGGTGGAGGCACAGCATATGTGTACCACAACACTAACAAGTGGTCAAATGTAGTCAAATATGTGGTATACACATATGCAAAAACTGAAAGCAATTGAACAGGCTGAAGCTGTTGCTCAGCATGTAGACACTGAAATGGAACAGATAGAAGACGAATGTACACAACCCATGATGCGTCGCAGCTCTGTCACACCGAGGGAAGCAGCGAGTTGTGAGAGAGATCCAACACTGCTGAAATGTGTTGTGTGTGGCAGTGATAGGGTTCAAGTAAACCGTGTATCGTTGCGAGACAAATTCAGAATTAGTGAGCGAGTTGCAGCGCAAAATTTTCTGACTGCTACTAAACATCTGAAAGATGAGGTATTCTGTAGAGTCGCGGAGCTAAGCAGTGTTGAGGATGTGTTTGCATCAGATTTGTATTGTCATGCAATTTGTATCAGACGTTACTTGCATACATATGAGCAAGATGTACAGTCCTCTAGTAGTATACCTATTGACGAATGCAATTCGAATTCTGCGGTCAAACGTACTTTGTTTTTGCACATTGACCCTCTGTTGCAAGAAGGGTATGGGTTTACTGTGAAGGACATCACTAGTTGTATGTATCATTTAGATGACACTCTTGATTTCATAATATACAACCGCGATGTTAAAAAGTTACTCGAAGACCACTATGGTGGCAAAATTCAATTTGCTCCAAATCCTAGGCGAAATGAATCCGAACTTGTTTTTTCATCCAACATCACAGCCGCGGACTTAGCTATTAAAATTAAAAATCTTGACTCTGTTAGACACGTTGGTGAATCATTGAACAAAGCCGCTAAACAAGTCGATTATGGTCTGGACGACAAGTTCTGTGACGCTGAAGAACTTAAGCATTCCTGGGAAAACACGATAATCCCTGACGAATGGCTGACATTCTATTCAGCATTATATGACATTCCCAAATCAATGATGGCCAAAATGGAAATGATGCAAATGCCAGATGAGGAAAAACATGCATTCTGTGATGATGGTGAAGACACTTTGTTTGACGAAGAGGATAGATGGGCTTTGAAAAATCGCCATTCCAAACTCAATTGTCATTTCCAGATGACATATAACCATATTCACCACGGCCGGAGGAAAACCCCACTCCACACAATGCTAGGACAATACATGTATGGGAAGACACGCAGCAGGGAGATACTGACAACACTGAACAGAGTAGGTACCTCGTCTAGCTACAATGAAGTGAAGCGATCACGGTGTCTCATGTGTGCTTACACAATACAGTCATCGGAGGTCACTGGGGTGCCCATTCCAAGCATTTTTCCGACGCCCGGCTGGGCATTTGGCGCCTTTGACAATGAAGATTTCGAAGATAATTCATCCATTTCAGGTACACAAGGCAAACATTATACAGCACAGGCTCTGTACCAGGAGACCACTTCGCCAGCCAAGTGAAAGCCTTTTGTATCAAGCACGAATCTCTCGAAATTCGCACGTCCGTCAAAAGAAAAACTTCTCTGTCAAATTGTACCCTCTCACCACAAACCCGTGATGAAGCCTACCTTACCACCCAACTTTAGGCTTGTAGATAACATTGACGTGGACATTATATCGGATGCTGAGAAAGCTGTAGAGCAGTCAGCCAATACCGAATTTGTCATATCACTCATTCGCTGTGGACGCCCATACTCTGCTGCTGCTCCTGGCGAGCTTCCTCCTTGGGGTGGAATTCATGCACTGATCACAACAGCAAACGTGCCACTGATGAGAGTTGGGTTTCTTCCTGTTATCCCCTCACCTGTGACAGAATATGCCACTGTCCGCAAGGCACTGACCAATTTCCAAGCATCCCGGCGCCAGTTCAATCAAGATACTATGGCCATAGTTTCTGATGAGGGTGTATATCACATTGTTGTTGATATAGTCATGAATGAGCCGGGCACTTTCGACGACCTTTTTCCAATGTTAGGAATGTTTCACTTTGTTAAGGTACTTTTGCGGTGTGCAGGGAGGTATCTTAGTGGCAGTGGAATGAGCGATGCCCTTATTGAAAGTGAAGTTTTCGGACCGAAAACAGTTTCAACTGTGCTCTCTGGTGGCCACTACGTCAGGTCATTAACAGGAATGCTGATCGTATCAGAGGTTCTTGAATCTCTCATGTGGAATGCATTCTGGCAGTCCAATGATCCCACGTCTGTACCATTTGTCCAGTGCTGCCATTCAGCTCAAGGATGTGTTGCAAAACAAAGAGGCGGGAGGGGTCTGTCCCAAAGTTTGAGCAGGTATCTGCTGATGCTGCCGATCTCCGTCAACAATTCAACACATTTGTCCAAGGGTGCCAGGAGAAATCGGAATTATGCCATTACTTCGTGAATTTTCAGAAGATTGTTGCAATAATCAAGCAGCTGATTGTAGCAGACCGTGATGGTAACTGGCAGCTGCATGTCGGAACAGTGAAGGCTTCAATGGCCATCCTACGTGAATTTGATGCTATCAATTATCTGCGGTACGCATCATGGTACTTGGAGAGGATTCAGGTTCTGGAGGTCACCTATCCCACACTCTACCGCCGGTTCTGTATGGGCCAGTTTGTTGTGAAAGACCGACCGGGTGCGGTATTTGCTGCCGTGGCAGGGGATATGAAGCTGGAGCAGTCGCAGAACAGATTCTCGCAGGGTCCAGGTGGACACGTGATTTTTGGGAGCGCTGGAGATGCTGCTGTTGTGGCCGAGTTTGGCCTTCTGTTTCATGAAATCCTCGCGATCAGCAATCTTCTCCAGTTACTCACCAATGCTCGACTCATGGATCATCTGGAAACGACAATACAGTATGAGCTCGGTGGCCGAAAGGGTTTGATATTTGACCGAAATGTGACACGATTACTAGAGTTTGTGAAGGCCCGGGAAAACCCCTTCATTGTTCTGGCACCACACGTTCCACTCTACAATATCGTGACAAAGCACATTGTCAATGACATCGTTAAGGTGAGACTTCTGAAGGCACTGGAGAACGGTGACATAGCGTACCGGAAATTTCGCGATGAGCGGTACGTGGTCAGGTCTAAGAAACTCAGCGTCACCATATCTAAGGTGAATCTCCCTGCCTTTGACTCACAATGTACAACGAAAACCAATACGGTTTCAACCAGGACTGCCGTTTCCGCACAGGATATCGCATCTGCACAGAGGGAGGCAGAAATCGCTACACTTCGCGGAATGTCGCCAGAAGAGCTGTATTCGCATGACCTTCTGCAATCTAGCCAACTATTTGTGGGCGACATCACAACAAAGCCTGATAAGGCAAAGTTGGTCACTGAGCTTGAAAATAATCTTACCTCAAATGATTACCAATTCACAAAAGACAGTCCACTAGCAACACATGTCTTGCTTGACTTTATGTCAAAAATCAGACAGTTTCCCAATCTCCGGTCTTTGTCTGCACATTTTGGTGGAGTCATACAAGAAGTTCTGAAGAGTGCCCGTCGAGTATGTGCAACACAGGAAATGACGCACATAGTATTCGATAGCTACAATGAATTGAGCATCAAGGATGGCGAGCGGAACCGTAGAGCTGGTGATGATATCGCTGTCGATTTGGCCGTCGTGGATGAGTCTGTGCCTATTCCACACCAGTTAGACAAGTTTTGGACATCTAGTCTCAACAAACAGAACCTTCAGCTACTGACGCGGGATGTGGCGGAACGGGATATGCATGACGTGGTATTGAGTGGAATGGTGGTCAATGAAGAGTTAACGTCTGCGAGACTGAAGTTGGCTGGATCACCTGCGAGTGATCTGGCTGATCTAAACAACTGGCAGGAGGAGGCAGACAGTCGCATAATAGCTCACGTGCACTGGGCAGTCGGGAGGGGCTGTGAGAAAGCGATCGTAGTGTCTAATGACACAGATACTGTAATTCTTTCTCCTGTGCTACATTAGCTTGTTCAAAGAGGGTGGTTTGCAGGAGCTTTGGGTTCAGTACGGGACTGGGGAGAAGCGACGGATGATTCCGCTTCATGTCATGCACCTCAAACTAGGAGAGGAATTATGCCGTGTACTCATCAAGGCACATGTCACGACTGGAGACGATGCACTCAGCAAAGTTGGCACAAAGCATGCCGCACTCGTATGCAGACCGGCAATGCTTCTCTCCAGCTTCGGCGAGTATCCCGTGCTCTCTGAAGCGGAGCTACATCAGGCAGAACTATATCTCGTCCGTGTATGGGCCGGTGCCACAAGCAAAACCACTGCAACTACATTTGACCAATTACGACTTGACGTCCACAGGCATTCAGTGGTAGGGTTAGAGGGGCTACCACCCACAACAAGTGTCATCCGAGGACATCTAAAGAGGTCATTTTATGTGATCCGCAATGCTCTCACTTTACTAGCTGATACCAACCAGCTCGACCCTCTTGAGTATGGTTGGATCAGCCGCAATGGAAGCTTACTGCCACTTAAATCGCTAAAACCAGTCCCCTCTAAAATCCTTACTACTTGTGGCTGTAGTGGAAAATGCAATTCGAAGCGATGTTCATGCAAAGCAGCAGATGTTATGTGTGTGATCTACTGTCACAAGAAGGTTGTTGAGCCGATCTGTGCAAATAGATAAACACATGCACAGATACCTCATTTGCACCTTTCTCGGGTCTGATTGCTGGCATATATTCCATGTATTATTTCGAACCATTATGGAGCTAAGGTTAAACATATCTGAAACATCCACAATATGATGCAACACATCTGCCTTTCAAATCAAATGGATGCTTAACAGGAGACACATATTTACGTATAGTAAGTGATACTGCAACGGTACTGGCACAGTGGCTGCTTAAGACATGTATTCATATCGGCACCATTTAGTGAAGACCGGGGGCCTGTACTACATGTTTAACTGTATTATTTACTATTTTTTGGAGTGCTGTGTACAATTTCATTGGTGAACAATGTGTCAGCCAGCCTGATAATAAGTTGTACAATAACATAATTTGAAGTCATCCGTTTTTAAATGCTTTTTTTCTTTGACCTTAACCTTTGCATGTGACATTGACATCCAATCACGAAGTAGATGCCACAAATGGATTTCCCACGCCAACACACATATAAAACAATGCAATCCACTTACTTTTACAGCGTATGGATCAAAATCTGGATTTACAATAGGTGGCTGGCGGCCATTTTGGAACTTGATATTGTGAACGTGACCTCTAATCATGAATTACGATGTCGGAAACGGATTCCCCACCACCCACCCTAAAACCTATAAAACGATGTATTTTACACACTTATATGCTGTGTAGTTTGATATTTACATTTGCAATACGTTTTCTGGCGGCCATCTTGGATTTGCTCCCCTGGCGGATTCTCGCAGCCGGTTTCGCAGAAGCACCTGTGTGATTGTTGAAGATAAATGGTCCAATGACTCAAATCAAGTTTCAAATTCTCTTGCGGATGAAATGTATGCGGGGTTATAAGCAGGGACAGGACTACATCTACTACAATATTTATCGCGACCGCGCCCACAGGTTTACCACTACCATTAACCGAGCAGACCGCCATTTGGATAACTTCACCTGCGGCTGTCATAGTGTATCCCCCACATTTATTACTCGCTTTGGCACCGAACGAATATTCATAGTGCCCCTCAACCAATGGGCCCCGCTTCTCAGCCCAAACTGTTATGACAGGTTTTGGCATTTTCATTGTTCGCACTATTCCGGCAAGCGCACTGTTTGCGTTATATGCCTCAGTACGAATCTTATAAGAGGCCTCCGCAAGAGCTTTGGTCGCGGCTATACGATCATGTTTCAGTTTATCGGAAACTTCGGTTATCTTTCCGTCTAGTTCGGTAAGTGCCGCTTCTCTGCTGAGAGAGTCCTCTAAGCGCAACGCATCATAAGCCTCCGTAATGGTCGCCTGGTGGCCTTCTAGGGCTTTCTCAACACCCGACCGGGCCTCTTTTTGAAATTCGGTTTTTTTTTGTCTAGTTCACCAACCGCCGCTTCTCTGTTGAGAGAGTCCTTTAAGAGCAACGCATCATAGGCCTCCGTAAGGTCCGCCTGGTGGTCTTCTCGGACTTTATCAATCCCCAACCGGGCCTCTTTTCGAAATTTGGTTATTTTTTCGTCTAGTTCAGTAAGTGCCGCTTCTCTGTTGAGAGAGTCCTCTGAGCGCAACGCCCCATAGGCCTCCGCAATGGCCTCCTTGTGGTCTTCTCGGACCCCCTCAACCCCCAACCGGGTCTCTTTCAGAAATTCGGCTATTTTCCTGTCTAGTTCAGTAAGTGTCGCTTCTTTACTGAGAGAGTCCTCTAAGCGCAACGCATCATAAGCCTCCGCAAGGGCCTCCGCAAGGTTCGACTGGTGGTCTTCTCGGACTTTTTATTATCAATACCCGACCGGGTCTCTTTTCGAAATTTGGTTATTTTTTTATCTAGTTCGGCAACCGCCGCTTCTCTGACGAGAGAGTCCTCTCAGCGCAACACCTCATAAGCCTCCGTAAGGTCCGCCTGGTGGTCTTCTCGGGCTTTCTCAATACCCGACGTGGCCTCTTTTCGAAATTTGGTTATTTTTTTTATCTAGTTCGGTAAGTGCCGCATCTCTAATGAGAGAGTCCTCTAAGCGCAACGTATCATAACCCTCCGTAAGGGCCGCCTGGTGGTCTTCTCGGATTTTATCAATATCCGACCTGCTCTCTTTTTGAAATTTGGTTATTTTCCCGTCTAGTTCGGTAAGTGTCGCTTCACCGATGAGAGAGTCCTCTAAACGCAACGCATCATAAGCCTCCGTAAGGTCCGCCTGGTGGTCTTCTCGGACTTTATCAATCCCCAACCGGGCCTCTTTTCGAAATTTGGTTATTTTTTCACCTAGTTCGTTTAGTTCCGTTTCTCTGATGAGAGAGTCCTCTGAGCGCAACACCTTATAAGCCGCCTGATCTTTCTCAATATCCGTTCGGACTCCCTCAATTTGTGCAGTCGCCGTCAGCACTTCTACTCTAACATCTGATATACTCCTGTGAATCCCGTTTGTGACCCTCGATATAGTTTTATTTATCAGGGCCTTGGTTTTTCCAGTAGTTAAAAAGTCGCCCTCTGTCGGGATGAATCCACCTTCTGCCGGTTCCAAATTCTTTGAATTTGTCACCCAATCGGAAGAACTACCTGGTCCGTATATACTCATAATAAAATTAATTATAATATTGGGCACCTATACTCAATTGGAAATTTTGAGAACGACCGAAATCGGGTAATCGTTTTTCAACTTTCTCGCTTGATCATCGAGAATAGAGACCGTAAATTCGTGGATATGTCCCGATTCCAAAACTTTCATCACGGGGTGTGGGAAGTCTAAGGTCACAGTCTCGCCATAGAAACAGTCGCTGGCTTGCACGGTTTTCAGTAATGTGCTGGGAGTGCCGTCTACCGTGTTGTACGATGTGTTCACCCGATCCAGGTGCACCCTGAGAGTTTTCGTGAAGGCGAAGTCCACCGGGTTATCAACGACGTACTACCCAGGGGTAAACACTCCTTTGTTTGAGAAGTATGTCTCTCTAAAACCGAGTTGAATACCCAACCCCGGGGAGACCACTACCTTATTATCAGTGCTGATGGTTATTGTTGCGAGCCCGGTAGCATTCGATACTGTGAGGTTGATTATACCGTCAAGCTCTGAGTTGACAAAATCTTTGAGCTGTCTTATTCCCCACAGTCCGTGAGGCAGCTTTACACCTAATTGTTGTCCATCCTTCACATAGTAAAACCCTTCGCTCTTCCCCACATTTTGCCACCCAACCGTGAACGTGATTGATCTGAGGCCTACCCGGCGTTGTCCGCAGCAGTTGTCGATTGATTTTTGAAGTTCACAACTCCCTTTTTGAACATTAGTGATAGTAGCAAACATAATAATATCTTTCAATGGATACAAAAGCATTTAGCTTTAACTCTAATGCAAAGTACGCGGTCGGTGGTAAATACACGCAAAAAGACGTTGTTAACCGCCTTGTACACCCAACCGTAACGGTTAGACCGGACAGTGGCTTTGCCACCAATTTCCCTAACACGTTTGAGAAATATAGGCTGCCCAAGATTACTACGATGGAGGTGGTAAACGGGTGGAAAGCCACACCGATGCAGTTTTGGCAGAACCAGCTAAATATCTCTGTATGGTGCGCAACAGCCGGGTGTGGAGTTTCACATAAAGACCATCTAACATCCAAGAATGTCATGCTCCGAAGTGTCTACAACTTTCACGTTCGTATTATATATTAGGAGGATTCTCAAAGAACTAGTAGGTATTTTTCTACCTCAAGACGACGCCTGGGATCCCATTTCCAACGCATACGACCGTATGGCGTTTGAAAGACTGTGTAACGAATTTAACGTTTCAAAAGACGCGGACTGGAGACAGAAAGCATTTCCTACCAGCACCGGCCTCGGGGACGTTCTCATTCGGGGCCAGTCCGGGAATTGGACGCAGACTGATTTTAGACACGATCACTCCGGTGACCACATCGTCAGTCGGAACGTCGGGAATTTTGACCACGCGACTATGACTTTCGGGCCGGAAGTGTCTGGAGGTCGACACTGTGGCGTGTTTTCTTGTAAAATGTTACCTCCGAAACGGCTCACGTAGATTACATACAGCAGCTGCTGAGGTTCAGAACGCGTGGGGTACATTTATGTTAGATAAGGGTCTAGGGTTCACGCAGGCCGGGTTACTCGCGTCAACGACTCCATTCGCACGTACGTCTGGGCCATCCTCGGCGCACAGAAGCAAACTCGCAGTTCTATACTGGGCACGGGAACGGCGTTTGATGCACAAAAATAATTCTTGGCACTTGTAGAGGACGCCATCTCAGCTAGGGTGGATCTGGAGAAGGCGATCCAGAATTATCAAGACGTTTTGCAGAATGCCAGCACTCCAGTAGACTATGTATTTGGAATAGGTCTTTATATGGCGCCGAGCAATATGATACTACGAGACGACCCGGTTGACGGTTACAATAATCAGATCGTAATCGCCACCGCCAATCAAACAATCGGCCGCAACGGTGACATGAACACGGATATCATCAAGCGCACCCCCAACATGATCAGGTTCAACAGTGTTGTAAGTGGAACCGATTTCATAAAACCCCCAAAACACAAAATGGATACACATCCCTCAACACAATCGAACCCAGTACCCCCAATTAGTAAATTGGATGCACCATCGAGTTCCCCCAATCCAATCATCAATCACAATGTTGAAACACCAATCGAGCTTGGAAGCACAACACACGAGGAGGAGAAATTAGCGCTCGTCGTTGCCCTCGTGGCGATTGGATTATTTACGCTTTGGTTTTAGGAACTCTCTGGCGAAGAATAGTAGGAGACCGGCGATTGCCACGATTAAAGCCCAGGTATTTTTGGCTAGCCATCCGGCCGTTTTTGATAATATAGATAGCAAGTAAGAAACGATACTTCCGATCAGTCCAGGTAGTGCCGCAGCCGCCTTTTCGGCTAATTTAGCCAGGAGACTGGCGAGGGCTTTTAGTTGTTTTTTTTATCCACTCCTTGGATCCGCCGGATGGCGCAGGTGGTGGTGTGGGTGCTGGCGCGGGTGGTGGCGCCGCACCACCAGTGAAAGCTAGAACTATGGTCGATATAGTCATGCTGATAACAACGAGGATGCTTGCTATCGTGACACCCTGCTCTCTGAACAGAGTGCGAAGACGCTCACCGAGTGTCGTCTCCTCGTGCAGGACCCTCGAGATTGTTTCGCGGATCCGACTTATTTGGGTGTGGAGAGCCTCACGGTTAGTCGATGCAGCCTCCAAACGAGCTGCTCTTTCATCTCGCAACGACTGCAGGCGTTCGGTGATCCGCTCGGTAGATTCTCTATCGTCACCCGCTTCCTCCAGTTTTATTTCTTCTAGCGCGATATGTTCATCCAGCGACGAGAGTTTGGCGAGGTTAAGGACCAGTTCGCCCCGGACCGTTTGCATAACCTTATCGAGGCCCCGGAGTTCGCGAAGAGGTAACGGTGGGTCATTCATCGTCCTGAGTATTTCGTCTATCTCACTTTCGTTGAGCTCCATCGTGTTAATAGCGTCGGTGGCTACTCGAGGGACATCGCTGAGCTCGACCGTTTCTATATCTGCGGCCGTTTTCGCCATCGTTTCGTCGGTAGACTGTAGGGCCTCTACAGCGCGGGTCGGCATAATTGGTTTACCACGCTTCCAATCTACGAATCCTAGTTCGCTCCTTATGATTTCATCACCGCCCCGGTTTCCGGCAATGGTGCTCAGCGCTAGGGGTTTACCGGTCATCGTGTTGACGATCGGTACATTTGAGGCTTTTAGTCGCAATCTACCACGCAGATCCAATTCGAACTTGGAGTAGTCGCGGCCGACAGATGGGACCACACCTTTGTCTGCCAAATTGTTGTAGTAGTCGTCTACGGCTCCCTCGAGTAATTCCCGACTTTGACTAATGGCGTTGGTAGCGCCACCTAGTTCCCCCGATTGCGATTGGATTGGAACTGGAGGCTGTATCAAGGGCGTTTCGTCATTATAATCATCATCATCACCATCGAGGCAATCGTCCCAGTCGCCCCTAGTGAGATCGTAGTTGTCCATGTCAATGTCGTAATCAGCCATATTTATAATTTCTTAAATTTAATTATGTATTAAAGACAAAACCATACGGGTTTAATATATTTTCAATAAATTATGTCTTCGAGTCAATACGGTCGCAAACTCAATCCATACCGCAGACTGCGTGAGCCCCTCGTGGCAAAAGGCGTGAGACAGAGTGTCGTTATTACGAACAACCCATCGACGATCGACCAGAACCAGCAGCTCTTGGTCCGCTTCCCCAACCTCGGAGCTAACGACGTCATTGTGCCGGGGACTGTTCGCCTCGCTTTCACTATTTCGCTGACGTCGACGGACGAGAACCGAACCGTCGTTCAGAACCTGGGTCGCGCCATAGTCAAGAAGACCATGATAAAGATTTCTGGTAATGAGGTGATGTCGATCGATGACAGCGACGTCTACCATTGTTATCAGGACCTATGGATGACGGCGCAAGAGCGCGAAAACGCTGTCTATCAGGGTATTGACACCAGCAAAAATAAGAACGTAACCAAACTTAGAATCGGGGCTGGTAACAAGGTAGATAACAACGCGAGCGACAACGCGGTCGCGGGCGCTTACGGCAACCGCTTCTACATCCCGCTCGACTTTGAGTTGCTGGAGAGTCACATGCCCTACTATCAGAGCGCTTTGGCTGACCGCCTCGAATACGAACTAACGTTCAACGACTACGGCCGAGTTCTCATAACCAGCGACATGTTATCGACGTATACGATCGATAATGTTTCGCTGGAGTACGACATGGTCACGATGCCCGAACTCGCGCGATTGATCAGAACCCAGTACGCCGGGCGCGTTGCCATACTTTACGACCGAGTTCTTCGCCATCGCAAGAGGACGAAAGACAAAGGCGACACATTGTGGAATATTAACGTCAACGTACCCGCCCGCTCGATGAAAGGTATACTGATGTTGTTCGAGGATGCTCGGTTCGCGTTCGGTGCTAGAAAAACCGACAAATTCTATAACCCCAAAATCACGAAGGTAGAGGTGACGATCGAGGTAGTACCCAATCAACTATACAGCGCGGGTCTTCGCGCGCACCAGCAGTGGGACGAAGTTAGAAAGCAGTTTGCTGCCGGCTCTAAGCGCTCTCCGGAGGTTGCAGCAGTTGCCAAAGACCTGCATCTCTCGGCCGTCTCCCTCGCGGAGTTCCTGAATACCAAATACGCGTTATGGCTAGACATGCGAGCCAGCGACGACGACCAAATACACGGCAGCGAACGCCAAGTTGAGAACGCTAGCGAGGGTGTGACGATCCAGATAACCAAAGAGGCGGACGGAGCCGGGCCATTGAACGTGTACTTATATATAATTACAGACGCACAACTCAACATCGAAGATGGCCGATACATCTCAGCACTCTACTAAATCTAACGATTTATTAATTAATTTTAAGAAAATTAGCAATCAATACCAATTCACGATTGGAGATGCCCACTCTGCCATAATATGTCGGCAGACAGGATGTGGAAAAACGGTTTTCATCCTAGACTTGCTCGAGGGCTCCTACCGCGATGCCTTTCGTCATATTGTGATCCTGTGTCCCACTGTGCGGCACAACGATACATATCAGCGGCGCCCGTGGATATGGACCGACCCTGAGGTATACGTTATTGACCCCGGTGATAGGCTTCACGATTGGTTGCGTGGTTTATACCTAAAATTCCAGGGTGAGCCCACCCTATACGTGATTGATGATTGCTCAGCCAAGGCGGCGATGACCAAAAAGAAGGACATGCTCTCTGAGCTCGCATTTTCTGGCCGCCATGCTAGGCAAAGCGTATGGATATCCACTCAAAAGTACAACGCCGTCCTCAAGGATCTGCGCGAGCAAACGAAATGGGTCGCCCTCTTTCACTGCAAGGACCGAGACTCATTCGATGACTGTCTTCGAGAGAATGACGTTATCCGAACACGCGAGGAGATGCGACAGATGCTTTCGGAAACTAAGCACGCCAAGCTTTTGCTAAAGACTGATCAACCAACTGCTTACGAAGTTATCAATTAATTTTATAATTAATTAGCAATTACTTAACGCTCGTTATTAATTGCCGAGTAAATGCTTAACAATGCTTAGCAATTACTGAACAAATGCTGAACAAATGCTGAACAATGCTGAACAAATGTTGAACAAATACTGAACAATGGTTAACAATGTTAACAATTTGGTGCTCCGCTGCGAGCTTTGTTGTGAGCATAATGGTGATCATAAGTATCGGGTGGTGCGCTTGGCAATATGTTAAAGTGATGAGAGTTGTTAGAATAGTTAAATTAATTTTAAGAAAAATGAACTGCGACGAACTTCTCGATCAGCTAGTGGAAGAAACCTCAACTCCGACTGCCAACACCCTGAAAGATAATGATCCGACAGAGCAATCGGAATCAACTCCAACTCCAACGGCGGTTGGTATTGGGTTGAGTGCAACGACTCCGAATGAAAATGAAAATGCGGCGCGACGAGGAGCGGCTAGCTGCGCTGGTTGCTGGGGGACAATCGGCAGCATTATCTCGGTAGGCGTCTCTCAGTTTTTCAGGTGGATAAGATGTCAGATGCGGAGATCGATAAAATGTATGCGCGATACGAATCTAGGTTAGGTGCGGAGATGACAAAAACTCTCGGATCGGCGGCTATTCATTTGTACGCAACCGCCGTTAGTATACTTCTCCCTATACCAAACACCGCGGATTGATTGACGTTCTAGAGACTGACCCTTTTTATTTTATAGGTCACACTCTAGAACAGCCTGCTGCTCAATTTATCACAAGTTTGGAATGTACTTAGCTCCGCTGACAACCGCGTTGACCACGGGTAAACACTGTCAATTTGGACATATATGCCCACGAACTATAAGCCCTAATATTAATATCATAAATGATGACACAAGACACACCCGCGAGAGTGACGGAGCTGAACCCGATTGCTCCAACCCAATCGAACCCGAGTGTTACTCCGCCACTGGATGACATACCGCATATAAAAGATCCCAAAAGACAGGCAGCTGGGCGGGCGGCGGCTGCCACCCGAAAAGTTAAACAAGATAAAATACTCGCCGAGCTTCGAGAGGCTAAACAGTCGTTGCAATCGGGGACGGAGACAGCAAAACATCTGAAGACAGAGTTGAGTACAACAACACCCCCAATTCACGAATTGGAAGCACACTCAACACCCAATCGAGGTTGGGCGAATCCGATTGAACCCAAATTCATGAATTGGAGTTGGGTTGCTGGTGGTGGTCTGGCAGTTGTTGGTGCCCTGTGCGTGTGGAAATACCCCCTATTATCGAAAAAACAACCAGCCAGTGTTCAGAAGAAAAGTTACGAAACACCAATCGCGATTGGATGCGCCCCATTTAAACATTGATCGCGACCCCTTTTATATTGCAATAAATTATAATGGCTGAACAAGATGGTAAAATGTTAGTGAATGCGCTTTATCACGCCGTGGTGATATCGGGTTTCAGTGTCGGGTACGCTCGACTATCAAAGATGGCCCTAGGAGGATCCGCTCCCAAATTGGACTTTACTGTGAGAGACGTAGGGCTCGCGACCTTAGATGTAGCGGCCGCAGTTTGGACCCGAGATTATCTAGTTAAAGCTGGAATTCTACCAGTTAATATATGGAAATAAATGGCTTCAATCGCAATAATAGTAGGTGGTGCGCTCGTAAACGCATTTGCGTTTAGCGGTAGCAACTTTATATTCTCTAAAATGAGAAGCTCGAACGTGGATGAGGAGCGTAAGCGTCACGATTTAGCTGTAGAACAACTCAATAGCGCAAAGGAAGCGTGGTCGAAAAAACGAACCGCCCATCTGGACTGGGTCAATGAAGAGCTTCGCCGCGAAAATCACGCCGCGCAAACTTTTCAGAACGTTGAAGAAGCCAACCGCGAGTACGCGCTGGCATATCCGCACAAAAGTCTCGCTCCGCTGGATCGTGAGCCCCAACTTTTCAGATTTCTATGTACCGTCAGAGCCCCAAAAAGACCGCGAGATCGCGTTCATCGTCGTGGGAATGGGTATGGTGGGGTTCGTCGGCTACTATATCCAATCGAGATTTTAAATTAATTATTTTAAATAATTTTTTTTATATATATATATATATATAGAACGATGTCAGTTGACGAACTTTATTTTGCTATGATTGATGTAGGCTACACTGCCCTTAAACACCGCATGGTTGGTGCAAAGGGTATGATTCGTCTGGCCCGAGATTCTCTCGAGACGTGGCGGGAGGACGAAAAAGCGGCCACCCTTTTCGCAAAGCGGATGTTAGATTCCTCCACCAATCCTGGGGGATTAGATTTTCCCAAGTTCCTTCAGAACTTAACCCCCAATCGCGATTGTACTTCCAACAAAGGTTTATTATTATCGACGCAGTTACCGGACGATCTGGCGAGGGCATGTTGGAGATTGTCCGATATATTAGAATACATCGCATACATCGGTTCGCCTAACTCGCAAGCTAGCGAACATGTACTATAGCCCCCGCGGCTACTGGAAGGGACTCGCTGCCATCAAGAACCTCGCGGCGGCGACCAAGGTTTCAGAAAACGCTGTCAAGGAATGGCTCAAGAAGCAGGCCATCTGGCAGATCTATTTACCCGCGCCTCACAATATTCCGCGCCCGAAATTCGACGTGCCGGTACCGAACCAAGTTCACCAAGCGGATCTCCTGTTTCTCCCTCACGATCGCGTCGGTCGTAAGACGTACAAGTACGCACTGACAATCGTTGACGTAGCGAGTCGTTATAAGGGGGCTGAGCCGTTGGCCACTAAAGAGTCTAAGGAGGTGGCCGAGGCTCTCTCCCGAATATATAAGAGGAGTCCTCTCAAATGGCCGAATCTTCTCCAGGTCGATCCCGGCCGCGAGTTCATGGGCGCGGTCTCTCATCTATTGTCTAAGCACGACGTTTCTGTCAGCCGCGCCGCGTCAAACATCCACCGGGGACCAGGGGATCGTGGAGCGCTTCAATCGAACCCTGGCTGAGAGACTGTTCGGACACCAATACGCCAAAGAACTTGTAGACCCTCATTCGCGATCGACCGAGTGGGTGGCCAGACTGCCCGCCGTGGTCTCCGCACTGAACGGAGAGGTGACCAGATGATAGGTAAGAAGCCTGTAGATGCTATCAAGTTTAAAAGGGTGACGAGCGAGCCCTCTGACGTCTCGCGCGGGCGACCCGTTGGTTTAGAGGAGCAACGGCTTCCATCAGATATTGACGTCCGGTACCTCTATCAACCGGGGAGAGCTCGAATGGTGGCAGCGCCGCGCGATGCTGATCCGTGTGGTCTCTCAATGTATATCATCTAGATCGATATATTACCAAGCCCGATGAGCCCGTGCTCTACTATTTGGATGATGGGCCATCTCGAGGGTTTGTTCGCGAAGAACTTCTTATGGTGCCTTCTGACACCCAGCTACCCCCGGATCGTCAGAGTCTTTAGATTGCTAATTTTATTAATTTTTTCAAAATTATTAAATAAATCATTAGAGAGGTTCTGTATGTATTCCGTCTGGTAACACACGTCTTTTATCGTAGTATGCCGAGAGTCCTAATTTTTGTTGACAGTACGTTTTCATAACGCCGTCTTTCATTTTAAATCCCCTATTTTGTGCTACATCTATAATGTGTTTTCCATCTTCTGTAGTTTCACTTAGTACTCGTTTATATCTATCCAAATTTAAATTGTTGGTTCTCTTGGACATTCCTTTCGCAGAGTTTTTATTAATAGAATTAAATTTTTCTACAAAATAACACTTACTAGATAACGCTATCGCCCTATCTCCGCTAAATTCCATTTTGAAAAGTCCGGGCTCTCTTTCGCTCCATTTATCCCAAGCCAACCATTTCTTTTTTTCTTTTTCAAACCCGTCTAGTAAGTTAGGTCTAATCAATTCCTCTATCGTTTTTCACTAACTCCTATATACATACTATCCGTATCCATCTGTATTAATTCAAAGTCTCTCTTTTTACGTATTTGTCTAGAAATTCGTAGTAAAATCCAACATTCTCAATTTAGCTAGTTGATAAACCGCTATTCCACAATGGAATGGTCTCTTTACCGCACACCTGGGTTTTTCTTGAAGATATTTCGTACGCATCTCCTATCTCTTCCAAATCGTCAAAGAATGCAGATCTTAATGCTTTGTCAACACAGGTTTCGTTTTGTGTATATGTCGTATTTAAATGTCTCTCAGTTGCCTCTATCATTTTTCCACAACACGAGTTTCCTAATAATTTCATTATGTCGGCTACTGGTTTCTTATTTGGTTCTACATCACCCGTTCGTCTTGCGGCTGTAACTTCTTTGACGAACCATTCGAATGGTTTTCCGCTAATGTAATCTATAACACGATGAACTCCAGTTATTTCTAGGCCGTGTTTTAAATACCATTTCAACAGTGGCGCGTACAGCAATACTTTAGTGGCGGTCATAGATCCCACCAATTTTTTCCCATCTCCTCTTGTTCGGCCAGTATCTTTTAAATATTTTAACATGTGTGTGTGAACTTCATCAACCTCTACTTCTCTGTTTATAAATATTGGGGACATTTCAGAAAACTTATCTTTTAAGTTGTGTGGAACTTCTATATCCACCTCCGCAAACTCAAACCAGTCTCCAGATAAAACTCTTTTACAAAACTTTTTAATAAATTTAGGGTTATGTGGGGTATCTATATGGTGTATAGTTTCTCTCCCACACGGCATCTCTTTATTTAACGTAGATAAATATAACGCGTTTGCATCGTACCCCAAAACAGCCTTGCAAGGTTTGGAACCCACTCTAATATTTGAAACACCGGCTTCTGCATATCGTGTAAATACTATTGATGGACCGCCAACTAGAGCGTCCTTCATCATTTCGTATGTTTCTTCTTTTGGTGCATATAGAGCATCCTCCGGTATAATCGTCTTTGAAGATTTTTGTTCTTTAATGGTTCCTCTCAATAAATATTGTATAGCTACTCCAGGTAGTGTTACCGCATCTTTGAAAATATCCACACCTCTGTGTTTATAAAATTCACACATTTTTTCCACCGCTTCTAGTTTAAACATAGTTTATTGCATATAAATACAATAGGCTCGGGCTACAAGTTCTCTCAACATTAGTTACAGCCCTCACCTAATTGTTACAAAGTACAATAATTCAACAGCAATGGCGATACATGAATACATGTATACAGGCATATAAACACGGATACAAACCAATTATCAAGCGATAAATAAATGTTTACATAATGTATGGAATGAAAACGGACAGAAAGGTAGAGAAGAGGTGGATAGTGAGATATGAGATTTGGAGAAAGAATAAAAGTTGTTTTTGTCGCCAAGTACATATACTACATGAGCAAATCCATCAATGTATTAGTGCTAGTTGCAATAAATTTCAGTGATCATTAATAACCGGTGGTTGTGGATGATATTGGCAAATCGAATGGAATATATCCGATATGGATTACGTTACATACATCTATCAACGAAGTTACTCAAATCGTTTTGTAGTTTTAATATAATTTTGTATAGAATTGAAGATAATAATATTGTTTTCATTGTTTTGTTCAGGTATGCCGTTCAAAAGCATGTGCGCGTTCAGGTTATGAAATCGTTGCAGTGACTGGCGTAGAATGAGACGCTGTGCATGATATTTGTTGCATTCAAAGAAGTAATGTTCAGCGTCTTCTACAATTTCGCTACACTCGCAGTAGGGAGTTTCTCTGATATGGTTAGTGCAAAGATCGGAATTGAGACTGCTACATTTATTACGAAGTCTTGCATGCATAACTGACGAAAACCTGTCTCCCACTAAGTAATATGGTGGTATTTCATATTGAGTGTATAATTGTTTGGCGCATGCTGTTTTAAAGTGTCTAAGACTATCTACATTTCTCATTGAGGATCAGTTTCATTCCAGAGTTGTACCACAGATGGCTTCTAGGAACGGTGCTACATCTAAATCGTTATAATATTTCAACCAATCTCTGAAAGTTTTCATATTATTTTCTTCGAAAATTCTACGACATTTACTTAATTCTGTTTCATCTATTAACATTTTCCCAGATAGTTTGGAATACCAATTCTCTATATCCGGTAGTCCTGGGTAATCCAGTTTGTCTGGAGAATCGAACCACTCATAAGGAAAGAAAGATTTCTGTCCTTTGCATTCGTAGGCTTTTATCCAACTATCGTAACTTACACCAGGTCCTAGATAAAGTATTACATCAAGAAATCTAAACTCTGGAGTAAATAGAAATATTGTTGCGTTTGCACGTTTTCCGACCATTACTTTCTTTGGTGTTGATGCCAGTTCGCCTACTAGGTATTTCATTTATTAGTTATATCGTACTTACTGCTGTTAAAAACCTATAACCGGTACTTGCTCTATCCACTGTTCGATCTTTGCGATTTGGTTTTTACGTAAATGTTCTGTATTAAACCCATATCTTGACCACATTTCTTCTCTTATTATAGCTTTTCCCCTGACTTTCAAATCTTCTACGAATTTTTCTATAAGTTTTGCGGGATCTTTATCACAAATATGAGTTACTGTTCCTGAGAAATTATCTCCTATACCAACGCTTACTGGAACGTGCTCGGCTTCGTACTCTAGATTATTACCGAGAGTTTCAAATTCTGGGTTGAGATATGCCTCAAAATCGTATACTATCTGATATGGATAAATAGTAGTGTCGCAACCGATCTTTATGTCTTTACCAGTTCTTTGAAATTCGCATTCCCACATAACTACTAGGTTGAATTCTTTGCTTCTTCTAATAAATGTATCTCTTCTCATAGTGGATGCGCGTTCTTCTTTTCTATGCTTTGCATGAATCTCACACCCGTGCCAGTAACAGCCGTGATATTGATATACGGTATTGGTTTCCGTACAGTGTCCATCTACTGGAGCTCCTAAAACCCATCTTTCACCACCGTGTCCACACTGTTCGTGGTGAATGTGAATTCCCTCGCGCTTTTCCACAGAGTACATCCAATCGATCGCCCCATAACTGTTAGAACTTTTTGGGTAGAACGCTTTCTCGAACGACGAACGCGGGCGCTCTAAATAATTACCATCACATACTACTTTTGTCTCACCTTTCATACATTTTGGTCCGTGTCTCTTCATATTACTCGCTTTCGTGAATTTCTGCTTGCAATTATCGCAGGCGTAAATTTTAGATAGGTTTTTAAGGTTTTTTATCAGAAATGCGTGATTATTAAACAGTCCTATTGTCATTGGTTTATTACCTATTGCCTTATAGTGCGCTGGTACCTTTTTCAACCACCATACATTACATTCGGTGGGTTGATATACTTCTATAACCGATTTTAAAAAAACTCTTCAACCTTTTTTTTTTCAGATCTGAAAAAGGAATTGGTGAAACCACATTACTACCGAAATATTGCTTACTAAGTTCTTTCGCTTTTTCTGTACATCTGTCGGGTCTTTTATCTGTCATATGCATAGCTAGACACCTGAACAGACAAAGGTCGTCATTATACTTATCTAAAGAATATACATATCTTTTTTATTCTTCAGCCATTCTGGAAGTTCTCCTCCTGCGCTTCTTTGGATTGTAGTCCCAAATCTATTCCCCTGCTACCCTGTATTAGCTTTAAGAAAAACCTCTACCCATCTTACAAACTTCCACTTTGTATTCGGTCTGTCTATTTTATCGGACATTATTCGTGTTTGCTCCTTATCTGACAGCCATTTTTTAACGGTTTTCATTGATGATAGTGGGTTCGCTACCACCGAGATTTTTGTGCATTATTATAGTTACAGGTTTTCCATTTTTAGTTTCCTCCATATGTTCTAGCTTGTAAGAATATGAATATCTCAAATAAAAATTTGTTGTTAGATACTGAGCGAGTTTATCGGACATGCGTTCAGACTCGTTAATGTCAATGTTTTTACGAAAGGAAAATGTAACTACCCGTCTTCCCTTTTCTACCTTTTCCAATGTTTCATCGTGATCCCTAAATATTTCTTCACCTTTTTCCACTATCGCGCGAACGAGAGAAGATTTTACCCAGGCTCTCTTTTTTTTGGTGGCTATAACACTAGCCCTTAGCTCCGCAATACTTTCTTTTTGAATTCTGTTACCAACTTCCTCTGCTAGTGAGAGGTCTTTAAATGCCCCTCTTTTATAGGGGCGGGTAAACCGCTTCATAAATGCCTCATTCTTTGTGGCATTTATCAGCTTTGTCAACCCCCTAACTCTCAACCGTTTACTATAAGTAATCCCTAGAGATTCGGCTTCTCTTCTCAAACTTTCTATTTCTGCTCTAGTTTCTGGCGTTATCATATTTTCTGTATATACTTTTGTATATATACTTTTGCATAACCTATACAATTTATCTGTTCAATTGGACGTCAAAAATTTACATAATGTTTTTTTCACGTCCAATTGAACATATAAATTTCATAGGTTATATACATATATAATTCATCTGTTCAATTGGACGTCAAAAATTTACATAATGTTTTTTTCACATCCAATTGAACAGATAAATTTCATAGGTTATATACATATATAATTTATCTGTTCAATTGGACGTCAAAAATTTACATAATGTTTTTTTTCACGTCCAATTGAACATATAAATTTCATAGGTTATATAAAAATACATATATAATGGAGTGTGTGACTTGTTGTAAGACGTTTACGTGTAAAGACTATCTACGAAGGCATCTAGCGAGACGTAGAAAGTTTCCTTGTGTCCCCCCACAATTTCAATGCCCCAGATGCCCTTGTAAATTCGTTAGTGCCCAAACTCTTTGTAGACATAAGCAACTACGCTGTCAGGTGGCTAAAGGTGAACGTGGTAGACTAGAGCTGGTAGAATTAGTTGCTGATCTGCGAAATAAATTAGCTATATCGGAGGAGAAAAATGAGGAATATAAACTATTGTACTTGCATGAATGATTTCGACTTTTTTCAAAAGTCAATTACCAATATAATTGGGACTCCCTCTTTTCAAAATTATTTTGTCCAAAAATTCATAAATTTGCTGTCGGGAGACAAATTTCCTCGTTAACCAATTTTTGATTTTTCGGGGGTGGTGGAGGTATTATAGAGGGTTATAAATGATATCACGGTAGGTGGTATCATTTTGACTCCCTTACTACTACTCTTTATATGGCAGTATTGGCCTCGGAAATGTTGCGGTTCTTTCCCGACCTAGCAATGATGATACTTTTTTTAAAACAAAATAATCGATAGCTCGAAAACACGTTGACATAGCGCATCGGGGAATATATCGTTGCGGAATACTAACATTGTCCAAGTTTTCTTTATTATTATCAAGGCTGCCAGCGAGGGGATTAACTTATTGATAACGACGCCCTGGTTTTATAAACAGTCATGTGTGAAATGTAAGAACATGTGTATTTAACCAGGTGAGATGACTATCTTGAAATACTGTCCTCGTGCTTGTGTTCTACCGCTACACAAACACGTTTCGCTATGCTCACTCGTTTGTTTAACATGAGGACCCAATCACTCGTGCACTATTGCACTTCACCATAATCAGTTCACATGACAGTGGTTAAATAAACGGTATTTCTTATTTAGTTCACTCGGATCGTACAATTATGACAACATGAGGTAACAATGCATGATATATAGCATGTGAATGACACAATGGTTGTATGTTACGGAGCCCCGCAGGGGACGTATAATTTTTTTTTATTTATTAATTCGTTCCCACGAAATAGCAATTCGTTTCCACGAAATAGCAATTCGTTCTATCAATTTAACAATTCGTTCCCACGAATTAACAATTCTTTCCCTCAATTTAACAATTCGTTCCCACGGGAACGAATTGTTAATTCGCGGGAACGAATTGTTATATCGCGGGAACGAATTGTTAATTCGAGGGAACGAATTGTTATATCGTGGGAACGAATAGAACGAATTGTTATATCGTGGGAACGAATTGTTAATTCGAGGGAACGACGTTTAACACACAAACTACATCAAGTTTGACCTTCCAACAGCCTATTTTTAAACTCACCCGACACCTGTGCGAAACAAAACTCGCACGTGTAGGTCTAACTAATGTTTAATGTTTAATTTAATTCTCTCTCTCTATCGATGGATTTACAGCGGATTTTAGTGACATTCCTGAATTTGGCCTGATTGACATTTGTCTATGGTGGCCAATACACGCCAACATGAGTGTCAATTCTACGTTCAGGGAAGGGGGTCAATAAGTCAGTATTTAAGGTGATAACTTACAGTCACGGAACAAATTAATGACAGTATAACACATCCAGCGTATATTAATACCCATATTAATGCAAGTACTGAAATACGACAACAAAAAATCTAACAAGTTTGGGCTTCCATACATTGAAAATTTTGTCAGCGGTTTCCCCAATGACGTCATTTGTATGTTTTAATATACTCGATCCGGGGCCAACTATTTCATTCACAAAACAGAAGTAAACTTGGCGATGTACCGATAAGGCATTTTCAGGCGCGACACCGCTTCCGTGGCGGAATTATTGTAACTATTGCTCTTCAATCAGTTTTCAATATATCTATAATGTTCATAGATATCTGGAATCTGTATACTTGAATTGATGATGTATTGTATATGTGTTACCGTATCTTTCTGATATTGCTATGCATAATCTGTAATGTTGTTGAATGTTTTGGTACATATGTAGCAGTGCATACTGTACTTCAAGTTGTGCCATATCAATAGTTTACCCCTTAACCATTAAAACGCTGAAAAATAAAATTGCCGTCTGCTCATTTTGTATATTTTAATCTCTTTAAAAACATGTTTTTGCAGCGCAGTAGAATCGTCTCAGTATATTTTTGAGGAGAAAATATAAAAATATTTATAACAGCAGACGACAATTGTCGTTTCCAGCGCTTTAAAGGTACATGCCCACTCAGTAAGCCCAAAATGTCATTTATAGGAATTAAATAAGTGTATAACTGATAGTGACGCGCGGTGGTATCAGGCTATTTTCATATGCAAATGAGGCATGATATTTTTTAATTATTTATACTAAAGAAATGCGTCACCTGAAAAAATAATATTTTCGACAGATTTTAAAGTATGATCATTGTACATCATAAAATAAATACAGAGATTAAATAGTAATGTCCGTTAACATTTTAAGCAAACACGGTTATCGCCCCTGATATCAGTGTGTAAATTTACGTCTGATATAAAATGTATAATAATGCCAATCAGTACGTGGGATAATGGCGCATGAATGTTTATTTTGCCAGGAAATGTCTCAGATGATGTCTGATGTAAAGAACAGTTTGTACCTACTGAGTGGGCATGTACCTTTAAGTGTTAATGCAACACCAACAATCAATCAATCAATCTTGTAGTACCCTATGTTCAGTACTTTCAGTACTTTCATTATTTTATAAAATTACCAATTTTATCATTAATGGAATAGTCTGAAACATTAAATGGTGAACCATAATACTACTGTAGAACATATACATAGCAGTATATATATACTCCTGTGACCGAATAAATAACTTTACATATTTGTTTGTTTTTTAGATATATTACGGCTGAATTTGTACTGTTTGTCACTTATTAAGGCTAGGTTTGTATTGTTAAGTCTCTGTTTAACGACTTTTGGACTTAGTATAGATGAAGCGTGTTTTTGAACACAGTTTATATATTTGATTGTACATGTGACTGTAAATGATAAATAACAGTCAAGAAACACAAAGTTGTCGGCGTAATCCAACTAAATTTTAAAGTTACAACACAGTCGGGAAATCCGAACGATAACAATATTACAATAATGAACTAGAGACGGTAACTCCGTAAACGCATGGAAAAGTCCAGCGAATCTACATAACACGTAGTCCTTCACTGAGATGTACACATAGATCCTCTTTTTCATAAAGAGTGCAACCACTATATATATGATGGCAGAGGAAACGTAATTAATTTGCATCGACAGAATGTGTCAACATAAACAGTTTGACAATCAGATAAAATCCTGCATAAAGCCATAACTGATGAAATGTAACCCATAAACAATTGTTTGTGTTGACAGACACATTATATGGAGGAAACGCAACAGACAGACAATGAACATTTTGCCCTTGTTAGATAATAAGATTATGCAAGTATATGATGTTTGACATCTAAATGCGTTTATCAGTCTATAATGTTGCCTTTAAGCAGAGGACTGGCATATCTTTTATACCAATCTGATACAATCAGGCAGTTTTCATAATCAATTAATGACAGCTGAAATGGTTGACAAATAACGATGTGAAATATATATATTACTACCATAATAGATACACCGCATCATTAGCATTGGACACTAACGCGTGACTCGAAGTTTTGAAATGATAATTAATAAGCTATAATATGTAGACAACGGGCGTTTTTTAATTTGTAAATCTAACACAATTATATAGGAGCTTGTTTATTTAATTTTCCCATAATAACATACTTGACCTCATCCGCGGGAGACTAGGTTCACATAAAGACAATGAAAGAATCTAGACAGAATAAGTCGATTACCCACCCGTAATCTTATGGACACATTGCACAGACTTGTGACCATCCATGATAAAATGGGCTTATAATACATTACGTTATGGGTTCAAAATTTATTGATTGAGGCATAATGCATGTTTCAACTAAATAGAGAACAGTG